>CM027093.1:11352750-11789750 GCA_015343265.1 Pao palembangensis | reverse complement strand
CGCTGAGGTTCCCTTAAACCACAGAAGAAAAACATAACCAGGATGAAAGTTTTGACATTTACTAGCGTGTTGCTGTGTTTAAATCTGCTACAAGTCTTCAGAGGTGTGAAGTAAGAATAATGATGATGTGATCACAAGTGATTATAATTACATTGGCTTTGTATTCAATGTCATACATTTCACTTACATATTATTGATTATTATTGATTTTTTTTCTAATCTTCAGTACTTCAGTAATACTCTAAGAAACTGTGCAATTCAGTTTGGCACGGTAACGTAACAAGTGTATATGTGTGTTTTAGGTGGCCGGTGTTGTGGGAAGGGCTGATGTCTTGGCCTGTATGCTTTTCTTATTAGCGTTCCTCTCCTACATCAGGTATGGACCTCCCAGGCAGACAGACGAAAGAGTTAGGAACAGCTGAGGACTGCTTTGCTTTTCAGACATTTGTCAAACTACTTTTAAGCATCTCAAAAAAAAATTGACTGCTAAGAACATTTGTAACAATTGACCTGGTCAAGAGGCAGGGACAGACGTTAAATCGTATTTGTTCTGCCACATGAGATTTTGTTCTTCATACTGACCAAGAGCTCTGGAACATATGGAATTTAAAAGGCCAGTTTAATGTCCTGTCAAAATAAGACGCCAGGAATCTTGCACCACCTGGGCAGTACACAGTTCTGGTTCTGTGGATGTTATGGATCATTGGAATCCTGGTGCAGTAATTTCTTTAGGGATGGCAGGTTATCCATTCTAGGTTTAGTTTTGCAAATCTTTATGTCTGTCATATGTTAATGCATATTCCATGTGGCATATTAGCTGGGCTGGTCTCCAAACATTTGGAGCCACAGCTTCCTTGTACATACTTCGATACTGACTGCTGAGCAGGTAGAAGCAAAAGTATATCCCGTATACTGTAACCAAGTGTAGAGAAAACAGCTTTCAGACTTGTCTGTTGGATTGAAAAGATTTACCGCAGCACAATGTTTTTTTTGTAACTTTTTTCACAAACGTTACTTTTCCGTAGAAATGTATTTTCAGTTCATATCGGTATACCATTTTCATTTGTGGCCCATACGAACTCATAAACAGTTCAGTGGATTTGCAGAAATTGAATAAAACATTAACGTCTGAGTCTCCTGCCATCAATCCTCTGTGACAAAGTTCAGCAATCGGTATAAGAAAGTTTGTCCTTTCTCTATTACCTTTTTCAGGAGTGTGGGTGTATGTTTGACCGAGGATGTTTTGCCCCCCACCGTGTCAGTGGGCTGCCTGGTCGTCAGTGTGTTAATGGGCACGTGTGCCATGCTTGTTAAGGAGACAGGCATAACCGTGTTTGGAGTGTGTATAATCTACGATGCCCTGGTGCTCTGCCGCAAGCCTCTAGTCCAGTAAGTACAAAGTTTTATTTATTTATTTTCCCCTTCTTTAAATAGGAACATGGCAAATGATAAACATTGATTTGTATTTGTGCACTTTCCATACATTACATCCAGCACAAAATATTTTATAGTAAATACAAAATCATTAAACTTAGCAAAAAATGAAGGCAGAAGTAAAATGTTTCGGTTCAGAATAAAATAATGTCAAGTCAATAACAGTAACAGTTACAATGCCGATAAATAGCGTTCATGCCTTAGATGTTTTACATTTTTGTTGCTTTTATACATAAAATAATGGTCAATATAATTTGGCATTTTTACAAGAATTTGCAAATCTGTGTGGATCAGTCTTAGTCAGGCTCGAACATCTGGACATGCTTTTCTTCATCCCTTTGCAAACAGCTTAAACTCTGTCAGGTTCGTCTGAGATCAGCTGCGAACAGCTCTTTTTATGTCCAACCACAAATTTTAAATTGGATGAGATCTTTGCTTTTCCATTCAGTGTGTTGGCTTATATCCTCTTCTGTGGAGCTTTTGCTGCATTTTTTTGGGTTGTTGCAAAAAAAAAAAAAATTTTCCTAAATTGTAGTTCTCTTTTAGACTTTGGATTTTAGAGTCAGATTATCCTTTAGGATTTTGAGATGTTTTTCTGCATTTATACACTTCACAAGCTTTCCAGGACCTGCTGCTGGGAAGCCTCCCCACAGAATGATGCTGCTACTACCATGCCACCAGTGTGTTTCATATTTTGTGGGCATAATCTACAAAAATGTTGCTTTTCTTTCTGCTTCTATTGAAAATCTACACAACTACTATTCTGAGTTCTAAAAAGGAATTTACTGTATATACCCAAAGAGTTAAGGATGGTGATGGTTCTAAGCCATTACTAAAGTTTCCTCTCCTATGTTTACTGGTTATCATTTTGGCTGTAGAATTCTGCTGCAAATAATTATAATAATAATTATAATAATAATAATACATTTTCTTTGAAAGTGTCTTTCAGGACATCCAAGGACACTGTACATAATTAAAAAATAAGAACGATATAAAGCAACAAAACAGTACAATCAGCAATAAGACAATAAAATCAGTAACACAGCTAAAAAATGACAATGGCCAGATAAGAGGGAGTGAATGGAATGGCGTTCAGGGAGGAGAGGCGACTGGGGGCAGAGCGACTGAAGGCCCTGCTCCCGATAGTGCTGAGGCGGGCAGAGGGGACAGTGAGGAGAATGGAAGAGGAGGAGGATCTGAGAGAGCGGGAAGGAGTCACGTTGTTGAGGAGGTCAGACAGATATGGAGGGGCACGGTTATGAATGGCTTTGAAGGTGTAAAGGAGGAGTTTGAACTGTATGTTTTGCTTGACCGGAAGCCAGTGGAGGTGGTGTAGGATGGGGGTGATGTGGTGGTGTGAGGGGGTCCTGGTGATGATACAGGCAGCTGCGTTCTGGATCAGTTGAAGTTAATGGAGGGATTTTTGTGGAAGGCTGATGAAGAGAGCAAAGCGCAGCTGTAGGTCTTGGATTAAGAAGAGAAGATAAGCTGTTTCTGAAAGCTGGCACATATCCTCTTACTAAGATAAAGGATATGTAATCACTAAAATGTGCCTTTATAGCTGAGGCCCTCAAAATGCTGAGGGGGAAGCAAGCTTCTAGGTTCTTGTTTGGGACTGAGCATGATCCACAGTGTGCTGCTTATCGAGGGAAGGACTGTTCCTTGGTCATCCACCTGTTGTCGTGTGGATAGCACTACGTCTCAAGGGTGTGAGATAGACAGGCACCAAGCAGCCTCAGAAAGATCCCAATCCCTTCTAATTGGCTGTCTGGCCCATTTGGTATGTTTTGGGGGTTTTTTTTGTTGGTTTTCTTCGAGATCTGTCTGGATCCAGTGATGTTTGGCAAATACCATCAGACTGGTGGTATTTGCTACAGCCTGAATAGTAAGATCAGCTGCTCCGGAGGAGATGAATGACTCAGGTACAAGTGTCAGTGTTATAATTTTCTGTGCTAAATTTGTTACTCACACTGTCTACAGCCTGTTGATGAGCCATACGATGAAGTTGTGTGAAATAGTAGTAGAAGCCAGGCTAATTATTAGTGTTGATGTTGTTGCTGGAGAAGTACAGAGAAGGTCAGTGGGAGCTGCATTGTGCCCTTTTAGATGTAAAAGGTATATGACAAAGGTGAGGAAGCACTACAGTATGAGGAAGACTTCAATGAATAAATAAATGAAATAAATAAATATAAATGAAATATTTTAATATAGAATCTGCAAAGAGTTTAACTGATTATATTTTCATCAAAGATATGAAGACTTATTTTATCAGAAATAACAACCTTAAAATATACATTTTTATTTTTGCTTACGTGTACAAAAATACCTGCATTAGCACTGAATTTACAGCAAATATGTTTTGCAGAAAGAAACAGGGTTCTTGTATATCTGAACTAATTCCCTAACTAACCCATCCAAAATAGATCTCTCTGTGTCAACTGGACTGAAAGGTTTCTTTGAAAACATTTCGCCCTCTCTCCAGAGAGCTTCTTCAGGTCTAAGTTTGATGTTCACCTAGTTTCGGTTGGGGTGCTTCCCCTTTGTCTGTTTGGTCACATGTTAATGAGTCACCAGGTCTGGTCAAACTGTGTGAATATTTGGAATTCTGACGAAAAGAGTGGAGGACTGCATTGTACGTGGGTGACAGAAAGTGCCTTAGTCCACCACCTCTGTTTAAAGATGGTTTTTCCAACATCAGCTTCCTTGACACCCCTCTCAAACCAGCGATCTTCTCTGGCCAGCACACGTACTTGACTGTCCTCAAAGGAGTGTCCGCTTTCTTTTAGGTGTAGGTGTACTGCTGAGTCCTGTCCTGAAGAAGTGGCACGTCTTTGTTGGGCCATTCGTTTATGGAAGGGCTGTTTGGTTTCCCCAATGTACAGTTCCTTGCATTCCTCCTGGCACTGTACAGCATAGACAACATTGCTTTGTTTGTGTCTTGGTGTCTTGTCTTTTGGGTGGACCAGTTTCTGAGTGTGTTGGAGGGTTTGAACTGTACTGGAATGTCATGTTTTTGGAAGATTCTCCTGAATTTTTCTGAAACTCCAGACAAGTAGGGGATAGAAATGCTGTGACGTTTATTTCTTTCCTCTTCTTTGCTGGGGTCTCGTTGGGTCCCCCAACCGAAACTAGGTGAACGACCCTGCCAACCACCCTGCCAAGGACTCTCAGGTGACGACTCGGGCCATTAACATGCCAATGGTCCACAGGGCTATATTTTCAAGCTCTGCCCCAGCAAGTTTAGAATTGAAGAAGCTCTCTGGAGAGAGGGCGAAACGTTTTCAAAGAAACCTTTTAGTCCAGTTGACACAGAGAGATCTATTTTGGATAACTATGACCTGGATCAGTGAGAATCTACACAGACATCTAACTAACCCAGTTTGCTTAACTGTTTCAGGATATTTACATTTTCAGATTTGGGGGACCTGTATTGACTGTTCTGTATGATGGTTGCTTCATTTCCATATTAATGTTAGGATATCTGACTTTGTTACTGTCTTTTTCCTCAGTCACATGTCAGGCTCCAGATTCAGGGACCTTCTACACATCAGTGGCCCCTTCACCAAACGCGCCTGCTTTATTTCTGTCTGTGTGAGTATTCGGTTTCCCGCAGTACCCACATGAAATGATACTAATGAAACTCTTAATCAGGCTCTTAGTTCTTGGTAGTCATTGGTAGTTTGGTATGTACCAACTTTTGGTGTTTTACGTTAGGACGTTAGAAGTTACAGTATACAGTGCATGTTTCAAAATGTCCATGATTACTGTAAGGATTGCTAGTTGTTATTTCATTAACAGCACTTGTGTTAACTCCCATAGGTGATAATCGTCCTATCGGTGAGGCTGTGGCTGATGGGAGGATCAATGCCTCTCTTTTCCGAACAGGACAACCCAGCATCTTTCTCACCTTATCTTCTCACAAGGTCATGCCCACACATTCACGTAAACAAAATCCCCGAAAGTAACCTTAAAAATAAAACATGTTTTAAAATGCAGCTTTACTTATTGTCAGAATTACTAGTTTTTATATACTCCTGTTCCATCATACATTAAGGCCAGTGGAAGATGAGGTCTGGTGTTGTTATTGTACTTTGGGCTCAAAATCCATAGCCTTATTTTTTGGGGTTTGGGTTTGTTGTTGCTTTTCATCTTCACAGGTTCCCTGGCCCTGGTTTTTTTTGCGATTGCTTAGTTTCAACACCCCTGTCTCATTATCATCTATGTCTTCATGTTTACTGTGTGTGTTTACTCCTGTCTGTGTCAGATAATATGTTGTCTGCATTTGGATAACATTCCCACATACTATACTATACCACATACTATAAATATGTCAACATTTTTCTCTATTTCCCTGTCCCTTTTATTTCTGTGCTCTCCTCATTTTTGTTTCCGATTCCGATTTATTTTAGATTAAATGATAATTTCCTCTGCTTTTAAATTCGGCACATCTTCTGTCTTTTATTAATTAGCATTATATACTTTGCTAACAATAATTAGATTATCAAATTTTCAAATCTCTCACACTTTTTACAAGGTGTTTTTTTTTTTTTTAACCTCTGTAGGAGAAGGCTATAGGAAGATAGTAAAGAGTTTTCAGGTTCCCATTTCCTTGGTTCAGAATATACTTAAGAAACTGCAGTTTACACAAGCAATGGAGTTGAGAACAAAGTGTTAGACAAATATAACTGTTCTCCTGCTTCCTCACCACAAAATACACCATCAGAATTTTGCTAAATTACATCTAGACAAGCCCGACACATTTTGGAAAGTCCTATGGACTGATGATTTTTAAATAGAACACAACTGTATTTGCTTACATAAATAATTCACTATATTTTTTAATTATATGAATATGATTTTTGACATGTACATAGCCAACATGTTAATGAGGTTGCATACAAAGATATTTTCAGTCATCTAGAGATGCTCTGCTTCAGTGTCCAGTTTAGCTAAGTCAAAATCTTTAATCTAAATAACGATCAAACATTTGCATTTTACTTTACATACAATGCATTATTTTGCTCACAAGTGACAATCGTCCACCATCTGTGAAGAGGCATTTTGTCAATCAAGTAGTTGTCAAACACGATGCCACCTTTAACCAAACACAATAAAACCTAAAACTTCGGTAGATTTGTTTAGCAGTCTAACGATTTACCACCAGGGGGCGATCGAGACTACGTTTGGAGAACTGCGTTTCCCACTGAAATGACGATTCTTTCCTTTGAAGACACTTCCTCTCAGGCTGAGCAGGTCTGGGATAAAACCTGTTTGGGGGGTGTTCTTAAAGCAGGCTTTTTAAAGAATTTTAATAGTGATTTCTCCCACTGAGCAGGTGGCACCCTGTGTGGCAGCTGCTCCATTCCATTAAAAACCTGCAGCTGATCCAGAACGCTGCAGCCAGAGTTCTGACAGGAACCAGCACCAGGGAGCATATCTCTCCAGTTTTAGCTTCTCTTCACCGGCTTCCAGTGAAATCTAGAATAGATTTTAAGATTCTCCTTCTAACATCTAAAGTTCTCAATGGACTAACAGGACATCATACTTGCAGGATCTCATAGTTCCGTATATTCCTAAAAGAACACTCAGATGACAGAGTGCAGGTTTACTTGTAGTTCCTAGAATTCATCAAAGTAGACTGGGAGGACGAGCTTTCAGCTATCGGGCAGCTTTACTGTGGAACCAGTTACCAACCTGGGTCCGAGAGGCAGACACCACGTCTGCCTTTAGGATCAAAGTTAAAACCTTTCTGTTCAGTAAAGCGTACAGCTAACCTCAAACAAAGTGTGTAGGGTTGATAGATCTAGTTACAGTCAGTTCTCACAGTTACAGCTAGAATAGGGCCATCAAACTCTTATTCTTCAATTTTTAGCACAGCTATGCTGCTATAGGCTACGCTGCTGGGGACACAGACATGATCCACTGAGCAGTTCCCCACTTCCCCAGCACCAACCACTCCCTCACCTCCTCTCCTCCTTTTCTTTTTTCTCACCGGGATTATCTGTGTCCAGTCTTCCTTGCCTCTCTCTCTCTCTCTCCCTCTCTCTCCTTTTGCAGGTCTTCTGTCTCCAGGCCTCCATGCTACACGGACCTCGGCCTCTGACAAACTCAGGGTCCGCTGTCAGCACCTGCCTATGCTGTTCATCTTTTTATAACAACCTGCTATGCTGTATTATGTGTATATATATTATGTCTGATATGTTTGTGTTTCTATGATTGTATTTTGTTTGTATTTCTATGGTTTTATGATTGTATCTGTTCTCCCTCTCTCTCTTTATTCTCTCTGTCCTGTCTCCCTCTTCTATTCCTCCTTTACCCAGCTGACTTTCAGCAGGATGATTCCTCCTTGTAAGCCTGGTCCTGCTCAAGGTTTCTTCCTGTTAAAAGGGATTTTTCCTTGCCACTGTGCTTACCTGGGGGTTCAGGCTGTGGGTTTCTACCTCTGTAAAGCACCTAGAGACAATTTTATTTTAAAAGGTGCTATATAAATAAAATTGAATTGAAATTGTGGCAGTCCAGTAACTGGCATATGAATGAATGTGAAGGGTGACTGCAATCTTTGATTTAAATTTTCGAGATGAGGTCTTAACTTTTCTAAGAACCTTAACATATAACTTCCTTTTGTGACACATTTTAACAACCCCTCCCCTCCTGCTTGTCTGCCTTTCAGGATTTTGACATATTCTTACCTGTTGTCCTTCAATGCCTGGTTGCTGCTCGTCCCGGCTGTGCTGTGCTATGACTGGCAGGTAGGAAGCATTCCCCTGGTGGAGTCCCTGGGGGATTTGCGCAATGGGGCCACCATGCTGCTGGCCCTGGTGATCGTCACACTCTGCATACGCTGCATCTTTTCACTCCAGGTAAGAGTATAGAAACTTGCTCTGCATGGGCTTGCTATTCACTTAACCCAAACCTTTTCCAGAGTTAGATCTCTCTGTGTGCAACTGGACTGTACGGTTTCCTTGAGAATGTTTCGCCCTCTCTCTAGAAGGCTTCTTCAGTTCACACAAAACTTTCTTCCACCTTTGACATGAAATCCAAATGTTTGCTCAGTTTTTGTCTTTTAAAGGCTGTGGTCTTTAGTATTTGATCATCTACAGTAGCAAGTTTTCAGTAAATTGCTTCCTCTAAACTTGCAATTTTTTAAATGATCTTCCGATTTTGATTAGATGAGACGTAATTGAAGTAAACATGCAGCTTTATTCTTAGTAGTGGCAGTTCATCATAGCTCCAATGCTCCAGTAGACAAGTACTGGAATACTTGTTGGTTTACTTGTTGCTTTTTTGGTCCCCTCCACAGGAGAGCAGAGAAATACTGGTGGGAGTCTTGTTCCTTGTCTTTCCCTTCATTCCTGCCAGTAACCTTTTCTTCAGGGTGGGATTCGTTGTAGCTGAGAGGGTTCTGTATATGCCGAGGTGAGTTTACAGACAGACGCAAAGTGTGTTGGATGAATTATTTCTTAACAGCTCTTGTCCTAATCATACTAGATCTTTTTTTTTAATGTATTTAAACAAGAACAGTGTTCTACAAACATCTAAATGTGTTTTAATGCGTCTTAGATTGTTATTGCTACTAATACACCTCAATAAATTAGAATATTGTCAGGTTTAGTGCAGAAAGGAGCGCTACCGCAGGTCATTTCTCCCCACAGTCATCAGACTGTACAACACAACACTATAGTGACACGTATTTATGTACCCACACAGGGCTTTCTTTGTTCACTTGTTGTTGTTGTTGTTCACTATTCACTGGTATTCACTGGTCTTTGTATATAATTGTTGTGCAATTTTATTTTACTTGTGCAATATTTTCTTACATTAATATTAATATATATTTTTTCTTTATTCAACTTGTTTTTTTTTTACTTTCATACTGCTGTTCTGTTTCTGTCGTACCCCCTTTGCTGCTGTAGACAAAATAATTTCCCCACTGTGGGATGAATAAAGTCTGTCTTATCTTATCTTATCTTTATTTATCTTTTAGTATGGGTTACTGTATCCTGGTGGCCCTTGGTGTGGGTCGCCTGTGCACAGTGGTGGGCAGATGTGGCACCACAGTTCTCAGTGTTTCTGTGGTGCTACTGCTTCTATTTTTCTCCTGGAAGACGGTGCATCAGAACCAGGTTTGGCTATCAAGGGAGGCACTGTTCCGGTAAGCAGAGAGAGAGAGAGAGAGGGAATGGAAGACAGTAGCATAGATGGAAGTAAACACAGTCCAATGCTCAGGCCCACTCACTGTTGCAACTGTTCTTCCCCTTTTCAGGTCTGGTATTCAGACGTTGCCTCACAATGCCAAAGTTCACTACAACTATGCTAACTTTTTGAAAGACAATGGCCAGCTGCAAGAGGCCATCCAGCACTACAGCACTGCTCTCAGGTGTGACGCTGACCCAAAGCTCTCTGGCATGACTGGAATTAGACATCGAATCCAAGCAGAAGCAAACGCAGCACTCTTTCATGTGTCCTAGGAAATGGTTTTCCTCCAGGATTGAGCTAAAATGCATTGTAACTTGAAGACAACATTCAATCAAAGTGACACTACCTGGATAAATAAGGGATAAATTAAATTTAAAAACTACATACACTGTCAATTCTGCATTTTAGTAATTAGTCATTGAAAAAGTTGCGGAAGAATTATATATAAGATCTCTAAAACAATTAATGCAATCAGCCCTATTAATTTGGCTCATTTTATCAGGGCCTGCACAGAGATGCAGAGTTATAGTCCTAAACACTGCTCACCAACATTAATGCCTCTAGCCTCATCAAGTTAGTTTCAATTTCATGATTATGTTAATAATAATATGTTATTAAATGATGTGATTGTATAATTCACTATGTATGAAGGAGTAGCAGTAATCTGTAAAGCCAAACTATGGAAATTATGCTTTTAGAGCTCTGTTTTTTACCAAAAAGGAGTCATTGTGATATAACACATATGGTAGTGAAGAATAACCAAAGTTACATCTCTCCTCCTGTCTGATCTTTTCAGGTTGTACCCTCAGCATGCCAGTGCCATGAACAATCTTGGCACGCTGACTCCGAGTCCGGAGGAGGCAGAAAGCTACTACAGAAAAGCTCTGGCTATCAACCCTCAGCATAACCGAGCCCTGTTTAACCTGGGCAATCTCTTCAAGTAAGAGCAACACAAGATTACTATATATATATATATATATATATACACACACACAGGTGCTGGTCATATAATTAGAATATTATCAAAAAGTTGATTTATTTCACTAATTCCATTCAAAAAGTGAAGCTTGTATAATGTATACATTCATTCCATACAGACTGATATATTTCAAGTGTTTCTTTCTTTTAATTTTGATGATTATAACTGACAACTAATGAAAACCCCATATTCAGTATCTCAGAAAATTCGAATATTGTGAAAGGGTTCAGTATTGAAGACACCTGGTGCCACACTCTAATCAGCTAATTAACTCAAAACACCTGCAAAGGCCTTTAAATGGTCTCTCAGTCTAGTTATGTAGGCTACACAATCATGGGGAAGACTGCTGACTTGACAGTTGTCCAAAAGACGACCGCTGACACCAAGGAGGGCAAGACACAAAATGGCATTGCAAAAGAGGCTGGCTGTTCACAGCTCTGTGTCCAAGCAGATAGATAGTAGAGAGGCGAAGGGAATGAAAAGCGTCAGAAGCGTCTCATCTGGGCTAAAGACAAAAAGCACTGGACTGCTGCTGAGTGCTAAGTTATGTTCTCTGATGAAAGTCAATTTTGCATTTCCTTTGGAAATCAGGATCCCAGAGTCTGGAAGAAGAGAGGAGAGGCACAGAATCCACGTTGATTGAGGTCCAGTGTAAAGTTTCCACAGTCAGTGATGCTTTGGGGTGCCATGTCATCTGTTGATGTTGGTCCACTGTGTTTTCTGAGGTCCAAGGTCAACGCAGCTGTATACCAGGAAGTTTTAGAGCACTTCATGCTTCCTGCTGTTGACAAACCTTTATGGAGATGCAGATTTCATTTTCCAACAGGAGTTGGCACATGCGCACAGTGCCAAAGCTACCAGTACCTGGTTGAAGGACCATGGTATCCCTGTTCTTAATGGCCAGCAAACTCACCTGACCTTAACCCCAGAGAAAATCTACGGGGTATTGTGAGGAGGAAGACTCGATATGCCAGACCCAACAATGCAGAAGAGCTGAAGGCCACTATCAGAGCAATCTGGGTTCTCATAACACCTGAGCAGTGCCACAGACTCATCGACTCCATGCCACGCCGCATTGCTGCAGTAATCCAGGCAAAAGGAGCTCCAACTAAGTATTGAGTGCTGTACATGCTCATACTTTTCATGTTCATACTTTTTAGTTGGCCAAGATTTCTAAAATCATTTCTTTGTATTGGTCTGATGTAATATTCTAATTTTCTGAGATACTAAATTTGGGGTTTTCATTAGTTGCCAGTTATAATCATCAAAATTAAAAGAAATAAACACTTGGAATATATCAGTCTGTGTGGAATGAATGTATACATTATACAAGTTTCACTTTTTGAATGGAATTAGTGAAATCAACTTTTTGATGATATTCTCGTGTGTGTATGTGTATATATATATATATATATTGAACTTTATGATTGTAAATTGAGAAGAATTTCTAAGAAATGAAGATCCTGAGATGTGGCTTCATTAATGATCATAATACTATGGTTCAGGTCTCAAGGGAAGGAAAAGGAAGCTGAAAGTCTGCTGAAGGACTCCATACATTTTGGGCCACATTTCGCAGATGCTTACTCCAGCCTGGCCTCTCTCTATGCTGAGCAGGTGAACCATCCAGAAGTTCCTGAAGATGATGTTTGGTGCCATTCAGCTCTTAACAGATTCTGAGCCTTAGGAAGTTGAAGACGGCTCTCTTGAACTGCCTGTATAGTTTTGTGCAGTTGAAATGTAAATGTAGTTGTAATGTAAATGTTATACTGTCAACTTTTCCACAGAAACGTTTTTTTGAAGCCAAAGACGTTTATCTCAAAGGGATAGAAAAATGTCCTGAAAACTCAGACCTGCATAATAACTACGGCGTTTTTCTGGTGGATACAGGTGAGATAACTTCAGTTGTCATTGGATATGCATGATTCATGATTTTCTCTTTTAATAAAAGTTTCAGATGCATTTTATTGTCATTTATTGTCAATTGTTTTTATTATTAGCCATTAGGTTTAATGTTTTAATCCTATTTTTTACATTCTTATATAAACATAACATTCTTTATAAACAAATTGATTGAGGAAAGTCCTCTACTCACGAGAGGACTTTTGTCCAGTCCGTTGGTTAGATATCAGGCCTGTTACGTCAGAGGAACTGCATCCTTACACTTACTCACAGCTCTTTTTTGACATCTTTGTCACATTTGACATGTTGGACCACGTACAGTACCCTGTGGAATCACAGCAATAGAATATGAGGAGGAAACAAAGATGCTATGATTTGGTGAGATGTGACAAAATATCAGGAGTCTTCAATTACATTTGCCACAGATGTTTTATACACCAACGGTACCCTTCCCTCCCAGCAGCGGTCTGAGCTGTAAAGTACCGTGATACAGGTTTATTTCTTTATTATTAGCATTTCATGAGTAACGGAGTCTCATCTTTTATAGGAAAATGAGTTTGGCCTTGAGATTTGCAGAGGAATTTGCAAATTCTAGCTCTAAATACTGATTGATGAAACATTTCAAGGAGCCAGTTTCTTTACATGGGTCAAATAACCAAATTCCAACATCTTCTCAAAAATTTGAGATAAAGGAAAGGTCAGATTTATACCAGTTTACTAATGAGATTATATCAGTTACTGATTGCAGAACTCTTATGTGCTCATACACATGCACACGATTAAACTTTATTTACGCACACTTGTGCATACGCACACTTGTGCACATGCACACACACACACCTTCCCTTTTTCTTGTGGTTACCATTACTTCTCTGTATACATCGTTTATTGTGTGTTCACTACTCATTTCTAACATTCTCTAGATTATCTTTGTTGTCACTTTTATTTTGCAAAAAGAAATAGTTTTTTTTTTCCTCTGTCTTTATAAATCCCAGTTCTGTGGCATTTTCTCTTTGGAAGTGTCTAATTTTCTAACATTTCTTTTCATGTCCTCTCTTCTAGGAGAAGACGAGAGGGCAGTTGATCACTACCAGCAGGCTATCAGACTGAAGCCAACACACTACATTGCCATGGTCAATCTGGGCCGTCTCCTGAGATTAAATAACAAGAACCAAGAGGCTGAATTTTGGTACAAGAGGTGAGTCCAGAACAAAACACTGCACCACTGCTGCTGAATAGCAGTCATTTAAAACTTATTAGTTGGGATTTTTACTAGTGCCTCAGTTGATGCTACAATAGTATACATGAATTAGGCAGACCAGTGTTAGACTGATTAAATCACAATTCCCCTACAGCTTATGCTTATACATGTATTCATCCAGACAGTTCTTTGTATTTTTTTATTCACTTATTTTCAGTTAAAAACAGAAATCAGTGAACAGCTACAATCCGGTTATTACCACTTGTTATTTAGATACCAGACCCTATATTCCTACTAAAAAAACAGCCCTCTGTGTCATCTTCATCATCGTTGTTGCTATCATTGTCATGTGTCGTTGCGTTGTCCATCCTGTTTGGTCTCTTTATAATTATCTTCAGCCGAGCAGATGTGTTGGATTATTTTAACTTTTCTCTTTGATGACTTTTAAAGCCTTCACATTTAATTATTGAGTTCAAAGTTGTCTGAAAATTGTTGAGCAAAATGAATATGTGATAATGGCAGTCATGCTGTACCTGCAATTGTCCAATAACTGAAATAAAGTAACTTGGAGAATTTTTTGTCATCTTTTCTGCCTTTTTGGCTTGTAAATCAGCTTTATAAATGAATCCAAGCACGAACCATTCAGCACTGTCAAATTGCTGTTTAGTTGATTACATCAAGTTGTTTCTTCCGTCGCTTTTGTCCAAAGCACTTTGATTTTGTTGGATAAAATGAGTGAGGTTTAATGGATCGTCACAAAAGTCTTTGTGTGTGTATGTGTGTGTATACTGTATCATTCACATAATAGCTGTAAAAATGAACTTCCTTTTGACACAAGGAGGTCAAAGTGCATCAGAAATAAAGACCTATTTCTGGTTTTATTCAAAACGTTGATCCTGACTGTTGAGCCTTCTCCAAACACACTGATCTTACTGTAGAGATCAGCTATAATACACTGCATTTGGTACAGTAAGTTAAAGTATTGTAGTTAAATAGGGAAAGATGTTAACGTGGAGGTCACTCACATGCTCACCTGTTTTTGTTTTTTACTCGTGTCATTTTCATACAACAGCTCAATCATCATCCTCATCGGGTTGTGTCTGTGACCTTTAGGGCACTGCAGGTGACAAAGAAGGTGGATATCCTGACTCCACTTGGAGCTCTGTATTACAACACAGGCCGTTATGAGGAAGCCCTACAGGTGTACAGAGAGGCTACCAGCCTGCAACCGGACAACACAGACATATGCCTGGCTTTTGTGAGCATGTGCACACCAACACAAAGACTTTTACCTCACTTAAAGTGCCTTTGTCTGCCAAGTACAGTGTTTTATTAGCAATAATACGCTTCAGTACTTAGTTATGTACTGTAAATGTATAGTTATACAGTATAATATAGCCTTTTATTCACCACAACAATGGATTTGTTGTGATGCATTTAAATCCATCATGTGACTGAAGGACTATTTGATCTATATCTTCTCCTGATAGCTCTCAACAGACGCAAGTTATCAGTTGAATTAAGAAATAGACTTTTTACTAACTTATCTTTTTAAAAAGGAATAACTAAGCCAATTTTGGCCAAGAAACTGTTTAGCCCTGAAATGGAGGCATTCTGTGTTTGTATGGGACCTCAATGCATGTATCTGCAGCTCTGGAAGCCTGGTGATAAATAACCAAGCTAATATCAGAGTGTCCTGATATTAGCTTGATGCAAACTGTAACCCATGAGTTATAAAGTTATTAGCAAAATGAAAAAAAAAAGCTCTGGTTTGATTGTAATTAAGTACTCACAAAGTACTTAAGTTACCATTAGTTATTTAATATTCTGTGTTTGACCAGCGCCTGGTTTAACACATGTACATTTGCTTTTAGAGTTGGCTTCTCAGTGGCAAAGTTATTAGCCGCATGATTTTGGGCTACATGTCGTGTTAGCTGTCACTAACTAGCAACCATATCCTGGTTGACTAGTTCATTTATACTGTACAGTTTAATCCTGGCACCACGTGGTTAATTCTTATCAACTACTGCTTATTCAGTGATATTTTTAAAATTAAATTATTAGATAACCATACTCCTCATCGGCAATAACTGTTTTTGACAGGTCTCAAATTTGAACATTTCCACTTTAATTGCATCTGGATTTGTTCACTTTTAAGCCATTGTGATCAAAACTAGATGCTAAATGACAAGAAATATATCACTGTCCAGATACTTTTATTCCTAGTTACGTATACATTAACATATATACCGTACTTTTTCCATTGCAGGCACAGGTTTTAGCTGTGGCTGATCATACCAGTGAAGCAGAGAAGCTAACGCTGGAAATCATATCCAAAGAAATCAGATGTATTGAATGTTACCGACTCCTGTCTGCCATCTACAGTAAGCGTGGCAATTACACAGAGGTGTGTAAATATAATCCTTTCTTGGTTCATATGTTTGTTCCATTTTTCAAACACGTTGATTCTTGACCTTAATGGACAGAGAGCAGAAATAGGTCCTTCCTTGGTAAACAGTCAGTGTGGTAGCCCATCTATCTGTGTAGAGAGCTAATGCCTGACAGGAAATGCACTTTTGGTTGACATTAGGCACAAACTGGGAAGTTAAGAAATTTTAGGTACATTTTCATTTATTTGTTTCCTGGAATGATGGTCCTGATTGGTCCATTCATCCTGCTAGCTGCTGCTCTATGCTGATTGGTTGTCACTGACAGAGGCCCAAATGTTACTGGTTGTGGTTGTTACTGGCTGTTTTATGTGCCTGGAGATTCAAACTAAATTGCCCTACAGGGATAAATAAAGTTGTTTGGAATTTGAAATTTAGTGGGTTTGTGTCCTGCCCCTCATATTGCCTAACCGCATCTCCAGTGTTTTTTACAGTGTAGAATATAGAAATGTCCATTTATGCACTGATTGTTTAAATATCTGCGTGCACTGTGTGTTGACGTTTTGTGATTATACCTGTGTGCTAGGCTTTAGGGGCTCTGGACAGGGCCCTGCAGCAAAATCTCACTGATCTGACCGTGAGAGCGGAGTTGTATTTCTCCAAAGGAAACCAGCTCAGAGAGATGAACCTGCTGGAGCAAGCATTCAAGGTACTTGTTTCTTTCTCTCTCTGAATTTTCAGTACATTGTATTTTAGAATATGATTTAAAAAAATGTAATCTGTGGTGATGTAGCATACATGTATACTGCCCTTCCAACAGTGGGCTATTGACGTTATATAACTTCTGAACTTTTTTAAATTTTAGTCAGGTTGGACATACGCTCTCTGTTTCTCTGCCTGTGTAATGCAAATAAACTGATGTTACATCTGACTCGGTCATTTTGATCATGTTATTAGGGCCCCAGCAGGACAGGGTCCTGGGAGTTTGTTTTTCTTTTATTCAATTCAGTTCAATTCAATTTTATTTATATAGCACCTTTTACAATAAAATTGTCTCTAGGTGCTTTACAAAGGTAGAAACCGAGAGCCTGAAACCCCAGGTAAGCACAGTGGCAAGGAAAAACTCCCTTTTAACAGGAAGAAACCTTGAGCAGGACCGGGCTTACAAGGAGGAACCATCCTGCTGAAAGTTGGCTGGGTAAAGGAGGAATAAAAGGGGTAGACAGGATAGAGAGAATAAAGAGAGAGAGGGAGAACAGATACAATCATAAGAACAGATACAATCATAGAACCATAGAAATACAAACAAAATACAATCATAGAAATACAAACATATCATAATATATATAATACATATAATACATAATACCGCATTAGCATGTTATTATAAAAAGAGGAATGGTGTAGGCAGGTTTTAAAGGGAACAGCATAGGCAGGTGCTGACAGTGGACCCTGAGTTTGTCAGAGGCCGAGGTCCGTGCAGCACGAAGGCCTGGAGATGGAAGACCTGCAGAGAGAGAGAGAGAGAGAGAGAGGCAAGGAAGACTGGACACAGATGATCCCGGTGAGGAAGTGGGGGACTGCTCAGTGGATCTTGTTTGTTCAGCAGCGTAGCCTATAGCAGCATAGCTGTGCTAAATATTGAAGAATAAGAGTTTGATGGCCCTATTCTAGCTGTAACTGTGAGAACTGACTGTAACTAGATTTATCAACCCTACACACTTTGTTTGAGGCTAACTGTACGCTTTACTGAACAGAAAGGTTTTAAGTTTGATCTTAAACTTGTGGTGTCTGCCTCTCGGACCCAGGTTGGTAACTGGTTCCACAGTAAAGCTGCCTGATAACTAAAGGCTCGTTCTTTCCAGTCTACTTTGATGAATTCTAGGAACTACAAGTAAACCTGCACTCTGTGATCTGAGTGTTCTTTTAGGAATATACGGAACTATGAGATCCTGCCAGTATGATGTGGATAGTCCATTGAGAGCTTTATATGTTAGAAGATATGTTAGAATAAATCTATTCTAGATTTCACCGGAAGCCAGTGAAGAGAAGCTAAAACTGGAGAGATCTGCTCCCTGGGGCTGATTCCTGTCAGAACTCTGGCTGCAGCGTTCTGGATCAGCTGCAGGTTATTAATGGAATAATTTGGACATCTTGACAGTAATGAGTTGCAGTAGTCCAGTCTAGAGGTAACAAAAGCATTTTTTTCAGCATCACTCTGTGACAGGATGCTCCTGATCTTGGCAATATTACGGAGGTGAAAGAAGGCGGTCCTAGAAACCTGTTTAATATGAGGGAGAAATGACATGTCCTGGTCCAAGATAACTCCCAGGTTCCTTACAGTCATACTGGAGGACAAAGTAATACCATCCAAAGAGAGGTGGCTGTCTGGTAATCTAGTCCTCAGATGTTTAGCTCCAAGAACAATGACTTCAGTTTTGCTGAGTTTAAAAGTAGGACATTGGAAGTCATCCAGTCTTTCATGTCTTTGAGACATGCCTGGAGTCTGGCTAACGGCTCTGTTTCATCAGGTTTCATGGATAAATACAGCTGCGAATCGTTGGCATAGCAATGAAAACTTATGCCGTGTCTCTGAATAATATTTCCAAGAGGGAGCATGTAAAGAGTGAACAGGATTGGCCCAAGCACTGAACCCTGTGGAACACCATGATGAACCTTTGTACACCCAGAGGAAACATCATTAACATGAACAAAATGAAATCGATCTGATAGATAAGATTTAAACCAGTCTAGAGCTGTCCCTGTGATCCTAATCTCATGTTGTAGCCTTTGTAATAAAATGCTGTGATCTACAGTGTCAAAGGCAGCACTGAGGTCCAGTAAAACCAGTACGGAGATAAGTCCACGGTCTGATGCCATGAGGAGGTCATTAGTGACTTTAACCAGTGCTGTTTCTGTGCTATGATGAGCTCTGAAACCAGACTGAAACACTTCAAATAGACTATTGCTGTTTAGGTGATCAGTTAGCTGACTGAGAACCAGTCTCTCAAGTATCTTAGAGATGAATGGGAGGTTGGATATCGGTCTATAATTTGCTAAGACGCCTGGGTCAAGTGAAGGTTTTTTAAGTAAAGGTCTGATAACAGCAGTTTTAAACGCCTGAGGTACATAACCTGTTGTCAAGGATAAATTGATCTGATCTAATACTGAGGCCCCGATCAGAGGAAAGACATCCTTGAAAAGCTTAGTTGGGATGGGGTCCAGGAGACATGTGGTTGGTTTAGATCCATTTATGGTGGAGGTCAGCTCAGTGAGATCTATGGGCAGGAAGCTGTCCAGAGGTGGATCAGGACTAGACGGGGTTGCTAACAAGGGCAGCTCATCAGTTGTCATGGAGCGACCTTGATCGACCTTTTCTCTAATGTTAGTGATTTTATTGGTGAAGAAACTCATAAAGTCTTCACTGCTAAGAGCTGCAGGAATAGAAGGCTCCACGGAGCTGTGACTCTTTGTCAACCTGGCTATGGTGTTAAACAGAAAACGTGGGTTGTTCTTGTTTACATCTATTAATGAAGTGTAGTAAGCTGTTCTGGCTTTACGGAGGGCCTTCTTATATGTTAGTAAGCTGTCTTTCCAAGCACTTTGGGAATCAGCTGATCTGGATGAATACCACTTCCTCTCCATCCGTCTTGATGCCTGCTTAAGGGTTCGGATATGTGTGTTATACCACGGAGCCAGTCTTCTATGGTGTGTGAACCTTCTCTTCAGTGGGGCAACCGAATCTAAAACTATACGCAGTGTGGCTGCAGTGTCATTGACAAAGCAGTCAATATCTGCAGGAGTAACATTTAGATCAGAATGATCTGTTGCACCAGTAGGAGGCGCTAGAGGGGGCACGGCTGCAATTTCAGCTACAAATCTGTCTCTGGTATCTTCAGAGAGACCTGCTGTAGTGAACCTTCCTGTCATGTGCTGCTCGGTCTGCTAGAGTGAAGTCAAAGGTTATAAGTGAGTGGTCTGAGAGGAGGGGGTTTTGAAGAACAACTACCAGGTTCTCAGTTTCTAGACCATAGGTGAGAACCAGATCCAGAGTGTGATTATGACAGTGCGTCGGTTCATTTACTAACTGAGAGAAACCTATTGAATCTAACAGTGAGTTAAACGCCGTCTTAAGACTGTCAGTATCATCATCCATATGGATGTTAACACTATAATGACTTTATCCACTAAATTAGACAGGAAATCTGAAAACTCAGCCAGGAACTGTGTGTAAGCAGCCGCAGGTGGCCGATACACCACAACTAATAAAACTGGCTCTTCTGACTTCCAGTTGTGGTGAGAGAGGCTGAGAGTGAGACTCTCGAAAGAGCTACAGGTAGCTTTAGGTTTGAGATTTACTTGAATTTTCTTTTATTTTTTTGGGGGCCTGAGCATGCTCAAAAAGCTCGGAGTAGAGCTGCTGCTCCACGTTGAGAAGAGCCAGTTGAGGTGGTTCGGGCACGCTGGAGAGACTGTCTGTCGGCTGGCCTGGGAACGCCTCGGGATCCCCCCGGAAGAGCTGAACAAAGTAGCTGGGGAGAGGGAAGTCTGGGCTTCCCTGCTTAGGCTGCTGCCCCCACGACCCAACCCCAGATAAGCGGTAGAAGATGGATGGATGGAGTCTACGATTATTATTGTGGTGGAAGGGAAAAGAGGACGAGAGAGGAATGTTCTCGTCTTACCTGACCTGGACTGCAAATGGTCACATAACGTGGTGTGCTCCACAGGCTGTTGGTTTAGCCAGCTAGGTGATGCTGTAGGAGGACTAAACTGAGGAAGAAGCTTTGATCCTTTCAACACTGTCAGTGGACTCCGCCAAGAGCATCATAGGTTGCAATGGGACCCCATCTCTATTTTTCCTTGGATTGGATTGGATGGTTTCTTTTTTTTCCTCCTTTAGTGTTTTTTTGTAGTCCACGCAATCACCATGAACACAGGAGTGACCAAAAACAAAATTCTAAAACCATTTCAATCAAAATTAAGGGACAATAATAAATTTTAATGAAAATGTTATCATGTAGATAAATGAAAACTTTTATATCTGATATTAAGTGACAAACTGAATAACAAAAAGAAAATGAATGTAATCTCATTTTGGGTCAGTCCGATTCAGATTAAAAAAAAAAAAAATCCAATTTGGTTACTATATTACATTTTCATGAGTCTAACTAGTTTGCCAGTTTGATTCCAGCTCAACCAGTACATCTTGCTGACTTTTTTGTATATATATATATATATATATATATATATATAAAAATTCCCTTCTCACCCCCCGCGGGTGGTTCCTCCTCTATTCTAAGCTCAGGTCCTCTACCAGAGGCCTGGGAGCTTGAGGGTCCTGTGCAGTATCTTTGCTGTTCCTAGTACTGCACTTTTCTGGACTGAGATGTCTGACGTTGTTCCAGGGATCTGCTGTAGCCACTCCTCCAGTTTGGGGGTCACTGCACCGAGTGCTCCGATCACCACGGGCACTACTGTCACCTTCACCTTCCAAGCCTTCTCCAGCTCCTCTCTGAGCCCTTGGTATTTCTCAAGTTTCTCATGTTCCTTCCGCCTGATGTTGCTGTCACTTGGTATTGCCACATCCACCACAACGGCTCTCCTCTGCCCTTTATCAACCACCATGATATCTGGCTGGTTCGCAATCACCATCCTGTCTGTCTGTATCTGGAAGTCCCACAGGATCTTTGCTTGGTCATTCTCCACCACCTTTGGAGGTGTTTCCCATCTTGACCTTGGGGTTTCCAGCCCATACTCCGCACAGATGTTTCTGTAGACTATGCCAGCCACTTGGTTATGGCGTTCCATGTATGCTTTCCCTGCCAGCATCTTACACCCTGCAGTTATGTGTTGGATTATCTCAGGTGCCTCCTTGCACAACCTACACCTTGGGTCTTGTCTGGTGTTGTATATCTGGGCCTCTATTGCTCTGGTGCTCAGGGCTTGCTCCTGTGCAGCCAGGATGAGTGCCTCTGTGCTGTCCTGTAGGCCAGCCCTCTCTAGCCATTGGTAGAACTTCTTGAGATCAGCCACTTCAGCTATGTTCCGGTGGTACATCCCGTGTAGGGGCTTGTCCCCCCATGCTGGTCCCTTCTTCAGCACCTCCTGATCTTGCCATTGTCTGAGACATTCACTGAGCACGTCATCTGTTGGGGCCTTGTCCTTGATGTACTCATGGAGCGTGGCTGTTTCGTCCTGGATAGTGGCTCTCACGCTCACTAGTCCTCGGCCTCCTTCCTTACGGCTTGTGTACAGTCTCAGGGTGCTGGATTTGGGATGGAACCCGCCATGCATGGTGAGGAGCTTTCGTGTCTTAACATCTGTGGTCTATATCTCTTCCTTTGGCCACCTTATTATTCCTGCAGGGTATCTGATCACTGGCAGGGCGTAGCTGTTTGTTGCCCGGGACTTGTTCTTGCCATTGAGCTGGCTTCGAAGGACTTGTCTTACACGCTGGAGGTATTTGGCTGTTGCCGCTTTCCTTGTGACCTGTTCAAGGTCGGGCAGCTTTACTGTGGAACCAGTTACCAACCTGGGTCCGAGAGGCAGACAACCACGTCTGCCTTTAAGATCAAACTTAAAACCTTTCTGTTCAGTAAAGCATATAGCTAGCCTCAAAAAAAGTGTGTAGGGCTGATAGATCTAGTTTAGTCAGTTTTCACAGCTACAGCTAGAATAGGCTCATCAGACTCTTATTCTTCAATTTTTAGCACAGCTATGCTGCTATAGGCCTACGCTGCTGGGGACAAACACATGATCCACTGAGCAGTTCCCCACTTCCTCAACACCAACCACTCCCTCACGTCCTCTCCTCCTTTTCTTCTTCTTTCTCCTCCTTTTATTTTCACCGGGATTATCTGGGTCCAGTCTTCCTTGTCGTTCTGTGTGTCTCCCCCCCTTCTCTCTCTCTCTCTCTCTCTCTCTCTTTCTCTCTCTCTTTGCAGGTTTTTCGTCTCCAGGCCTTCGTGCTGTACGGACTT
The DNA here is from genome assembly GCA_015343265.1 of Pao palembangensis. Lineage (NCBI taxonomy): Eukaryota > Metazoa > Chordata > Actinopteri > Tetraodontiformes > Tetraodontidae > Pao > Pao palembangensis. The sequence continues at coordinate 11,766,674 of CM027093.1, read as the reverse complement.
TGGCCTATGGCAAACTCAGGGTCCGCTGTCGGCACCTGCCTATACTGTTCATCTCTTTATAACAACCTGCTCTGCTGTATTATGTGTATATATGTCTGATATGTTTGTATTTCTATGATTGTATTTTGTCTGTATTTCTTTGGTTTTATGATTGTATCTGTTCTCCCTCTCTCTCTCTTTATTCTCTCTGTCCTGTCTCATTCTTTTATTCCTCCTTTACCCAGCCAACTTTCAGCAGGATGGTTCCAGGAGCTTTTCCGCTACTGTGCTTACCTGGGGGTTCAGGCCTGGGGTTTCTACTCTGTAGCAATTTAGAGGCAATTATTGTAAATGCGCATAAATAAAATTGGAAGTGCGCCGCTTGCCTGTGGTATTCCAAGGTACTTGCAACTGTCCTCACGCGTCTCAAGCCATTGTTCCTTCCGGGGAGCGAGACTCTTCAGTGTGGACTACCTTGCTCTTCTTAGTCACCATCCTACTACATTTCTCGCCCGAATGACATCCCAACGTCGCTGCTGTAGATCTCAGTGGATCAGGAGTCTATGTCCCATTCGCCTTAGCATACAGCCTTTGGATGTCATCCATGAGGAGGTGACTGATCGTGGCCCCATTCCTGAGGAGGCATCCATAGCCAGTCTTGTTGATTATCTGGCTTAGGGGGTTCAGGCCTATGCAGAACAGCAGTGGGGACAGAGCATCTCTTGCATATGCCACATTTGATGGACACTTGTGCAAGTGGCTTCTGCCAATGGCCTCAAGGATGGTTTTCCACAACCTCATCAGTTCGGCTACTCTAACGCCTAGAGTCCTATTGATGCTGTACAGCTTCAGGCATTCAAAGTGATCCATGTAAGTATCGAGTCATAGGCTTTCGTAATCAATCCAGGCAGTGCATGTTGGTCTTTCGATTTGCAGCCCTGGGGTAACTGTTCTATCAACCAGAGCTGTGTTCTCTGGTATCTTTAATAATGTTTTTTTCAAAGAGCTCATGTATTCATTTGCTCAAGAGTCTTATAGCTATTAGATATATGTATATATATACATATATATATTATATATATATATATATATATATATATATATATATATATATATATATATATATTATATATATATATATATATACATATATATAGCATAGATAAGCAGGCAATGGATCAGTACATGACAAAGCAATAAGAAAGCTATATAGATATATAGCCATATATATATATAGCTATATATATATATATATACTTTATACAAACGCAATTAGTGTCCAGTGATGTGGAAATGTGGGACAGCTGTTATTTCACCAAAAGCATGAATGAAAGACAATTTGAAATAATAGAATAGAATAGAATAGATTAGAAATACTTTATTAATCCCAGACATGGGAAATTGACTTGTCCCAGCAGCCTCGCTAGTATTAACATATTTACAAATATATACAATGCACAAATAATTATGACAATGTGCCACATGAAAGTATTTATTGATACATCACAGCACCAGGGCTGTGAGTCTCCTCACGGACGGACTTATTGAACAGGGTTACGTGCACTCCGCAGATTTCTGTATCTGTCTTTTGTGGCAGCGAGCTGAATCAGTTCTGCTTGAGAAGGAGCCCGCTGCCTGTCCAGGAGGGTGAGGGGTGGAACTGGTTATCCGGTGATAGCTTAACAGTTTGTTCAGCATCCTCCACCACAGCTTCCAGGGTGTCCGGCCTGCAGCCAATCACGGAGCCAGCCTTCCTGGATCAGCTTGTTCAGTCTGTTGGTGTTGTTGGCTCCGATGCTGCCGCCTCCCAGCAGACCACAGCGTAGAGCAGTGTGACTGATGACACAGACTGGTAGAACATGTCCACTTATCTACTGCACACGCCAAGGATCTCAGCTTCAGGAAGTAGAGTCTGCCTCATCCTCTTCACAGCCTCGGTGTTGGTCTTCCAGTTCAGTTTGCTGTCTGTGTGCACGCCTCAGGTACTCTAGTTTCTCCACCCGCCCAATTACTGATACACCCGACCACTGCAGAGTCATCAGAGAACTTCTGCAAGTGGGCCATCACCAGAGTTGTACTGAAAGTCTGAGGTGTACAGGGTGAACAGGAATGAGACAGTATGCCTCATGTGCTCCTACGCCACTCACCACCACATCAGACAGAGCAGCGCCAAGACGGACAACCATGCCTGTCTGTCAGGTGGAATGCAACCCAGGAGACCGTGGGTGAGAGTCAATCCAACAATGCCTGCAGCTTCTCTCAGTAAAGGGCTGGATGCAGTTGAATGCACTGGAGAAATCAAAGAAGGTAATTTCACTGGGTGCAGCCAGCACCATCCAGATGGAGACTCTCTGCAGCAGGTGTAGATGACGGCATCCTCAACCTCAAACGTGGGCTGGTAAGCAAACTGCAGAGGGTCCAGAAAGATCTTACCTAGGATTACAGGCGCGCCAAGACGAGCCTCCAGAACCTTCATCACATGAGATGTGAGGCTATTGGTCGTAGTCTTTGGGGTCGTAGGACCAGGCTTCTTGGGCACAGGAACCAGACAGGAGGTCTTCTATTAGTGTGGGCACCTTCTCCTGGGCCAGGCTCAGGTTGAAGAGGAGGCACAGGATAGTAGACAGCTGGCTGGGCACAGGTCTTGTACCTTAGGCTGATGGCCAGGCCTGGGCAGCTTTGCCTTGGTGGAGTCTTCCAGCTGTCTCTTCACCTGGCCAGTAGTCACAGTTAGCAGGTGGGTCCAGGGCCTACAGTGGAGTGGGGGAGGGTGGACAAGGAGGTGGCTGGATGTTTGGAGGCCAGAGGTAGTGGGGAGGGGGGACACAGTGAGGGCTGTGAACTAAATCTGTTGAAGAAACAGTTCAGCCTATCGGCCCTGTCCGAACTGCTAACTGGGCCACCTGTCTTGGACATTGGAAGCCAGTTATTTCTCATCCCAGTCCACACGCCTCTGGTGTGTTGTTCTGCTGAGCTTGGCCCAGCTTCTCCTGTAGGAGTCTCAGTTCTCCCCAGCCTGCATTCAGGTCGTATGTATCCTCTCATCTCCTCCTGTCGCCCGACTAGTCGCTCTTCTGGTTGAGAAGAGCCAGGTCACTGCGATACAGGGCTTGTTATTGGGAAAGCAGCGTACAGTCCTGGCTGGTAGGGTGGTGGTGAACACAGAATTTGATGTATCCTGTGATGCAGTCAGGTCATGCTGTTGATGTCCTCCCATGTGGATCCACAGAGCACGTCCCAGTCAGTAGACTCAAAGCAGTCCTGCAGTGCCTCCTGATTCCACCTCCTAACTGTCCTTGTGGATGCAGGCTGCCGCTGGACAAGAGGAACGTACTTTGGTGTCAAAACAACCAGGTTGTGATCTGATCTTCCCAGTGGGGGAAGGGTGTCGGCACTGTATGCATCCTTTGCATTAGCATACAGGAGGTCTATTGTTCTATTGTCTCTCGTGGGGCAGTTTACAAACTGGTAGAATGTTGGCAGAGTTTTGTCCAGTGTGACATGGTTAAAGTCACCAGTGATGGTTATGAAAGCGTTGGGGTGCAGGGTTTGCAGTTTTGACACAGTGGAGTGAATGGTTTCACACGCTGCCTCGGCATCAGCTGATGGGGGGATGTAAACAGCGACGACAATGGCGGAGGTGAGTTCCCTAGGCAGGAAGTATGGACGCATCCCAACACAAAGCAGTTCAATATCTGGGCTACAGAAACATTCCTTTACAGCAGTGCTTCTCAGATAGTGGGGCGCGCCCCCCCGGCACGTTTGATTTCGGGGAACATACATTTAATTTTTTTTGAATTTCGAATGCACCTTAAATCTTTACTGTTACAGTTAATAAAGCTACTCTTTGTTGTAAATTGATCCACATTTCTTTCTTTTTTTATTCTCTTATACGTTAATAAGGATACAGTGTTATGCAGAGGTGTACTTATAACAATTTTATAGACAAATGATACTATTTACAGTCGCGCGAGATGTTTTCTTCTTCCTAGGGGGGCATGACAGAAAATAATTGAGAAGCACTGCTTTACGGTAACATGTCCCGGGTTGCACCAATTCTCATTGACAAACAGCGCAATCCCCCCTCCTTTCTTCTTACCGCTCCTCTCCACATCTCTGTCCGCCCGTATTGTTCTGAAGCCGGGTACAGTAGCGCTGGAATCCGGGAAGCACGAGTGAAACCACGTCTCCGTGAAACACATAACGCTGCACTCACGGAATTCCCTTTGAGTCTTAACAAGCACCGCTAACTCGTCCATCTTGTTGCCTAACGATCTCACATTTCCCATAATGATCGCCGGCACCGAAGGTTTATATCTCCTTCGTTTAGCCTTCAGCTTAGCCCCGGCTCTGCACCCCCGGCGTCTCCTACGTAGCTCCGCAGGGATTTCAGGCCTCGGTCCAGGCAGTAGCACTGGTTTACACAGCGCGATCAGCTGGTCCCGTGTGTAAAAAACAACGCTCTCACTCCGTTCCGTGTGGTCCCCTGTTACGAGCAGTAACAGCAAAACCAAAATAAAACAGGCAAACCAGCAAGTATCCATTCCTGTTCAAAACTACACTCAACAGGTTAAAGAGTAAGTTGAGGTGTTAAAGAGGAAAAAGTAACAAAAACACTACAAAAAGACAGGAGCTGCTGTAACACGCTGCCACTCCATGCGGCGCCAGGTAAAAAAAAAAAAAAAAAAAAAAAAATCGCGCAAACATACATTACATTTGAATTCATGAGTTGTAATATTCACATCTCTGAGTTTGAGATGTGAATATTAACCTTTGAAGGCCACTGTGGCTCTGGAGTCAGTTCTTTCTAGAAAGGTTCAAGAGAAGAGAGATTGCAGTGGTACCTAGTTAACAACTTATTCCAATACGTTTCCCCTTTCTGTACTTCAAAAAACAAAAACAAAGCACTCTGTGTTAATGAATTAAATTAAGGTTGAACAAGCTGTTGGTATAATTTGTCTGTGTAAATTGCGGTCTTCTGATAAGAACTCCCTCCCAGTCTGTTTTTTGTTTCTCATGCTAGAGCTACAAGCTGGCAGTGGAGCTCAAGCCTGACCAGTCTCAGGCCTGGATGAACATGGGAGGAATTCGGCACATAAAGGTAACAGTCAAACTTGCCAATCAACAACATAATTTAAAAAAATGTAGTTGTGTGTCAGCACGATACTAACTCATTTTAACGTAGCTCAAATGCTGTTTTCCCCAATTTATTGGATATTGACAATGATTCATGCGTTATGTTTACAGCTGATTTACAGTTGAACTTTTAACTATCCAGAATGTGCAACCAGCTTTAAATGGATCTTTGTGTTTGCAGGGAGATTATGCTGCAGCCAGGATGTACTACCAACGGGCTCTGCTTCTGAACCCTGGATCGAAACTTCTGAAGGAAAATTTGGCCAAGCTGGACAGACTTGAGAGAAGATTATCTGCTGGGGAAAAGTAAAGCCCGAAGCTTCAAGACGACTGGATCAAACAGACCTGCTCGGGGAAGCTACGGTGACAAAGTGGACGCTGTAGTCCACGGCAGAGTTGAAACCACAGTACAGAAATTAACATGAACTGTCAGACACTCATGTTTTATGTTATTCAAGGACATTTAAAGTATTTTACTTTATAAAACAGATTATCATTTTGTCATCTGTGACATTTTTATGGTACTGCAGTACAGATGTCATTGTTGTTAGTAAAACTACACCCTAATGAGATGTGGTTTTGGCTATAGGATGTGTAATAATAAAAGCTCAAATGTCTGATTCCATTTATAGAAAAAAAAAGAGAAAACTTCCAAGGGAAACAAAACTTTAATATGTACCTTAACTTACATTTTGTTGGAGCTAATCTCAAAGGCAAAGGCTCTTTTTATTCTTATTAGAAAAAGTTCATTAAACTAAATTTTAACCTTTCTGGATATTGCTTTTATTTCAGCTGGAAAGAAGTTTGACAAATTAACTGAGAAAAAGGGGAGAAATCACCAATTAACAATTAGAATTATTAAAATGTCATTGGTTATGCAATCCGTGTAACAGGACAGTTTTCAGACTGATCCAGGAACAGTGTTTGGAACATGTGATTGTAGAAGGCTGGGTGGTAGCGGCAGGCCCGTTCACAGTCTGGACTGAAGTTCAACTCTAGGATCTGAGGTTGCATGACTTCCTCACCTGGTAAATGATTAGAATGGACAAAAAAGGACCAAATCGAAATTATAAAGTGCAGCCAGCGCTTCATTTTTTCCACATTGTGTTAAGCCAAATATACATGGCACGATTTTTTCGAGTCGGCGGGGCGCCCGGGTGTTCACACCGCGCAACTCGACAGGATTGGTGGGAGCATTGGGTGTCCACGCTACAAGACTCGTCTGAGACGGAAGAGTTTACACGACGCGATTCTCTCCATCAGGAGGAAATTATCCATTGGAAAAACCATCTTTAAACAGAGGTGGTGGACTAAGGCACTTTCCATCACCCACGTACAATGCAGTCCTCCACTCTTTTCGTCAGCAATCCAAACACCGTTTGACCAGACCTGGTGACTCATTAACATGTGACCCAACAAACAAAGGGGAAGCACCCCAACTGAAACTAGGTGAACGACCCTGCCAACGACTCTGACGTGACCATCCGGGTCATTAACATGCCGATGGTCCACAAGGTCTATATTTTCAAGCAGGCTTAGAACTGAAGAAGCCTTCTGAAGAGAGGGCGAAACATTTTCAAAGGAAACCTTTCAGTCCAGTTGACAGAGAGATCCAACCTTGGATGAATGCACTGCCAGTTTCCAAACAAGGACTGATATGGGAAGTACGTGGCCGCAGCGCGTTATTGCTGTAATGTACTCTTACGAATGAAATATCTGTTGTTGGTCCTGGATTTTGTAATAAATTTCCCCCACAAAATGCTATTTATTTTTGTTATTCATGATGCATTTTTTGACTGATTCGACTCAGGTGGGACTTCTAGTCCGAAAAACACGGACTAGCACACCTTTATCAAAACAACTATGCACAGCTCATAAATTACAATTTACAAAAAAAAACAGATGAGAGGACGACACGACTTCAAATGGTTTCAAGATCGGGGTCAACTACAGTTTTTACAGAAAACTTTTGTTCTGTTGGTATTGCGGCATTTTTCTATCTCCTGTCGTTTCTTGTTGCTCTGCTCTGCTGCAGCCGCTGTACTGGTCCATTTCACGTTCTTATTTTTGCAGCCACGCCCATGTCTGCTCTCACATTCTGGAGCTCTTTCTACGTCACTGCGAGCAGCCTGGACATCTAGCAGGTTTGATATCCAATTTTACGTCTGAGACTCCGTGCACAGCGTCGCCAGGGTCATTACTCGAGTCTTCGAAGCTTCGGGCGAGTCGTGGCGTCTAAGACGCTGAAAATCGTGCCATGTGTACTTGGCTTTAGGTAAAATGGATTAAATTAATTTTTTTCCCTCAAACTTCTACACACAACACTCTATAATGACAATGTGAAAAATGCTTATTTGAAATGTTTGCATAATTATAAAAAGTAAAAAGCAGTCTCATGTGCATAAGTATTCACTACAGCACCTTTGGCAACAATTACAGCTTTAAGTCTTTTTGAAGTCTGGGCACACCTATCTTTGAGCTGTTTCACCATTTGCAGCACCTCTCAAGCTCTATCAGGGTGGATGGAAAGCATCGGTGCACATGCATTTTCCAAAAATGTTCAAATCAAGTCTGGGCCACATTCACAGACTTGTGCTGAAGCCTCTTTCCTTGATATCTTGGCTGTGTGTTTACAGTCGTCGTCCTGATGAAAGATGACCAGTCGCCCCAGTCTGAGGTCAAAGGCACTCCAGTTTTGGCCTAGTATTAGCCTAGTGATGAGCAGTGCCTGAATTCCTCCAAACAAGACCTGAAAGAATCTTGGCTGCTACATTTAGTGTTATAAGTTGTGATACTTGTGGGGGTGCTACTACTGTATGTACTAACTGTAGGTTTGATGTGTGCTGCACATGTGTCAACAGGGCGACAGCGCCAGGCTGGTTTACATGATATTTATCAGATAGATTCCACTTTGTTCATGTTGATGTTTCCTCCTACGATCTAGTGAACGGTTTTCTTCTTAGTTCTTTGGTTCAAGTCAGCTCGATGGCATTAGCACCACTTTTCCTTTAGTGGTTTGGCCCGGCTCAGACAGAGCCCTGACTCACACCCATTCATCTCTGAAAGCTGGAATGGCCTCAGCCCATTCAGCAGATAGGCTCAGCTTGTGCCATCATGCTATCATTGACTGGACGCTATAATTTCTGTCAAAGGTGCTTAAAGTACTTAATGCAGTTCTTAATAAAGGGTCTATAAATTCATGTCAATACACTATTTTGGCTGTTCTTTGAAACAAAAACATTTTTTCACTTCAACATTGAGTGTAGGTATATATTGAGTGCTGGTATGTAAAAACAATACACACATTCAAAGAGTTTCTGATTTTTTTTTTTTTTTTTTTTTTTTAAAAGATCAGCCGTTCCTACAGGTTTGTGCAATGTAATCCCTAAAGATTAAAATCACAGTACTCACGGAACAACGTAAATTATGAAGAGACCCTCACCGTTTTGGCCAGTACTCCATTTAAGCATGAGATCCACAGCATAGATTGCCCGAGATGATGGGTAGGGACAAATTCCATAAGGCGGTGGTCGAGATGTGGCCGCCATAAAAAGTTCCTTGAAAGCTTTGAAAAGCTCCGCCTGTGAGACGTAAATAAAGACAGTACATCTTGCTGACAACAGGCAGAGATCATAATGGGATTTGAGGAAATGGCAAAGCAGCTATTGACTGCATTCTGATATCATTGTGATTCGATTTAGTTTGAAATTTGGAATGCTGTGAACTAGAATGCACGTCTATGCACATAATGTATGACTCTTGGGCTCTTAACATTCACATATTTTAACTAAGCTAAGGACATATTAGAACCATACTGCAGGTCTTCGGTCACATTCATGCCCTCATGTCTGGTTAAATTCCCACGGGTGATAATGTTTTCAAAAGAGTGAGCACTTACTTCGATCTCCTTCCATGTGATCTGAGGGTACTGCTTCTCAAACATCGGGATGAAGTCATTGTAGTGCACCTAAAAATACATTAATTGTCCACTATCATGTTAACAAATTAACCTAGTCCAACATGTTGCTGTTCATTATAATTTTTCAAAAGCATTTTTTTTTATCAACTTTACAGCTGAAATACAAACCAACAAAGGCAAAAGATAAGAATTTTTTTTTGTTGTCGAAAAAAAATGCCTTTCTGAAACATCAACATTTCATGAAGCGCTTCATAGTAATTCTACTCTAACATGTTTACAGAGCGATAATATTAGAGTAACTGGAAAAACAACATTAAAAAAATACCTGCTTGAGTTCCACACCTTCAGCATAATTCATTACAGTGAAGTGCTTCTGGTAATCATCAAACTGGTCCAAAGAGAAAGGTCTGCGTTGGACAAATCCGAATACCGCATTTACAGTTGTGCTCATAAGTTTACATACGCTGGCAGAATTTGTGATTTCTTGGCCATTTTTCAGAGAACATGAATGATAACACAAAAACTCTTCTTTCACTCATGGTTAGTGCTTGGGTGAAGCAGTTACTATCAAACAACTGTGTTTACTGTTTTTAAATCATAATGACAACAGAAACTACACAAATGACCCTGATCAAAAGTTTACATACCCCAGTTTTTAATACTGTGTATTGCCCCCTTTAACATCAGTGACAGCTTGGAGTCTTTTGTGGTAGTTGTGGATGAGGCTCTTTATTTTCTCTGATGGTAAAGCTGCCCATTCTTCTTGGCAGAAGGCCTCCAGTTCCGGTAAATTCTTGTATGAACTACACGCTTGAGATCTCCCCAGAGTGACTCAATGATATTGAGGTCAGGAGCCTGAGACGACCACTCCAGAACCTTCACTTTATTCTGCTGTAGCCAATGTCAGGTCGACTTGACTTCGTGTTTGGGATCATTATCATGTTGGAATATCCAAGTACGTCCCATGTGCAGCTTTCGGGTTGATGAGTGCAAATTTTCCTCGTATTTTTTGGTAACATGCTGCATTCATCTTGCCATCAATTTTGACCAAGTTTTCCTGTGCCTTTGTAGCTCACACATCCCCAAAACATCAGTGATCCACCTCCACGTTTCACAGTAGGAATGGCGTACCTTTCATCATAGGCCTCGTTGACTCCTCTCCAAACGTAAGGTTTATGGTTGTGGCCAAAAAGTAAAATTTTGTCTCATCACTCCAAATGATTTTTTTCCAGAAGTTTTGAAGCTTGTCTCTGTGCTGTTTGGTATATTGTAAGCATGATTTTTTGTGGCACTGGCATAGTAATGGCTTTCTTCTGGCTGCTCGACCATGCAGCCCATTTTTCTTCAAGTGCCTCCTTATTGTGCATCTTGAAAGATCCACACCACTTTTTTTTCCAGAGTCCTGAATTTCAGCTGAAGTCATCTGTGGGTTTTTCTTTGGATCTCAAACAATTTTCCTGGCCCTTGTGGCAGAAATTTTTGTTAGTCGACCTGATCGTGGTTTGGTTTCAAAAGAGTCTCTCATTTTCTACTTCTTAATTAGAGTTTGAACACTGCTGATTGGCATTCTCAGGTCCTTGGATATCTTCTTATATCCCTTTCCTGTTTTATATAGTTCAATTACCTTTTCCCACAGATCTTTTGACAATTCGTTTGCTTTCCCCATGACTCAGAATCCAGAGATGTCTGTGCAAGGGTCTGTGAGGAGCCCAGAAACTCACTGAACCTTTATACACACACTGATTACAAGCAGACAGAGCGTACTTTTGTCCGCTCAAGTGTGGATGGTTACCTTTAGAAGCCATTCAAACCCATTTGTGTCAACTTGTGTGCATGTTATCAGGCCAAAATCTCAAGGGTATGTAAACTTTTGATCAGGGTCATTCGTGTAGTTTCTGTTGTCATTATGATTTAAAGAGAGTAAACACAGTTGTTGGATAATAAATGGCTTCACCCAAGCACTAACCATGAGTGAAAGAAGAGTTTTTGTCTTATCATTCATATTCTCTGAAAAATGGCCAAGAAATTATAAATTCTGCAAGGGTATGTAAACTTATGAGCACAACTGTAAGTATCCAAGTTAAATATTTCTGGGTGTTGCGTGTTGTTGGGTACAGAAAGATTGAGTGATTTTCAACAAAATATTTAAATGTACCATTATATATACATTTTTAATGGTATTATCTTCTCCTTCCAGTTTACAAAACATACAAAAATCATATTTAAAACCATCTAAGACAGGAACTCCACTGTGCACACAGCAGGGAAACTGTCACTGTAACGAGTTGAGGACAAAGCTGAGAATGAGCGCTAAGAGAAAATAAAAGGAAAATATAAAGGAAAAACCTGGACACTCGCTAGTGACAGACCGTGCTGGTTTGAACACTGGTTCTAGCTAAGCCATAAAAGTGAAGAATCTGTTAATTTGCTGCTTCCTTGACAAGAGTACCTATTAGATGGAGATTTTATTTACCTGTGATATATCGTCACAAATATTTGGTTATGACTCTAGGTCCATCTGGGTCAGTTATCTTATCCAAACATCCTGGCAAATTATATCTTTTGAAATCTGGTCCAAGATATTAGAAACAACATATTTGAATATAGGATTGATTTATGTATACCTGTTAGCAAAGCGCAACCAGAAGACGTTGTAGGCGTAGAGACGCAGGGGCTGTGCAGACCGTAACATGAGCATGTAGCGGATGTCAAACTTCACCATTCCCACCTCTTCGCGGTTGAACAGTACTGGCTTTTCAATGTATTTACAAACCACCTAAAAAGAATTCACACAGTTAGATGAAACATAAAATAGGCTGTCACTACTAAAAATAAACTTTTTTTCAAAATACATCTTTTCAGATGATCTGGTACATGGTCACAGTGGCAGTAAGTACATCATTGGTTCTTCATATTGGTCTATTATTCTATCAATCCTGCCTGAGCGGCAGAAATGTTTTCCATTTAAGAAAAAAGGCTCTGAAGGCTTTTCTTTTTGATATAGATAGGTATGTCCTATAAAATAAATTTACCTCATGTGAACCCCAATCAAGGTGAAGAAACATCTTTAAAAAAAGGTTCCTCAGAGACTGGATACATCTGACTAAATTAGAATATGAACACAATTATATTTATTTCAGTAATTAGTATTGCTTCATACAGAATGATCTATTTCAAGAGTTTATTTACATAAATTTTGATGCTTATAACTTAACTAATAACTTTGATCTAATGAACCCCCAAAAATCTGCATTTTAGATGATTTGATAATCTGAAAAATATATCCAGGACATGGACTACAACTGTCACAGACCTGCTGTCAAACCACAGAGATGAAGTCAGAGGCGTCATACCTGGACTGCTGCCCAATGGACCAAAGTCCTCTCATCAGATTCAAGTTAATTTTGCATTTAATTTGGAAATCAAAGTTAATCTGTTGTGGTGAGCAAAGAAAGAATTTGGTTGTACACTGGAATATGTTTTAAACACTTTGAAACAAATACCTGGTTTAGATCACATGGTGTCCCTGTGCCTGACTGGCCAGCAAAATCACCTGACCTAATTAGCTGTAAGCCATAATCATCAAAATGTAAAGAAATAAACACTTGACATTAATATGCCTGTATGTTAAAGAAATTCCTAAACGAGTTTCAATCTCTGAAATGCATTACTTCAGCAAATCTACTTTTTTGATGCTGTTGTGACTTTTTTGAGATCATAAGTTCAAGTGTCACTGAAAAGGGCCTGAATTCCTACATAAATCTAATATAATAGTTTCCTAAAAATGTCTAATATTCTAAAAAAGTTTCACTTTTTCATCATGTAGTTCAGACCGATGAGTGAACATTAGAACACTGCAACATAAAGAAGTTAAAAAATATATATATATATATATATATATATATATATATATATATATATATATATATATATATATATATATAGTGAGTTATCACCTTTGGTATACTTTCTCTTTGTCTGATAATGTAATCCAGGTTGTTGGTAATGTGTGTATCTAGTCCACGGGCCAGGTTCCAGGGCTTACAGATCCAGTGGTTATCTTCTTCACTGAAACACACGTAGAAAGACTGAGCCAGAGAAGCCTCTCATCAGCAGCATTATCTTTGCCTAAGGAAGAATAATCAATTAGCTACAAAGCATAAAATGTTTTAAAGATCCCAAACTGTGCAAATTTCACATTTTTTAAAAAGAATTTCAAAGGAATGATTATTCACCAGTGTCTGTAGAGACCCCCTGAACCGTATGCAAGCATGTCCTCTCTGTATTTCTGCTGAACTAAATATCAGTGGATGATTCCTCACACAGCAGTTGTGACACAGATAAATTAATCAACTCCCGTGTTAAATTAAGCAGGGAGAATGGTTGGGTGGGTTCTGTGCCTTTAGGGGACCTTTAAGATGCAGCATGATTTTCAAATTACTAATATAGTCCAACCTTTTTTGTCTCCTCTGATAATTTTTGATGAACTGTGGCAGCTCCGTTTGCAGGTTGAATGTTTCTGGTAGCCAAGCTGGCCATACACCCCCAGCGACTCTGCGGGAAACGGCGGCCAGGCAATCCTTCACAGTCACGAGGTTTTCACAAGGAAACTGGTTCAGCATCACATGAGGCTTTTCCTCACTTAGTGTCCTGTTAGAGAAATTATCCTAAATTTTACTCCAAGAATCCTTCATTTAGACTAGATAGAACATTGTCTAATAAAAAAATGCTACACAAAGAAATTCATGTTTGCCAACCACTAAGGCCAATAGAGAGTTTAGATGTGTTCCAGTAACTTAAATGGCCCACAGTTCTTATCCTAAAGAGTCCTAGTATTCATGAAATAGTTAAAACTGTGCAAAGGGGTATTTCATGTCTTTTCATTGCTGACCTGTAGTTTTTGATATGATTGTATTTCCACAAGATATCAGCCTCCTCCTCGTCCTCTGTCATCTGGAATCCAGAGTATGTCAGGTTGTTTGTAACTTGCGACATCTCAGAGTAAACCCTTTAATTAAAGCACAAAAATGAAATTAGATAAATATAACATTTATTTTTAAGGTTCATACAAATGTATAAAGGTACATTTTGCTCGCAGTGACATTTACTGACAATGTATGTTTTTCTTATGTACGTTTAAACACTGTCTATGAAAATTAATTATCCTGTTAAAACAGACACTTTTAGGAGACAGAAAGTAGAGTAGTAGATCATGTATTACACCATCAGTGAACAGATATTGATATGAAAGATCAAACCCTTTACATAACTTCAATCCATTTACACAACTATAGTATAGATAACAACGATCTTCAATTGTTATTGGTCCTGTGTGACATCAAGTACCAAATGAATGTGTGGCATTATGCCCAAAAAACTGAATAGTAGATTGCTTTCATTTTTTAGGACCCTAATTCCACAAGATGAGGATGCCCATTTGTTGCATATCAGATTCAAGGTCCACAGGCTTTGATTTGGATTTATTAAGATCATTGCCACATTGCTGACATGTATTTGAAGTCTGAAGGTTGAGAGAGTGAACAGGAAAAGAGCCAGAATTTTTCTCATGCAGCAGAGGAACTTGTCTGGGTCGTACTACTGAACCTTCACAGAGGGGACGATTTGTCACATATTCCTGTTGAGGAGTCAAAACATTTTGTGTTTTCAAGTCATGGAATTTATAGGTTATTTTATTTATTTATCGTTGGAACAAAGTTTCTTCACTAATGTTATTTTTTCACATATGTTTGATTTGCATTATTCATTTTATATAGCTTGAAAATGTGACAACATTTCTTGTTGAACGTAAAAGCTTGATCAGGAGCAGATGATAAAAATCAAAAAACAAATTATTTCTTTGTAGTACCGGGACTGAGACCTACTTTCTCTGTACTTGGAGAGTATGCAATTGGCTTTAGACACCAGCTATTTGCCCTTTGCAACACTGTCAGGAGATCCAAACCTGGACCAGTCAAGTCCCATTCACACCCACGACCCATGGCCTTAACGACCCACATTATGGCAAGGTGAAACAAAGGCCCATGAAGAGGTCAACCTCCACCGTTTAGACTCTAATCACTTGCTTGATCAGTTATGTTCAAGACAATAGTAGTCTGGTTGGCCTGGGCTCAGGTGCGCAACTAATAAATCTAATTGTTTTTACTTCCTTGGAATCATACAGGATTATTTTCTACTGCAACATGTATATGTCAATGTTTACAAAAGACTGGCAATGGACATCTATGGTATCAGGAGATGAGGAATTTTCACTGCTATGGCAAACTGGAAAAATGTCATCAGCTGAAACATAGGTCACATTTTATCTTAATATTAAGGGTTAAAGGTTTTATCTGTTAAATTAAAAGTAAGTAATTGTTAAAATAAGACACTTACTTGAGGATTTTGTTCTTTGGTACAGTGTAGGGTTTGATTTCGACAGGAAGTTGCTCCTTGTTCTCCGACATTACAGTCTGGCATTGAAAGAAACAGGATTAAAATAACCGTTTTACTAACCTAAACTGTCCACTCGATGGGCTTTGCTACCTTAATATGAAAATATAAAAATATTCATGCCCACTTATGCAAGGACAGTACAGTTTCAATCAATACTTTTTTTGCACTTGTAAGAGGAGAAGTGTCTGTGCATGTGTGTGTTGTTACTGCATATCACACAAAACACAGCCCTAAATAGTAGCCTGGCAGGGAAACTACAGTGTTTTCAGTTCTTCCAATATAAACAGAGGTTTTATTTACTCCAATGTCACGTAAACCCAACAAAAGGAATAATTATGAATTTTCAGGTCAAATGCAAACACGGGATGCAGTCACCGTATGCTTTAAATTTTGTACTTTATATGGATTTCTGATAGGAAAATAATAAAAATAACTGTGACCCTGTTCTGCTTGAGGTTGCTCACTTTGTAATACAGGATGGCTGATGTTGAGAGTAACTTTGGATTCCCCTTAAGTAAGTCTACTGTAACCCTACTGTAATTTTCATATGAATACACATAAATGTCTGTCAGTTTGTTCTGTTATTTTATTCTGTTATGTCCAGAAAAATTTGTTTTGCTTCACCTCATAGTACGAGTCCGGGGGTTCCGCGGTGACCATGTTGACTTCTTCGAGATCGGCAGGTATCCACGGTAAAAGGCGACATTGTTTCACCAGGAGGTTTGTTTCTCCATATGTGTAATCTCGAGTTACTTCATCTGTGGAAATTGTAGGGGAAGGAAAGCATAAATTTGAGTAGAAAATTGCTTTAATCTTTCTAATTTCTTTACTAAATTTCACCTTTTGAAGTTTGCATAAAAACTTTTTTTTATATCCACTTTTTATACAGTGGATATAAAAAGTCTACACACCCCTGTTCAAATGCCAGGTTTTTGTGATGTAAAAAAATGACACCAAGATAAATAATTTCACAACTTTTTCCACCTTTAATGTGACCTATAACCTGTATAATGCAAATGAAAAACACACTGAAATCTTTCAGGGAGGTGAAGTAAAAATAAACAACTGAGATAATGAGGTTGCACAAGTGTGCACACCCTCTTATAACTGGGGATGTGGCTGTGTTCGGATTTAACCAATTACATTCAAACCCATGTTAAATTGGAGTCAGCACACACCTGTCACCATTTCAAGTGCCTTTGATTAACCCCAAATATAGTTTAGCTGTTCTAGTAGGCTTTTCCTGACATTTTTGTAGCCACATCTTCCAGCACAAGCCATGGTCTGCAGAGAGCTTCCAAAGCATCAGAGGGATCTCATTGTTCAAACATATCAGTCAGGTGAAGGGTAAAAATGAATTTCCAAGGAATTAAATATACCATGGAACACAGTGCAGACAGTCATCATCAAGTGGAGAAAATATGGCACAACAGTGACATTACCAGGAAGAGGATGTCCATCCAAAATTGATAAGACGAGAAAAAAACTGGTCCGGGAGGCTGCTAAAAGGCCAACAGCAACACTGAAGGAGCTGCAGGAATTACTGGCAAGTACTGGCTGTGTATTACATGTGACAACAATCTCCTGTCTTCTTCATTTGTCTGGGCTATGGGGTAGGGTGTCAAAAAAACATCCAAGCCCGGCTTCATTATGCAAAAAGAAATTTGAAATCTCTCAAACGCATGTGGGAAAATGTGTTACGGTCCGATGAAACCAAGGCTGAACTTTGGCCATAATTCCAAAAGGTATATTTGGCACAAAAACAACACTGCTCATCACCAAAAGAACACCATACCTACAGTGAAGCATTGTGGGGACAGCATCATCCTTTTGGGCTGTTTTTCTTCAGCTGGAACTGGGGCCTGAGTCAGGGTGGAGGGAATTATGAACAGTTCCAAATAACAGTGTTGGCACAAAACCTTCGGGCTTCTGTTAGAAAGCTGAAGATGAAGAGGAATTTCATCTTTCAGCACGACAAAGACCCAAAGCACACATCCAAATCAACAAAAGAATGGCTTCACCAGAATAAGATTGAGGTTTTGGAAATGTCCCAGCCAGAGTCCAGACCTGAATCCAATCGAGCATCTACGGGGTGTGCACAAGGGATGCCCTCGCAATCTGTCAGATTTGGATTGGTTTTGCAAAGAAGAGTGGGCAAATATTGCCACATCAAGATGTGCCACGCTGATAGACTCCTACACAAAGAGACTGAGGGCTGTAATAAATGCCAAAGGTGCTGCAACAAATGATTAGTTTAAGGGTGTGAATATTTATGCAACCAGGTTATTTTAAGGTTTTTTTTATTTTTTTTTATTTTCCCCTTTAAAGGTTTCAGTTTGTTTTTCAATTGCGTTGTACAGGTTATAGGTCACATTAAAGGTGGAAAAAGTTGTGAAATTATTTATCTTGTCATTTTTTACATCACAAAAACCTGGCATTTGAACAGGGGTGTGTAGACTTTTTTATATCCACTGTATAACCTTAGAATTTCTATTTAGTTTTAGTGGCTGGAGTGCGAGACCTAGAACTTATCCTCTCAGTTACTAATAGTGTCTTTAAAAAAATGACCCTAGGATAGCCAGTACCTGAAACCACCAGGTAGACCAAAATTAGATATCTCTGTGTCAACTGGACTGAAAGGTTTCCTTGAAAACGTTTTGTCCTCTCTCCAGAGAGCTTCTTCACTTCTAAGATAAGTCAAGTACGTGTGCTGGCCAGAGAAGATCGCTGGTTTGAGAGGGGTGTCAAGGAAGCCATTCATGTCAAGTTGGAAAAACCATCTTTAAACAGAGGTGGTGGACTAAGGCACTTTCTGTCACCCACGTATAAGCAGTCCTCCACTCTTTTAGTCAGCAATCCAAACGTTCACACCGTTTGACGAGACCTTGTGACTCATTAACATTTGACCCAACAGACAAAGGGGAAGCACCCCAACTGAAACTAAGTAAACGACCCTGCCAACCACCCTGCCAACGACTCTCAGGTGACCACCCAGTCCATTAACATGCCGATGGTCCACAGGGCTATATTTTCAAGCTCTGCCCCAGCAAACTTAGAACTGAAGAAGCCCTCTGGAGAGAGGGTAAAACGTTTTCAAGGAAACCTTTCAGTCCAGTTGACACAGAGAGATCTAATTTTGGATAACTATGACCTGGATGAGTGAGAATCTACACAGATACCAGGTAGACAACTGCTGTCACCAAGGAAACGAGGGTTCCAGGTGAAACCTATTGTCTACCCGGTAGGATGGAAAACCCTGCTGGACTCCGGCTCTTGTAGGACTGGGTTGGCCATCCCTACAGTCAAGATCATACTCTTTGCCAGTTATGAGTGCCTGGCAAACAACTCAGCTATCAGCTCAACTCACCTTTTTTCATAAAGCACCGTTAAACATCAAGGGGCAGAGTGCTGCACACATAGATACATGCATAAAAATAATGCAAGTAAAAACAGAACAGTCTAGCAACGCGAACAAATAAAAACAAGATGAAACCAAACCCAGAGGCAATAAGATGGTCGATCTCCTCAGTCGGATGGTAATACGGAGAACAACGCCATAAGACCGATAGGTTCCACTGTTTACAAAGCGACTTTCCAGTGCTATGGAAAATGGTTAGATATGTGAGGGGGATAAACATACAGTGTTTGTCAGGATAGCTGACAACACAGTATTATCACAGTCATGTTCTGAGGATGTGGAATCATGGCACTCATACCAGTGTTGGGACGAGCTGGTATTATGCTGGATAAACTCCACGGTTCAACAACACAACCAGGCTGGAAGTGCTAACACCAACCCTGAACTGGATGCTGGATTTCCTCAGAGAACGACTGCAGGTGATGAAAATGGGAAAGAAGGTCTCTGCTGCGCTTATTCTGAGCACAGAAACCCAGGTAAGGTTACACATACAACTGTGCCTCATCCATGACAACATCATCATCATAAAGTCTCAGATGACATGACCAAGCGTAATTATGCAGGAACCTGCTTCACAAGATCATAATCTATTGAAAAGGACTACTGAAAAGGAGTTTGTGTTCCAAGGTGTCTTAAAGATCACACAAGTTTGGTAGCACCCTCCCTCACCACTGCTTGAGTTGGGGGCCTTCTTTGGCAGCACGCTGCATTACACATTGATATATTTCTACTGACACAATTTATTTCCAAAACCCAGAGCAAATACTGTCTATGTTCAAATGATTTGTACTCAAGGATGTTCTGAATCTGGCAAGCGCTTCCTTAAGTACTCTGCACCTGGTGCCTGTAACTTACTGCAGAACTTCAAGGAAGTCATTGGCCTTAGAACTTTAAAAAACACGAGAGGCCTTGAAGCAGCAGCATTTTATGTAAATGGGGTTTTTATCCAGTTGTTGATTGTTTGTTGTTACCTATTGCAACTTTAAGAGTACTTAGACTGCTATTTTTATCAGGCTTTCCTTGAAAAGAGGTCATTGCATTTAACTAGGACCAACTTGGTTAAATAAAGTTATTATATAACAATAATAAATGCCAAATGATTTCTAAAAAACCATGTTAATAAACTAAGAAAAGACTCAAATTCAGCAGAAATGTTTACACATCATTTGGTTTCCAGGTGCTTTAAAGTTCTAGTCTACATGTGTCAAACTCAAGGTCTGCGGGCCAAATGTGGCTCGCCAGGTCATTTGATGTCGTGAGAACTTAAAAGGTCTGATTGCCTTAAAATGGGTAAAACGCATGCATTGACCATAAATTACATTTCCCACAATTCTCGTGACTTTACGCAACTCCGGGAAGAGTCAGCATCCCGCCAGGTTGCAGTGTATCCACACCAATGCAATTTTCAACAGATGGAATTGAGAAATACAAATGATAGCAAAATGTCCAGGAAGAGAAAAGTTGATGCAGATGGAAGGTTGTTTCAAGAAAGATGGGAAGGCAAATACATGTTTGTGCTTCAAGGATAAAAACCGGTATGTCTTTTGTGTTATGAGGCAGTGTCGGTTAACAAAGAGTTAACCGACATTTTGAAACCAAACATGCCAAAGTTAGCCTTTTAGAAAAACAAAAAATTCTCCAAGAATTAAAAGGAAAACTACGATTTCAGCAGAATGGGCTCATGAAAGGCACAACAAAAAACACCGGCAGTGAAAGCTAGCTTTACCGTGGCTGTAGAAATCGCCCAAAATATTCATATTATTCTTGGATGTGTATGAAAAATTTTAGTGCAGGCACTGAGTTATTGCAGCATCAAAATGCTAACATGCCAGCAAAGGGTTATATCTGAATTATGACAATGTGGCCTTGCACTTCAGCTTTTTAAAGTCCTTTCACATCCTTGTATGTGAATTGTAGATAAAATCATGGATGTGTGTGGCGTGTGCAGCCAGGCAGTTACCTTCCTTCTGCAGGTCCTGCAGAGGCCAGAGTAGTGTGTAAGCCAGCTGATTCTGAATATAGAAGAAAGGAGCCATGCCACAGCTTGGCTTGTCTGAGTGCTGCACTTTTGAGCCAAACTCATCCATGATGTACCACACAGGAACCTTCTCCTCTGCAGACTAGACACACACCAAACATACAGACACACATTTATCAGCTCTCCAATCTGAATATGAATTCAAGGACAGGAAGATCTAGAGTCAGGAAAAAGCTTGTCAGACGTACCCCCTGGTTAAGGCCATAGGTCTGGTTGTACTTCCACATGCGCTCCATCACCAACTCCACTGTGCTGACGTCTGGGACTTCCCCATGGAAGTCCACCTCCATAAGGGCTGCCATTCTTGCCAGAAGGCCTGGTACCTGCTCCAATTGTTGGCGAGCATGGTCTACACGGTATGTCCATGCGTGATCAACCAGGAAAATGCTGTAGGACCAACAACCACACACACTGTTCAACAAAAGGCCTTCCTAGATTATACAGTCTGACTGATTTTTAGCAAAATGTGATCCAGTCTGCCTCAGGTACACCAGCAGTGACCAAGTTACTAGCGAAAAGGGTCGTAACAATTACTGTAAACTAATAAACCGTGGTAAAATTTCCAACGGTTATTATTACCGTTTCAGATTTTAATGATCGTTAAAATAACTGTCTGTGAAAACATGGCGGAATGCACATGCAGGGACAGTGCTCTGGAGATAAGATAATGGGTTTAACACTTGTTTTACGGGCTGTGGAACTATAAGACTGTTTCTCTACCGCCTTTAAAGAGAAGAATTAAGTTGAACGTGTGTGCACATTAAGTGTTGGAAAAAAACGTAAATGAGTGACTGTAAGGGATGCTTAACCATGAGATGACTATTAAATATAGAGGAAGCACTGAAGCTGTTTTTTTTTTCCAAGATACAAAAACAAGAAACAAACAAGAAAAGCAAAAGAAAATGCCTGCATTTTAATGTAAATAGTTGTGGTAGCCAAAAGCCTCTTTTATCCCTGACTGCCACAGAGGAGTACCTTATTAGACCATGCAAACTCCAGAGGTATTCTGACACTAGGCAACCAGTTCGGTGGCCAAGCTTGTTGACTTTTTTTAATAGAAGTTACAGGAGTTACAGGAAAAAAAGTCAGACTTATTCTGCACACTAAACACAAAGCCTACAATTTCAGTAAAATAGTACAGCATTAAAAAAAGTTCATTAGAGTGGTTCTACAGCGTGTTCGATCAATCACACAGCAGCTGACTGAATTTTCAAATGCTGATAACTAAAAAGGATCAATGTAGTCAGGACGACTACCTTGCAAGTGCAAATACCAGTTCAAAACTACTCAATTTATTTTTAGTTTTTAGGCAATTTAAAAATAATTCTTTGTGGCTTCTTACCTTGATGTATCCGAGGCCTGCAACCCACTGTCCCGTGTCACAATCACTTTACTGCAGATCGCCGCTACTGTATTCGCCTTCTTCTCTTCCTCATCATCACTCTCTCTTTGTTCATAATTCATGATTCCAAAAACATCCCCAGCATCATAAATCTATGACACAATCATCCATGTCAGCCAAGTATTGAATAATCAAAATCTATATAAATCTATATAAAACAGAATTTGATGTTAGTTGCAGAAAACATTATTAATTTAAAACATTCATGCATTCGGAATCCAGTCACCCAGAACAGCCTGTAACAGACGCTATATTTCTTACACACAGTTACACAGTGAAATATGACCTCTGCAGTTAGTCAAGTGGCTCTCCAACGCCTCCCATGCAGCAAAAAAATATCAATTTAGCCCTAACTGAATGAAAATGAAGTTGGTAAAGTTCAGATTCATTCACCAACCATTATTTTATTTATTTATTATTTCTAGTTTTATAATCACTATTGTTTTACTTCCAAGAGTAAGCATACAATTAATGATGTAAGTAAAGTACTGGCAATAGAGTTAAGGTATGTAAATAAATATCTACGACTATTATTGGTCAATCTACGACTATTATTGGTTATCAGACCTGACAATTTAATACAACTATCCATTGTAAATAAGCTGATATGTGTGACACCATCAAATTCATCTTTATAATATCTTTAAAACAATAATTACTAATTTTCAGAGGTCCATTACAAAAGGTGGTGTCACGACTGCCCAATGCTGTTTGGAATGAATTAGCAAATTGTTCGTAACAGACTGCAGTAAAGCCTCTTTTTTTTTTTTTTTTTTTTTTTTTTTTTGCATTTTTCAGTGAGAGGTTTGCAACCGTACGGTAACAACAGAAATGACAGAGTCCATAATGCAGAAAGTTTGTTGTCTGAACTATGTTTTTTAAAATGTATTACTTTTCAAACACTGTTGATTACTGCCACAAGTTGTACTCTTAATGATTTAATTCTGTTGCTTTTGCTTTATGTGTAAAGATAAATTTTTTTTTCCTCATAAGATCCTAAACAAAATGATACCATACATGGGGGACTACCAAAATACTTTTACTGTGTACTTTATCAGTAATCCCCTCTTAAAGTACCCATCCTACTACAAGAATGTAATGCTTCTGCTATATTTGAAGTTTATTTATTTATTTTTGCCATGACTTCCTGATCAAACTGATTCATGTAATTAGTACAAGGTAGACTAAATGCTAAGTACTTTTACTGTGTGCTGTTTGAGTAATTAAGAAAAATATGGCTCTTCCACTATATTTGAACATGAATAAAAGTCTTTTTGCCAGAAGGTCCTGTTCAAAATGAATTATGCATATTCGATACATGTTAGACTACCACTAATAATATAAAGTACTTTTATTTTGTACTTTTTTGAGTAAACTTAAACTTTCCACGTAAAAATTATTTGTGGCTGATACTCAAAGGTGTATTGATTATATCAATATCAGTTTAATTCAGAATTAATTGCAATATGATTTTAAGTCATTTTTAAAAATAGCAGAAGAGTCACATTTTTGTTGAGAGATGGCTAATTTAAAAGGGGATTACTGGGTGAAAGTACAGTCTTTTGAAGCGTCGTTATTGTATGGCCTCGATTGTGTGCGCACTGAAAAATGAAAAGCGGCTTATTTAACCAGCGAAAAAGAGGGGCGACTCACTTTCTGTCAGATATCTGTCAAATGACCAAATTACTACATTTTCCTCTGCTTGGCAAAATGGCAGTATTTTTTTTTTTTCAATTTAACGCAGTGAAAACTTTAATACAAAAACGGATTCATATGTACTTGTAGCCAAAAGGACAAGACGCATGTTATAATGTGAAGAAAAGTTTGCAGAAAAAAAGACCTCTTTGTTGAGTTTATGATGCAAAGTCCTCCAATAAAGCTGCGGTACTCCTGCTGCGTGCAGAGCTGCTGCGTGTTGAGCCAAAAACCCCATGAACTCGTTGTCACCCTCTCCATTCATGATTTTGGCACCAGATTTGACCAAAGCGTTTCATGAATCAAACAACGTGAACAACACGGAAGCAAAATCTTCTTCTTTTCTTGATGGCCAGCGGAACCAGGTTTTAAGTGCATCACCGCCACCTACCGTGTTGGAGAGGAAATCTTACTGGAACAGTGGAAGAAGAATGGACGCACCCTAAGAACACCGCACAGCTTACTTAATATAAATTATTCTAAACTATTTTAAATGAGAAATGGATTTGCATTTCAAATTGTGTTTTGAATTTCTGTCTGTTTTAAGATCTCTATGTATCATGTCTGTGTAGATTCTCACTCATCCAGGTTTCATCAAAGTAGATCTCTCAAATAACTGGACTGAAAGGTTTCTCGAAACGTTTCCTGCCCCTCTCCAGAGCTTCTTCAGTTCTAAGTTTGCTGGGGCAGAGCTGAGTGAAGAGTAGCCCTGTGGACCACTGGCATGTTAATGGCCCGGTGGTCACCTGAGAGTCCTGCAGGGTGGTTGGCAGGGTCGCTCATCAGCTCTGCTAAAGCCTCTGTCTGTTGGGTCACATGCTAATGAGTCAGGTTCAATAAACAGCGTGAATGTTGAAATTGCTGGCAAAAGAGGAGAACCAGGCTGCACTGTAAGATAGGGGCTTTACCCATCTGCTTAGATGGTTACTGGAATGGCGTGGATGATTTTGACTAAATTACAATTGCTGCATTGCTGCTGATTAGCGTAAGAGGTCCCGCTTTTAGTGCAAAATTGCTGAGTCTGACTGTAAGTATAACATCAGTTGGCTATTTGTTTTGTGGAGGGGCCATGTTTGCCTTCCCAATGTACAAGCCCTTGCATTCCTCCTGGCACTGTACAGACAACATTGCTTTGTTTGTGTCTTGGGTGTCTTGTCTTTGGGTGACCTAGTTTCTGTCTGAGTGTGTTGAGGGTTTGAACTGGTACTAGAATGTCATGTTTTTGAAAGATTCTCCCTGAATTTTTCTGAAACTCAGACAGGTAGGGATAGAAATGCGTGACGCTTTTATTTCTTCCTCTTCTTTGCTGGGGCCCTTGCTTTCTGAGGTCTTTTGTGAAGGCCCAGTCCGGGTAACTACACAGTTTTGAGTGAAGGCTTTTAGATGTTCCTGTTCTTCTTCTTCCTTGTCAGGTGGGCACTGGCCCTATGTTGTAGGCCTGATAACACCAAGTTTATGTTCCAGGTGTGTGAGTCAAAAAGAAGGTACTGATCTGTGTGTGGGTTTTCCAGATTTCAATACTCAAGGTTTCTGTCCTCCTGATCTTGACTGGCACAGTCCAAGAAGGCCAGACTGTCTTCTTTACGTCCTCTGTGAATTCAATGAATCATCTGTGTTATTCAGGTGGTTGAGAACGCCCAATTCTTTTGCTTGAATTTTGACCCAGGTGTCATCAACACATCTCAATCCATTTACGCCATACATGAGGCCCTGCTCTCAATAG
The DNA here is from genome assembly GCA_015343265.1 of Pao palembangensis. NCBI lineage: Eukaryota > Metazoa > Chordata > Actinopteri > Tetraodontiformes > Tetraodontidae > Pao > Pao palembangensis. The sequence continues at coordinate 11,740,911 of CM027093.1, read as the reverse complement.
AAGGCATTGGTGGGATTGAGGAAGTCTTATATTCCCTTCCAATCGATCCACAACGCTCCTGAGTCGCAGGTCAGCGTAATGGCCAACCCCACTGTACACAGTGTTGACAGTACACCGCTTCCTCCCAGATGCCGATAACGTGAATCTATTCAAAGCTGTCCGAAGTCGCTCTTCATGGTCCCCACCAAATTCCTCCCACGACCTGGTCTTTGCCTCAGCGACCACCGTAACTGCACTCTGCTTGGCCTGCCGGTACCCGCCATCTGCTTCAGGGGTCCCACAGTCCAAAAAGGCCTGGAACGACTCCTTCTTCAGCTTAACGGCTGCCACGACAGGCACCGACCACCTTGCGGCCACAGCACCGGTCGGGCCGCTCAACAATGGAACATGGTCCACTAGATTCAATGTCCCCTGCCTCCTGAGACATGGTTGAAGTTTCCCAGAGGTGGGAGTTGCCTCTGATGAGACTCTGCCAGGCATTCCCAGAGACCACACATTTGGGCCCAAGCAGGTCTGACCGCATCCTCCCCACCATCAATTCAATTAAATTAATTTATTTATATAGCACCATTTACAATAAAATTGTTCTAGTGTTTTACAGAGGCAGTAGAAACCCAGAGCCTGAATCCTCAGGTAAGCACAGTGGCAAGGAAAAACTCCCTTTTAACAGGAAGAAACCTTGAGCAGGACCAGGTTTACAAGGAGGAACCATCCTGCTGAAAGTCATTGGCAAAGGAGGAATAGAAAAGGAGTAGACAGGACAGTAGAGAATAAAGAGAGAGGAGAACAGATATAATCATAGAAACCATAGAAATACAAAGAAATACACCATAGAAATACAACATGTCAGATATAATATTTATAATAATACAATAATACAGCATAGCAGGTCATTGTTATAGAGAGATGAACAGCATAGGCAGGTGTGCTGACAGTGGACCCTGATTGTCAGAGGCCGAGGTCCGCAATGAAGGCCTGGAGATGGAAGACCTGCAGAGAGAGAGAGAGAGAGAGAGAGGGCAAGGAAAACTGGACAAGGTGATAACTTGTGGAGAAAAAGAAATGGAGGAGAGGAGGGAGTAATAGTGCTGAGGAAATGGGGAACTGCTCAGTGACTATGTTTGTGTCCTCAACAGCGTGAGGCCAAAAAGCTGTGCCAAAAATTGAGGAATGTGGGAGCTTCATTGACCCTATTCTAGCTGTAACTGTGAGAATTTACTGTAATTAGATCTATCAGCCCTACACACTTTGGTTGAGGCTAGCTGTACGCTTTACTGAACAGAAAGGTTTTAAGTTTGATCATAAAGGCAGATGTGGTGTCTGCCTCTCAGACCCAGGTTGGTAACTGGTTCCCACAGTATAGCTGCCCTGATAGCTGAAAAAGCTCATCCTCCCAGTCTACTTTGATGAATTCTAGGAACTACAAGTAAACCTGCACTCTGTGATCTGAGTGTTCTTCTAGGAATATACATAACTATGAGATCCTGCAAGTATGATGGAGATAGTCCACTGACAGCTTTATATGTTAGTAGGAGAATCTTAAAATCTATTCTAGATTTCACTGGAAGCCAGTGAAGAGAAGCTAGAACTGAAGAGATCTGGTTCTCTGTTGTTGGGACTGTCAGAACTCTGGCTGCAGCTGCTCTGGATCAGTTGCAGGTTTTAATGGAATAATTTGATATCTTGATGGTGTAATGAGCGTAGTCCAACGGTGTAAAACCATGGACCAGTTTTTCAGAATCACTCTGTGACAGGATGCTCCTGATCTGGCAATGTTACAGAGGTGAAAGAAGGCGGTCCTAGAAACCTGTTTAATATGAGGGATAAATACATGTCCTGGTTTAAGATAACTCCAGGTTTCTTACAGTCGCACTGGAAGACAAAGTAATGCCATCCGCAAAGAGAGAATGCTATCCGATAATCTTGTCCTCAGATGTTTAGCTCCAAGAACAATGACTTCAGTTTTGTCTGAGTTTAATAGTAGGAAATTGGAGGTCATCCAGTTTTTTATGTCTTTGAGACATGCCTGGAGTCATTAACTATTCTGTTTCATCAGATTTCATGGATAAATACAGCTGCGAATCGCTGGTATATACAAATTTCTATGCTGTCTCTGAATAATATTTCCAAGAGGGAGCATAAAGAGTGAAATAGATTACCTAAGCACTGAACTCCTGTGGAACACCATGATGAACCTTTGTACACTCAGAGGAAACATCATTAACAGGAACAAAATGAAATCGACTCTGATAGATAAGATTTGTTCCTAGTTCAGAGCTGTCTCCTGCATCCTAATCTCATGTTGTAGCTCGTGGCCAAAATGCTGTGGATCTACAGCATCAAAGGCAGCACTGAGGTCCAGTAAAACCAGTAATGAGATAATCTTCCACGGTCTGATGCCATGAGGAGGTCATTAGTGACTTTAACCAGTGCTGTTTCTGTGCTGTGATGAGCTCTGAAACCAGACTGAAACACTTCAAATAGACTATTCCTGTTTAGGTGATCAGTTAGCTGATTGACAACCAGCCTCTCAAGTATCTTAGAGATGAATGGGAGGTTGGATATCGCTCTATAATTTGCTAAGACACCTGGGTCAAGTGAAGGTTTTTTTAAGTAAAGGTCTGATAACAGCAGTTTTAAATTTCCTGAGGTAAATAACCTGTTGTCAAGGATAAATTGATCTGATCTAATACGGAGGCCCCGATCAGAGGAAAAACATCCTTGAAAAGCTTAGTTGGGATGGGGTCCAGGAGACATGTAGTTGGTTTAGATCCATTTATGGTGGAGGTCAGCTCAGGGAGGTCTATGGGCAGGAAGCTGTCCAGAGGTGGATCTGTCAGGCAATTTATGGGAAGGGACCCAAGAGCGACACAACTGTTTGCTAGGTATGTAGGATTTATTCCAGTGAACAAAACCAAGAATCAGGTGATCTCAAATAAACAGGTCAGCGATCCAAGCGGACAGGAGAAACAACGATCCAAACAAACGATCTGAACAGTTCAACAAACAGGAAAGTGTGCAACGATCCGACAACCGGATTGTTCCAGCGTCAGCCCTTTTAAGAGGTTGCCTTGGTGCTTCTCGTCAGAAACATGGTTCAGGTGTGCCTGAACGGGAGTGTGGGACAAGTGTGACAGGGAGGGGAGGGTGAGAGCTGAAGCAGAGCAGAGCAGCGGCTGTGACAGGATCAGGACTAGACGGGGTTGCTAACAAGGGCAGCTCATCAGTTGTCATGGAGCGACCTTGATCGATCTTTTCTCTAATGTTAGTGATTCTATTGGTGAAGAAACTCATAAAGTCTCCACTGCTAAGAGCTGCAGGAATAGAAGGCTCCACAGAGCTGTGACTCTTTGTCAACCTGGCTATGGTGTTAAACAGAAACCGCGGGTTGTTCTTGTTTACATCTATTAATGAAGTGTAGTAAGCTGTTCTGGATTTACGGAGCCTTCTTATATGTTAATAAACTGTCTTTCCAAGCGCTTTGGGAATCAGCTGATCTGGCTGAATACCACTTCCTCTCCATCCGTCTTGATGCCTGCTTAAGGGTTCGGATATGTATATTATACCACGGAGACAGTTTTCCATGGTGTGTGAACCTCTTCTTCAGTGGGGCAACCGAATCTAAAACTATACGCAGTGTGGCTGCAGTGTCATTGACAAAGCAGTCAATATCTGCAGGAGTAACATTTAGATCAGAATGATCTGTTGCACCAGTAGGAGGTGCTAGAGGGAGCAGGGCTGCAATTTCAGCTACAAATCTGTCTCTGGTATCTTCAGAGAGACACCTGCTGTAGTGAACCTTCCTGTCATGTGCTGCTTGGTCTGCTAGAGTAAAATATACCATTGGAGCCAACTCACCACCAGGTGGTGATCGGTTGACAGCTCCGCCCCTCTCTTCAGCCGAATGTCCAGGACATGCGGCCGCAAATCTGACGATACGACCACAAAGTCGATCATAGAACTGCGGCCTAAGGTGTCCTGGTGCCACGTGCACATATGGGCACCCTTATGCCTGAACGTGGTGTTTGTTATGGACAATCCATGACGAGCACAGAAGTCCAACAACAGAAAATCGCTTGGGTTCAGATCAGGGGGGCCGTTCTCCCCAATCACACCCCTGCACTGTTGCTGCCAGTGTGAGCACTAATATCGCCAGGAGGACGAGGGAAACCCCAGAAGGAGCATTCTCCAGTACTCCCTCTAAGGACTCCAAAAAGGGTGGATATGCGAAATTGCTGTTTGGGCTATAGGCAGAAACCACAGTCAGCACCCGTCCTCCCACCCGAAGGCGGAGGGAGGCAACGCTCTCGTTCACCAGGGTAAACTCCAATGTACAGGCACCGAGTCGGGGGGCAACAAGAATCGCCAGCCCTGCCCGCCGCCTCTCACCATCGGCCACTCCAAAGTGGAAGAGCATCCAACCCCTCTTGAGGAGGCTGGTTCCGGAGCCCTTGCTATGCGTCGAGGTGAGGCCGACTATATCTAGTCGGAACTTCTCAACCTCACGCACCAGCTCCGGTTCCTTCCCCATCAGAGAGGTGACATTCTACATCCCTAGAGCTAGCTTCTGCAACCGGGGATCAGACCGCCAAGGTCCCTGCCTTCGGCTGCCACCCAACACACAATGCACCCGACCTCTTTGGCCCCTCCTGCAGGTGGTGAGCCCAGGGGAAGGGGGTCCCATGTTGTCTCTTCGGGCTGTGCCTGGCCGGACCCCATGGGCAAAAGTCCGGCCACCAGGCACTCGCCATCATGCCCTGCCACAAGGCCTGACTCCAGGAGAGGGCCCCGGTGACCCGTGTCCAGGCAAGGGAAGCTTGGAACAATATGTGGTCATCTTCATGAGGGGTCATGGACTACAGTTTGTCTGGTCCCTCACCTAGGACCTGTTTGCCATGGGAGGCCCTAACAGGGGCATAAAGCCCCAGACAACTGAGCTCCTAGGATCATTGGGACACACAAACCCCTCCACCACAATAAGGTGGTAGGTGGAGGGTGGAGGTGCCCTGGTGAGGTGTTCAGGGCACGTCCCTCCCTGCTAGAGGGATGTGGGAAGAAGCATGTCCTGGGAAGACCTAGGACATGCTGGAAAAACTACGTCTCTCAGCTGGCTTGGGAACGCCTCGGGATGCCCCCAGAAGAGCTGGATGAAGTGGCCTGGGAGAGGGAAGTCTGGGCTTCCCTGCTTAGGCTGCTGCCCCCGCGACACAGAGCAAATCCGGGTCTTGGGGGGAAGGCGTAGAGCAGCACGCGCTAACGCACGACTGACTGCCCAGGGAAGTAATCCCCAGGGGGAAGTAATCCCGAGGAAGCGACAGCAGGCGTCACCAACGTGCTGCTTATAGTTTTGTTCATTTTGTTTATGCGCTGAGCCCTCAGCTTTTGGCTTGGCTGCTGCAGTGAAACAATGTTTAATAAAATGTTTTCTGTGTGTGCTTGTGGACATTCACTGACTGGAGAACCCTCCACAGGCAGATGTCCTGGATTGTTATCTCGGGCCGGGGTGGACCGCGGCAGCTGGAAGACGGTGCCACAGGGAAGATATGGGGGCATGCAGGAACAGTGAACCGGAGGAGCTGGAGTACGGGGAACATTCAGCATCCTCGCCATAGAGAAAGAGGCTGGTCAGATCGCTTTCTTCTTCTTCTTCCTCAACAGGTAGGCGGCGGTCTGGCCAGATTCTATGATTGTATTTTGTTTGTATTTCTTTGGTTTTATGATTGTATCTGTTCTCCCCCTCTCTTTCTTTATTCTCTCTGTCCTGTCTACCCCTTTTATTCCTCCTTTACCCAACTGACTTTCAGCAGGATGGTTCCTCCTTGTAAGCCTGGTCCTGCTCAAGGTTTCTTCCTGTTAAAAGGGAGTTTTTCCTTGCCACTGTGCTTACCTGGGGGTTCAGGCTGTGGGTTTCTACTTCTGTAAAGCACCTAGAGACAATGTTATTGTAAAAGGTGCTATATAAATAAATTGAATTGAATTGAATTGAATTTAATCTGGCCGGTGCTGCAGCTGGAGTTGAGGGGTTGTTGGCCCATGGTGCTTGTCCCGGTGAAGCAAGAGGGGCGGGGGTCAGATTGGTCCACTTCTGCACTCTAGGCTGCGAAGCCTGGGGTCCCGGCGTGACTTCTTTCCGCCGCGCTGCTGGAGGAGGAGCAGAACCCTTCTGCGGAAGGCACAGCCAGAGTGCCTCGTCTTTCTTACGCTTCGCCTCGCAGCGCTGCTGCATCAATGCAGGGGTGGACCCAAACAGACCCTCGGGAACGATCAGGCTGTCCAGCATGTTGTCTTTCTCTCTGTCCGAAAGATTCGCCAGGGTGAGCCACCGGGCGCTCTCCTGGAAAACGAGGGTGCCCATAACCCTCCCCGTCGCCTGCACCGTACAGTGCTGAATACGGAGGCAGAGATCGGTCCCACACCGCCTGATCCTGTATCTGGCGATAGTACTCAAACACCTCTGCTTGTTAGGCTGTGAGAAGGGACAAGGCGTTGAGAGCCCTGGCGGCGACCGCTGAGGCTTTATACGCCCGCTCCCTGAGCGCAGACTGAAGGCAGTGTAGTAAATATCTACTCTGTTTGGCAATCGTCATATGCGCACAATTATGTATAACCATATAAGACTTGTATTTCCTCTCTGTTTGTATGACCAAACACATGTATTACCCATACTATGTAAGGATGAGACCATGCGCTGATCACATGTTCTTGTGTCACTACTGCATAACTTTTACGTCACTGTCAGATACGCCCACTGGGTGTGGTTAAGTATTCAAAAGATTTGAACAAAGTAGAAAGCGTGCTCTTTTACCCCTACATGGGACCGTGAGAGTTGCTCCAGTGTTGTAAAAGAGTCCACAATTGTGTTAATAAAACTTTGCTTTGCGGATCTGGTTTCCTGTTAGACTTTACGCCCCGTCTGATTTTACGACAAAGTTGGCGTCGCGAACGGGATCTACTCCGAAGTGAGTAGTGGCATGGACGTTGAGTGATTGGATAGCAGATCCTCCACATCGCCACAACTCTTAGCCTGAGGCTAGCCAACCTAGATTACGGTAAGCACTACCTGCTTAATCAAAAGTGTGTTTTGTGGTGAAAGGTTGGTTGTTGCACCAAATTAAAAAAAGAAAAAAGAAAAAGTTTTGGGAACGTGTGATCTGCGAAGCAAGTGAGTGCTCGCTTCTGGGGGTTGGCCAGAAGGGGTACGCGGAGTCAGAGTTGCTGATTGCCTTTGTTATCCAGGCCTCTGGGAGGACCTGAAGAGTGCACTATAAAAGCTGAGTATTTTCTCGAGAGACTGAACATCGTGGTTTTCGACGGAGTTTTATAAAATGGACGCGCCCGAGGGAAAAATACCGTTAGAGGTTGTTTGAGCATCAATTGGCACTGACGCCAGATAAAGATAAAAAAGAAGTAATTAAGAGACAACAGGAATTTTCGGCTGAATTTGAAGTGGGACTCAGAAAGTTGGACCAGGACCAGTTATTAGCACAGCTGGTGTAGATCGCGGTGGAGCTGAAAGGGAGGAAGGAAGAGGCGGAAGTTGCAGCAAACACAGCGTGGGTGCTAAAACGAGGGAAGAGGAAAGGCAAAGTAGAGAAGGCAGACAGGCTGAAATGCATGGCGCAAGCGTTGCGAGATATGTGTATAACTATGCGAGCAGCGGATAAGTGGCGTAATGAAAAAAAAGTTAAAGGTGTTGTTCAGGAACTGGCACCGGGAGATGGACCTTCCCCTTCTCCCGAACTCCTGGATTCGCCTCCAGCATACTGCCTAGGTTCAGCGATATATCCAGTAATAACAGGAGGCACATTACAATTGGCTGGTGGAAATGTAGAATTTGAAGCTCAGGGAGCGGTTGGCGGACAAGGAGGTCAGGCGTATCCGTCTGCTCCAACGTCTGCCCTGGCATTGTCAGCATCAAACCCATTCGCTCTGAAAAACACTACAACACAGGAAGATGATGGCTGGGTTAAACGGCAAAGACAGATGGCAGCAGATGTACAATGCCCCGCAGAAGACATGTTTAGACGCATGGCAGAATTGGAAACACAACTGCGCCATTTACAAGTTCAGACACAACTAGTGCGTCACACGCATCTTCTCCCATGTCACCTATGACACCTCAACAGGGGGACCACGTCATTAATTCCTGAGTTCCATCCCGACAACACCACTGTCTCCACTCTCAGCTCACACCACACTAGGAAGTGAGAGTTACCATTCTATTCCTTTCACTTGCTCTCAAGCACAAGCCACAGGAGTGGAACCAGTGCTCCAGCTCTTTCTAGTGACTGCCCCAGGTGCTGCAAATCCAACATATAGACCATGGCAATTGGGTGACATTACAGGATTGAGAAATGAATTACCACCCCTCCCCAATAGAACCAGTCCTTGGATTCAAGCCTTAAAAGGCCACACACAAGGGGTATTACTGGCTATAGGAGACATGCGAGCTATTGTAGCCGCCTGTGTAGGACACCACACATTGAGCCAAATTGAAACGGCAGCTCGAACTGAGGATGTGCCACCTTCTGCACCTGTTACTGATCATGTTGAAAACTTTTTTGCTGCTATGCGAACAATGTTTCCTGTGAGTGCTGCAGCTCTTGCATCCTTCTCACATCCATGGAAGAGTGAGGAAGGAACCACCCCTGAGGCATGGCTCCACACATGAAGAGGCAAGTGGATTGGAGTTACAGGTGAGCTCCGGCTGAGGGGACACCCACAATGGTAATGATGAAGGAAAAACTAATGGCAGGCTTACCCACCCCTGTTAGACAACAAATGCTTGATAATCCTATGATATCTGGTGCTCCATGGGCCCAATGGTCACAATGTCTCATCACCCTATTGGATAGATATGTCACGAAAGAACGACAACAGACTGCGTCACAATTTGCAGCGCAACAATCACTCACACAGATGCAAATAGAACAAATGAAAAAAGTCATCCAAAAAGGCGCAGTGCTCACACACGCCAGACATTCAAGCGGTCGTTGTTGCTGCCGTCTGTGAAGCTTTCCCTATAGGAGGACCACCTCAAGGTCATGACATGGCCTTCTCCGGTTTGGAGAAGGGCTGGAGCAGCACGTTGCACTGATGTGTGTCACAACTGTGGAAGAGTTGGACACTGGGCACGTGAGTGTCGTCAACGCCTTCAGCAACAACAGCGCCCGCGGCAGCAAGAAAACAGCCCACTTCATCATCCCCCACCACCTGGAGGCCATGGCATGTATCCCGCCTAGGGAGGCCCAGCTGGTACTGGAGGGGGTGCAACGGCCGAGCCCTTTCTGTTATGGTACTGTGTGTTGAGGACCCAAACGCAAACACGAGGCAGACGTTCCATAAGCAAAACCAACCCTTTATTGGGTGTACACGGGGAAAACAGAAGAGGCTCTGACCGAAGGAAAAATACTGTTCATACAAAACATAAAGTCTGGTGAAGCATGAGCAAACGACAAACTCTCATGTCAGTCAGTCAGGCAATGATTCAATTCAATTCAATTTTATTTATATAGCACCTTTTACAATAAAATTGTCTCTAGGTGCTTTACAGAGGTAGAAACCCAGAGCCTGAACCCCCAGGTAAGCACAGTGGCAAGGAAAAACTCCCTTTTAACAGGAAGAAACCTTGAGCAGGACCAGGCTTACAAGGAGGAACCATCCTGCTGAAAGTTGGCTTGGTAAAGGAGGAATAAAAGAGGGAGACGGGACAGAGAGAATAAAGAGAGAGAGAGAGAGAACAGATACAATCATAAAACCAAAGAAATACAAACAAAATACGATCATAGAGATACAAACATATCAGACATAATATATATACACATAATACAGCATAGCAGGTTGTTATAAAGAGATGAACGGTATAGGCAGGTTTAAAGGGAACAGCATAGGCAGGTGCTGACAGTGGACCCTGAGTTTGCCAGAGGCAGAGGTCCGCGCAGCAATGACCAGCTGGCAGCTTCCTCATATCAGCCGCTGATGAGCTGATCAGCAACAGGTGTGCAGCCCCTGCTGGATCCTGGGAACCCGCGCTCTCTGCAGGGGAAAAGCAGGGCAACCCACACATATCTTAAAGGGCCGGCAAGCCATACCCTAACACTTTCTGCCAGTGAAGGTAGAAAAAAATGACTTTTTATTTCTTGTGGACACAGGAGCCACTCACTCCACCTTATCTGAAAAAGTGGACTTGCCCCTCTCTACCGAAGTGGTACCAGTACAGGGTATTGGGGGCCAAACTTTATATCTGTCAAAAACTGAACCAGTGACTGTGAATATTGGCAGTCAATGTATGCGTCACTCTTTTCTCCTGAGTCCTCAATGCCCCATTAACCTGCTGGGGAGAGATCTCCTTCAGGCTCTCAGACTAAAACAGATATCATGATGCCACTTCTGCCATCCGATCTATCATCCCCTGAGCTGGATGAGGAGGACATGGCTATCACTGCGTTTGACATTTGAATATGTCCTCTTTTCAGAGGCCAACAGGGGGAATGTAGTAAAATGAAGATTTGTTTTTAGTTATGTGTATGTAATCATCCATCCATCCATCCATCCATCCATCCAACTTCTTCCGCTTATCCGGGGTCGGGTCGCGGGGGCAGCAGCCTAAGCAGGGAGGCCCAGACTTCCCTCTCCCCAGCTACTTCGTCCAGCTCTTCCGGGGGGATCCCGAGGCGTTCCCAGGCCAGCCGAGAGACATAGTCCCTCCAGCATGTCCTGGGTCTTCCCGGGGGCCTCCTAATGGAGGGACATGCCCTGAACACCTCACCAGGGAGGTGTCCGGGAGGCATCTTTACTAGGTGCCCGAGCCACCTCATCTGGCTCTTCTCAATGCGGAGGAGCAGCGGCTCTACCCCAAGCTCCTACTGGATGGCAGAGCTTCTCACCCTATCTCTAAGGGAGAGCCCAGCCACCCTGCGAAGGAAACTCATTTCGGCCGCTTGTACCCGCTATCTCGTTCTTTCGGTCATTACCCAAAGCTCATGACCATAGGTGAGGGTAGGAGCGAAGACCGACCGGTAAATCGAGAGCTTCGTATGTAATCATATAAGGCTTTATTTGTTTACCCTGTGCCTATGTGACTTCTGCATATTTTACTTCGTTAAGGACGACCATATAAGGAGCTGGGAACCACTCGTGATAGATGTCTGTGTAGATTCTCACTCATCCAGGTCATGGTTATCCAAAGTAGATCTCTCTGTGTCAACTGGACTGAAAGGTTTCCTTGAAAACGTTTCGCCCTCTCTCCAGAGAGCTTCTTCAGTTCTAAGTTTCCTGGGGCAGAGCTAGAAAATATAGCCCTGTGGACCATTGGCATGTTAATGGCCCGGGTGGTCACCTGAGAGTCCTTGGCAGGGTGGTTGGCAGGGTCGTTCCTCTAGTTCCAGTTGGGGTGCTTTTCCCTTTGTCTGTTGGGTCACATGTTAATGAGTCACCCAGGTCTGGTCAAACAGCGTGAATGTTTGGAATACTGACACTCGTGATAGATCATACACTGAGCATGCACTGTACTTGTTTTAGTTAGTTAGAAAGGCTCCACCTGGGCATGACAATGTGTATAAAAGACCTATACGCGGAGGAGGAGGGGCTCCTCTGCCCCTATGCAGGGACTGTGTGAGTTGCCACAGTGTTGCAGGGAGACCCACGTCGATCGTGTTGAATAAACCTTGCTTTGTAGTTCTGGTTTCCTGTGCAGTTATTTGTGAACACGCCCGGACCCCAGAGTTTACAACAGCAGTCAGACTTGGATGGGGGGCTGGAGATCTGGAAGGCATCGCCCGATGTCTGCAGAGTGAAGATGGTGGCGATGGCGGCTCAACAGGAGAAAGGCGAAACAAACCCAACCTGTCCATTGCCTCGCAATCTAATGCAGAGGCTCCGGGGATGGTGCTCCTGCCGAACTAAGGATGGTCAGCTCAAGAAAGGTGTCAGCTCCTGCAAACGCTCAGGAGTCTGAGGGCTGCCCGTACGTCTAGCCCAGGGCCAGGGTCTTCCCTCTCGGGCGGGACCTTGGAGCTGCCGCTACGGCAACTGGCCAGGGGATGTCCAGCCGGGCAGCTGGACACATCCAGCATGACCAAGCTGGAGTCTTGTGATAGCAGCTGCACTCAGACCCCAGTCCACAAAGCAGGGCTGAGGGCTGTGCAGCCCTGGACATAGACACAAATGTCATGTTCAGGCCGGGGCACATTGGTCCAAGTCTGATGCGGGTCTCGCTGGCTAGAGGTGCCACAGCGGCGCATGCAGGGCTCGGTTCTCTGAGGGCAGAGCCTTGTCAGCCATTCCCTGGGCTAAGCAAAGATAATAGGTCAAGGTTAGCACCAGAACCGCGTGGCCAACCAGCCACCAAAGCATGTACTCACGTGCCGAGCCGTGTGGGGCTTTCGGCGCTGCGTCTCAGGCCTGGGGTAGTGAAAGAGGCGCCTTGCGACACCAAAATCTAAAGCTGGCGTAAACCAGCATCAAGAACAGGTGGCGTTCAGCGACCAAGCTGAAAAGCTCCGTCTGCGAACAGTTAAGCCACTTACCCGTGGATGCCAGAGAAGCTTCAGAGTGAGAAGAGGTGTCTGAATGAGGTGGTGACGTCCGCGTATGACATATATAGCAGGCGGGTCTGCCTGCGCTGGACGGACAAGTTCACCAGACAATCAGAATTGGCATAATGAGATTAGTGCTTCTATGAGAGCTGACAGAGGCATGCATCCCATAGTGACACATCGGCGATGTATGAAAGAACAGCCTGATGTGACAATGATCCGGGGTCATCCCAGCTCATTCAGATGCCACACAGGTAACCTCATTAGTACAATTACTCTAACTTCACATACGTGAGATAGAAGCCTCTGGTGTTCATTCACAATTTCTAAAACTGCTTTTACCTGTGTAACTTTGTTCAGTCTTTTCTACAGTGATTAATTTGAGCTTTGAAATATTTTTTTTCTGATGTTTTACATGTTTGAAATAAATGTTTCCAAAAAAAGCCTTTTCTGATGTTTCTGCTGTTCACTTCAGGTCAGAAAGAGTACATTGCAATAAAATTAGGAATAAAAAGGAATAAACTATTTTAGTTTTTTAATTATAAGTTTCATATTTATTTTTATGTAAAATGACCAAGATAAGAAACTGGTCTCATTTGGTTTGCCAACCAACAAGATTATAAAGTAATTTATGACTAAAGTAACATGGACCAACACAACAGTATAAAATAAAAAAATACTTAAAAAATATATGTTCAGTAAATTATTTAAATGTGGCATTTCCAAAATATGGGTCACTCATGTTGGAATCACAGTCAAGGAGAAATTATCAAAATGATCTAGTTTTACCAAATAAAAAGCAAAATGTAATAGTCAGAAAACCTTTCAGATGAATTAGCATGCACCTTCCTGCTGCTAAACAGCAAGGTTAATTATGTTTGATTAATTACTTAAACCTTCAGAAATATTTTCCATTAACAGATTACATATTTTAATTTTCATAAACCATTTAGCATATTTAATCATACTATTGTCAAAGAGAGACAAATAAATAACAATAGGAATGTCTGAAAAAATGGGTTGATGACAGTGATCCTCAAGAACAATATGTTCAATGGACATTTCCTTCTTCAAGTAACAGTAACCGCTCATAACTGCAGGTTAGTTGTGATTGATTTCACCATATTTGAACATCCAGGCTTTGTAGTGGTTATCAGAAGCAAGATAAAAACTCTCAGCAATGACTGGATGGTAAGTAATAGTCCAACATTTGTGTGTGTGATTTTACTAGGTGGTCTATCCCTTTAACAGAGGTGAATATCTGTGAATAACTCTCGTATGTGTGATGTAATATCTTTGCACTTAAATATACAGGCCATTTTCTCGCAACCTGGAACATCCTCGAGATCCTCTGTGCCTGGAGTCTTCCCTCTGTGTCTCTATCTCCATCTCTGCTCCTCCTCCGTTCCTTGTCCCTTGTGCTCTCAGACTTCTTCCTGGTGCTATCATTCCCACCTGTCTCAACTCTTGCATCCATTGGCTCTTCGCATGTGCTGCTGCTGTCCTGGGGAGACGCCTCTTACACTCCTCTCTGGAGCTTGTTGATTCTTGCTCACAGAGCTCTTGTGTAAATCTGGCTCTGATGCAACGTTTTCTAATGTCACCTTCCCTTTGTGACCCTCTGCTTGTCTCTCCACTTTCCATTAACACTTTAGCTGTTCTGTGCATTGTACTTCTCTTCTCTATCATCCTCCAATCCTCTATCTTCTTATTTTGCTTTTTACTCCCTCTTTTCTTGTCAGTCTCTCTGTTTTCATGCTTGCTCCTCATATTCCCACATTCCACTTCTTTCTTTGTATTTACCTCTCTTTCTGTATCTTTACTTCTTTTACTTTCTCTCTTCAGGTGTGATCGTCTGTTGTTCCTGTTTTGACTCACTTTGTGCATTTAATGTGTTATTTTCCGGTCTTATTTTTCTCTTTTTCTTTCATGTCTGTCTTGTTTTTGAGACCACTCGCTTTTTTATCTGTGTCTTTCATGCTTTCTGGTTTTTCTTTTGAAGCTATAACAAAGTTCACTGTCTCTTTCTTTGCTTTTCTTTCTTTCTGAGTTGAGTCTTTTACAACTTCAACTTTTGCTGAATTGTCATTTTTCTGCTCACTTTCCTCAGTCTCTTCTTTATCGTCTTTTGTCTTCAAAGTTTCCTTATTTCCCCCTTTGTCTTTCTCTTTTCCATTTTGTCTTTGTTCTCTCCCTTTTTTGTGCCCTTCTGACTTTTTTCCTGATCTTTCTCCATGACTTTACACTTCCTACATCTTCTTGTCTAGTTTTCCTCCAGGAAGTCAGTTCTAGTTCCAATTCAGTCCAGCTTCTTTGGGTCACATGTTAAATCATCCTGAACTACTACCTCCACTTCCTCAATCTCCCTCCACCTCAATACCATCCATGGTTTCTGCAGCTGTGTTTCACTTTGTTCAATTCCAGGAGGCCATCTTGACTCTTCCTAGCGTCCATATTTGGATTTGGCAAACTTGGTTTTAGCGCCTTTGCTGAGTTCATAGAGTCTTGGCAAGAAAGAAAACATCCAGAGCCAAAAATAAGGCTGACATGACCCCTGTTGTAACACTAATGGCCTGTACAGCCTTCGCTGCACCTCCTGCAGTCCCTAAAATCTTCACAGTACTAATGAGTTTATCCGTATTTATCATCAGGTCTTTCGGCTCGATCACCCTCCTTCATCACATGCTTGGTCAGTTTGTGGTTCAAAGCTTTTTGGCAGCACTTTGGGAGTATTTCTCAAAGTCCCATTCCTGTAAGGTGTCCATTCCTGCCTGTGAGACACAAAAAACACGAATAAAGAGCATTATATCTGAGCACTGTTAGTGTATTCATTGCTCAAATTACATAGGTGTGTATGTATATACACATATCTGGCGTATATGCATAAATGCACATATATGTTCGCCTTTACTTGATTCAGGATGTAGCGAGAGTGGAATTCACCAATTCTCACCTGCACAAACTCCAAACACTGTCGGATGACTTTGATCTCATCCTGGTAGCCCTGGATCATTTTTTCCAACTTCTTACGGTCCATGTTGGAATGAACAGTATCTGTAATGTTGGCTGTTGCTGAAGTAATGCTGCCCGCAGTCGCAACACTGATCCCTACTGCTGTGACAATAACTGAGGCCCCAAAAGTGAAAGGCGCCAGAATGAGGCCTGTGATTGTTGCGATACTGCCTGCAACACTAGCGACACCTCCACCCACAGCAGCTGTAATAGTTTTTTTATGGAATTGATCTGCAGCATCTGCCAGGGCCAAAAGCTCCAGGATACGATGCTGTAAAGATGCTCCTCTCTGGTTAAAAAGACGGACGAATAGACGGGCTGCCATGTAAACACGATCCGCTGCCTGCTCCAAAGCCCTACACAGTTGTGAAAATCATAGCAAAAATTTTCAAATATTTTAGAGTCCCTGAAATAACAACACTAAATGTAAAAAAAAAAGTAAATATATAAATAAAATCTTTACACTTCTTCATTGTCCAGAAAATTATTGATCTCATTCCATTCTGCCCAACCTGGATGACAAGAGAAAACAATTAATCTAGTATGTGGCACTAAAAGATTCTTTATCGCATCTGTTATTTTATTATGATAACTTTGCTTGAAGCATAGATAATATTAATGTCATTTATATATTAATAATTGAATACACTCATACAAACTAACTGACTGTATTCACCACTCCCATCAGCACATCAAACACAAAACAGAGAGAATTTTGTTACCAAAAAGACAACGTTTTTATAAACACATTCACGGCTGGGCCAGTGTTTCAAATAACCAGCAGCATTAAAACCAACCTCCTCAGATTCCATTGGGGTTTCCTCACATGGATAGGATACCATTTCCACAGTCTGGACCTCCACTGTACTCTCCTGGTGTTCACAGTAACACAGTATTTATGTCTGTATACTGAGGTGTCCTCACTGAATCTTGGAGGTTTGACTGGACATTTTTGTTAGCCATTCCATTATTTTTCTTGGTTTGAGTACACTCACAGTGTTAGTTGTGGCTGGGTTCAGCTCCGGCAGCTCTACAGCCTCTTCAATAAGAGGCATCTTTTCTGAAATCTGTGGATGAAAAACACAAAACAGAAATGAAGCTCACCCAAAATGGTAGAATTTGATTGACCCTCGTTGATTAAACAAGCCTTTCATTGGATTAACAAAATGACAAACATTCAGCATGATGTTACTTAAACTGCAGAAAAAGAGGTGGATAAATGAGGTTAAAAACAAGAAACTAGAAGTATACCCAATCAAGATGTCTGTGTAGATTCTCCACTCCATCAGGTCATGGTTATCAAAAGTAGATCTCTCTGTGTCCAAGTGGACTGAAAGGTTTCCTTGAAAGCGTTTCGCCCTCTCTCCAGAAAGCTTCTTCAGTTCTAAGTTTGCTGGGGGCAGAGCTTGAAAAATATAGCCCTGTGGACCATTGGCATATTTATTGGCCGGGTGGTCACCTGAAGTCCCTTGGCAGGGTGGTTGGCAGGGTCGTTCATCTAGTTTGGTTAGGTGCTTCCCCTTTGTCTGTTAGGTCACATGTTAATGAGTCTCAGATCTGAGGTCAAACATGAATTTGGAATGCTGGCGAAAAGAGTGAGAGAACTACCGGTATCACGTGGGTGACAGAAAGTGCCTTAGTCCTCCACCTCTGTTTAAAGATGGTTTTCCAACTTAGCGTGGATGGCGCTTGACACCCCTCTCCAAGCCAGCTGTCTTCTCTGGCCAACTGCGTCACTTGAGCTGTCCTCAAAGGGTGTCGCTTTCTTCCTCTTTCGTCAGCATCCTGCTCACGCTATTTGACAGACCTGAAACACTGTCTTGCTGACTGACTGTGGCGACTGCCAAATAACCTGTGTTCCTGGCTCTGTTCTGCGCTCTGCTGATTACCTGAAGATCTACGTATACCCAATCAACTTTGGATATTCTGGAAAGAGTTTTTTTGACTCGGAATGACGCCACCTTAAAAAATGTAAAATAAAAGTAACACTGTAGATTATTATTGTTGCAGTTATACTGCATCGAAACAAAGATAACAACCAACACTGTTACAACAGACTTACAGAAGCTCATATTACTGCTTTTTTCCTTTGTTTTTTTACCCCCATAAAGAAAAACAACTCACTCGCTTTTTTTTCTTGATTGCTGTACATCTACTCAGTCTGCCTCGTTGGCCTGTCTCCAAATCGACTCTTTCCTGCATACACAGAAGTACACATTAGGGGCTGATGCATGACCATTAATACCATTAACAAGGACAGTGACAACAGAAGGATAAAGCAAAAAAATATGAATCAATAATAAAGCAACCACATCAATAAATACTGCATGTAGTCAGCATAAGTTGGACACCAGAAACAAAAACATAAGAGTCGAAGGCCAATATAAGAGCAACCTGGGATTCCATCAAACCACAGACTGATCTCCTCCATGCTACACCACTTTGCTGCAGTAATTCATGCATCATGCATTCTGACCAAGTATTGAGGGCTGTACATGTCCATAGGTATACAATACAAATACAATATTTGTTTTTCTTTGTCTTAATATTCTAATTTTCTGAGACACTGAAATTTGAATTTCCTTTAGCTGTAATCCATAATCAACAAAAATGAAAGAAACACTGAATATATCAGTCTATGTTTAATAAATCTATACAATAGATGGGGTTTCCCCCTTATTAAATGAATTACTGAAATAAATAAAATCATATTTGCTGTTCATTCCAATTTCTAGTTGAGACCGGGTGTATCCTGACGTGTTTAAGCAGTGTTTACAGCAGTTCTCTTTCCACCAGTAGCTGATACTGTTGGACATAACTTGTAGGGCTTTCACGCCAAAGTGATTATACCGCTCATTAAACCTCTATGTCCCTGGAAAGTCCATATTCAGAGATGAGTCTAAATCTATTTTTGTTTGATGCGCAACCCTGAAGTTCATCACCTCTGCAGCTTCTGTGAGACTGTCACAGCTGGAGTTTGCCTCCATCATCTGACTGAGAGGATCCTGGAAAACAAGCGAATATTGCATCAATATGTAAGATCTTTGACAGACACCAGAGCCTAACTACACACATAAGCACATGCAACATCAGATTCATTAATTTGATCACCTCAGTAACAACTGAGCGAGGAGCAGGTTTAGGAGACTTTTTAAAATAACCTGCAAGTGCTCTAGTCTTCTCCTGGCATAAAGCAAAAATGATAGACTTGTAGTAAATAAAGAAGAAAGCTGAAGAGAATAAAGAAAAAATTTAACGGACAATCACAGTCAGGACCTTTAACGTTGTTGCTTCTGACAGATTTTCATCACTGGCAGACATGTCCTTCTCATTGCTTGTGTTTGATTCCTAAACAGACAACAAAGATAAAAATAGGTGAACATTTTAATAAAGTAATGAAATTATAAATAAAAGTACAAATCTTAAAAGTACACCAGTTTTATATTGTGGGTGTACACATCTCCCAAGACCTGTCCTGGAACGTCAACACCACATCACTGGCCAAAAAAGCCCAACATTGACTCTACTTTCTGCGAAAACTGAGAAGAGCGAAAGCCCCAACCCCCATTATGTACTCCTACAGAGGTACCATTGACAGCATCCTGACAAGCTGCATCACTGTGTGGTACGGCGCCTGCACCATCTCCTGCCGCAAGACCCTACAGCGCACTGTGAGAACAACTGAGAAGATCATTGGTGTCTCTCTTCCCTCCCTACTGGACATTTACAACACCCGCCTCACCCACAAAGCCACCAGGATTGCAGGTGACCCCACCCACCCATCTCACTATATTGTTTGATTACTGTTTGTATATACCATTAGATTCAAGAGTTTTATTGTTATATGCATAGTTGCACTACACAATGAAATTCTTACTCTGTTCATTTCCCTGAGCAAACTTACATAAAAATAAAACAAAAGAGTAACAAGGCAGTAAAAACAACAATAAGAGAATAAAAACAGTAATAAGGCAATATAAAAACAATAGTAAAAAACAATAAAAACAATAATAAGGCAATCTTCACATTATGAAGGTATTATGTGCAGATGGAGTAGATATATATGCATGTAACAGTGCAAAAATATTCTGTAATTACAGCAGCAGGCGGTGTGCCTATGTTTATACTGTATATTGTTAATTGTAGTTTTTCTTCCCCTCCTGGGCTGCCACCTTATCGTGGTGGAGGGGTTTGCGTGTCCCTATGATCCTCGGAGCTCAGTTGTCTGGGGCTTTATGCCCCTGGTAGGGCCTCCCATGGCAAACAGGTCCAAGGTGAGGGACCAGACAAAGTGCAGCCCACAAAACCCCTTATGATGAGTGAGAAGTTTGGTCTTGAGTCTCCCTTGCCCGGACGCAGGTCACCGGGGCCCCCTCCTGGAGCCAGGCCTGGGGGTGGGGCACGCTGGCGAGCGCCTGGTGGCCGGGCCTTTGCCCATGGGGCCCGGCCGGGCATAGCCCGAAGGAATGACATGGGACCCTCCAGTGGGCTCACCACCTGCAGGAGGGGCCAAAGGGGTCGGGTGCTGTGTGAGTTGGGTGGCGGCCGAAGGCGGGGACCTTGGCGGTCCGATCCCCGGCTGCAGAAGCTAGCTCTAGGGACGTGGAATGTCACCTCTCTGATGGGGAAGGAGCCTGAGCTGGTGCGTGAGGTCGAGAAGTTCCGACTAGATATAGTCGGCCTCACCTCAACGCATAGCAAGGGCTCTGGAACCAGCCTTCTCGAGAGGGGTTGGACTCTCTTCTACTCTGGAGTTGCCGACGGGGAGAGGCGGCGGGCAGGGGTGGCGATTCTTGTCGCCCCCCGGCTTAGTGCCTGTATATTGGAGTTTACCCCGGTGGGCGAGAGGGTAGCCTCCCTCCGCCTTCGGGTGGGGGGACGGATCCTGACTGTTGTTTGTGCCTATGGCCCCAACAGCAGTTCAGCGTATCCACCCTTTTTGGACTCCCTAGAGGGAGTACTGGAGAGTGCTCCTTCTGGGGGCTCCCTCGTCCTCCTGGGTGACTTCAATGCTCACGTCGGCAGTGACAGTGAGACCTGGAGGGGCGTGATTGGGAGGAATGGCCCCCCTGATCTGAACCCGAGTGGTGTTTTGTTGTTGGACTTCTGTGCTCGGCACAGATTGTCCATAATGAACACCATGTTCAGACATAAGGGTGTCCATATGTGCACTTGGCACCAGGACACCCTGGGCCGCAGTTCGATGATCGACTTTGTAGTCGTGTCCTCGGACTTGCGGCCGTATGTTCTGGACACTCGGGTGAAGAGAGGGGCGGAGCTGTCAACTGATCACCACCTGGTGGTGAGTTGGCTTCGTTGGTGGGGGAGGATGCCAGACAGGACCGGCAGGCCCAAACGTATTGTGAGGGTCTGCTGGGAACGCCTGGCAGAATCTCCTGTCAGGCGGAGCTTCAACTCCCACCTCCGGGAGAGCTTCACCCATGTCCCGGAGGAGGTGGGGGACATTGAGTCCGAGTGGACCTTGTTCCGTGCCTCCATTGTTGAGGCGGCTGTCCGGTGCTGTGGCCGCAAGGTGGTCGGTGCCTGTCGTGGCGGCAATACCCGAACCCGCTGGTGGACTCCGGTGGTGAGGGATGCCGTCAAGCTGAAGAAGGAGTCGTACCGGGCCTTTTTGGCCTGTGGGACTCCCGAGGCAGCAGACGGGTACCGGCGAGCCAAGCGGGGTGCAGCTGCGGCGGTCGCCGAGGCAAAGATCCGGGCGTGGGAGGAGTTCGGGGAGGCCATGGAAAACGACTTCCGGACGGCTTCGAAAAGGTTCTGGACCACCATCCAGCGCCTGAGGAGGGGGAAGCAGTGCATTGTCAACACTGTATATGGTGGGGATGGTGTGCTGCTGACCTCAACTCGGGACGTTGTGGATCGGTGGAAGGAATACTTCGAAGACCTTCTCAATCCCACCAACACGCCTTCCAGTGAGGAAGCAGGGCCTGGGGAATCAGAGGCGGGTTCTCTTATCTCCGGGGTCGAAGTAGCCGAGGTTGTTGAGAAACTCCTCGGTGGCAGGGCCCCGGGGGTGGATGAGATCCGTCCGGAGTTCCTTCGGGCTCTGGACGTTGTAGGGCTGTCATGGTTGACACGACTCTGCAACGTCGCGTGGACATCGGGGGAGGTACCACTGGATTGGCAGACCGGGGTGGTGGTCCCTCTTTTTAAGAAGGGGGACCGGAGGGTGTGTTCCAACTATAGGGGGATCACACTCCTCAGCCTCCCTGGGAAGGTCTATTCAGGGGTACTGGAGAGGAGGGTCCGCCGGATAGTCGAACCTCGGATTCAGGAGGAGCAGTGTGGTTTTCGTCCTGGACGTGGAACTGTGGACCAGCTCTACACCCTCGGCAGGGTCCTAGAGGGTGCGTGGGAGTTTGCCCAACCAGTCTACATGTGTTTTGTGGATCTGGAGAAGGCATTCGACCGCGTGCCTCGGGGAATCCTGTGGGGGGTTCTCCGGGAGTATGGGGTGTCGGGCCCCCTGATACGGGCCGTCCGCTCCCTGTATGACCGGTGTCAGAGTTTGGTCCGCATCGCCGGTAGTAAGTCGAACTCGTTTCCGGTGAGGGTTGGACTCCGCCAGGGCTGCCCTTT
The DNA here is from genome assembly GCA_015343265.1 of Pao palembangensis. Classification (NCBI taxonomy): domain Eukaryota; kingdom Metazoa; phylum Chordata; class Actinopteri; order Tetraodontiformes; family Tetraodontidae; genus Pao; species Pao palembangensis. The sequence goes on along the minus strand of CM027093.1, from coordinate 11,718,763 downwards.
GTCACCGATTCTGTTTATAATTTTTATGGACAGAATTTCTAGGCGCAGCCGTGGTGTTGAGGGGGTCCGGTTTGGTGGCCTCAGGATCGGGTCTCTGCTTTTTGCAGATGATGTGGTCCTGTTGGCTTCATCAGTCCGTGACCTCCAGCTCTCGCTGGATCGGTTCGCAACCGAGTGCGAAGCGTCCGGGATGAAGATCAGCTCCTCCAAGTCTGAGGCCATGGTTCTCAGCCGGAAAAAGGTGGAGTGCCTTCTCCGGGTCGGGGAGGAGATCCTCCCCCAAGTGGAGGAGTTCAAGTACCTTGGGGTCTTGTTCGCGAGTGGGGGAAGAATGGAGCGGGAGATCGACAGGCGGATCGGTGCGGCGTCTGCAGTAATGCGGACTCTGCACCGGTCCGTTGTGGTGAAGAGAGAGCTGAGCCGAAAGGCGAAGCTCTCGATTTACCAGTCGATCTTCGTTCCTACCCTCACCTATGGTCATGAGCTTTGGGTAGTGACCGAAAGAACGAGATCGCGGGTACAAGCGGCCGAAATGAGTTTCCTCCGCAGGGTGGCTGGGCTCTCCCTTAGAGATAGGGTGAGAAGCTCTGCCATCCGGGAGGAGCTCGGAGTAGAGCCGCTGCTCCTCCGCATTGAGAGGAGTCAGATGAGGTGGCTCGGGCACCTAGTGAGGATGCCTCCCGGACGCCTCCCTGGTGAGGTGTTCAGGGCACGTCCCTCCGGTAGGAGACCCCCGGGAAGACCCAGGACACGCTGGAGGGACTATGTCTCTCGGCTGGCCTGGGAGCGCCTCGAGATCCCCCCGGAAGAGCTGGACGAAGTAGCTGGGGAGAGGGAAGTCTGGGTTTCCCTGCTTAGGCTGCTGCCCCCGCGACCCGACCCCGGATAAGCGGAAGAAGATGGATGGATGGATGGATAGTTTTTCTTTTTTCATGGTAGTTTTTTTCTAATTTAGCTTAGTTAAAGTAATTTAGATTAGAGTAGTTTTATTATTTATTATGTTGCTGCACCATGGGTCCGAGAGGACTGCAATTTCATTTATGCTGTATGTCGAACATATACGCATATATGACAATAAAGTTGACTTTGACTTGATTTTGACTTATTAGACCTAGCTAGCTTATTAGACCTCTTAAACATCCCACTAAAAACACCTTTTTTCCTAAAGATAGCAAAAAAAATAATAACAAAGTCTTCATTATACATAATATCTGATCATTATATAATAAAATACATGCGTCTAAAACAAACATTTTCATTTGTATTGATACTAAAATACTGAATGTTTATGAGAAACAATAACAAAAAGATCTGGGAAATATGCAAATGTTGGACTGAGTACACTAATCTCATCAAATAGGTTTTCAATACTTGATGATCTTTTGAAGATACCAGCAAGACCTACTTTTTTCTCCTTAAAACACATTTTTGCTATTTTAATGCATTATGTTTAAAGGGAAACTACTTTAAATATTAAAGTAAAATTAAAAATTAAGAAGCAAAAAGATTCAGCAAAAGAATCAAAAGATGTTCCCATCTTTTGAATCTATAAAATTATAAAAGCACTGTACTAAAGTATCTCCTTGATCGAGACTCCAGTAGTGAGGATTGTCTCATAGGAAGTAATATCACGGTGCTACATTCACACTCCTTGGTTTTGTTGCCCTTGAGAGCCCACATCCCCTACACTGACCTTTCAGCCCTGTCCAGGGCCGGTCTGGACCAGGCTTCTTCCATTTCTCTATGTAGCCCTTTCAGGAGTGGGTTGTGGGAATGAATGGAGGTGTGGATGTGTGTGTGAGAGAAAGATTGTTGTACCTTTGAAGCGCTGGCATCAGACAGGTTCTCACTGGTTCTCACTGCTGCCAAATAACTCATTTTCAGTCTTCACCTCCAGCTCCTAAATCAAAAAAAAAAAAAAAACAGACAATAACTACCATTATCTAGTCAGTGAATCTTCCAACTGAAGACAATTTATCTGGAGAGTTTTGTTGCATTCTGTTCCTCACCTTGATGGTGTTTTTCTCTGACAAGTCATCATCGCTGGCCGTCAGGTCATCATTGCTTGCTGAGAGCTCTCTCAGAGTCTCTCTGTCCTGAAACAGAAAAACTGAAGTGTTATGAAAAAAAGGGAAATTGATTACGCTTAAAAAAAAAACCCTCAATGCTGAATAAGGAAACAACAAATTACAGCAGAATCTGATGTTTCTTCAGCTGTTTCGGGAGACTTCTTCAGGAGTTCGCTGAACAAGCTGCCACTCTGCTCCTGTCAACAGAATAAATATCAAGTTAAAAAACAAAACCGTTTGACCCATTTAAATAATGAATCAATTCATCAGTAACTGACTCATTACTTATTGTTTTTTCTTCTTTTTTCAAACATCAAAACATTTTGCAAGTTCTTTGAGGGTGTTTAATAGAAGAAAAGACTTTCAAGTGTTCCTGAAATTATTTAAATAAATTCAATCTGGTCTATAATGATTTGGACATTTAATGACTTTTTGTGTCTTTTTATTCTATACGACTCTATACGACACTACAAGTTTTTTTTTAAGATATGTATAATATTGGATAACATTTGGGAATTTTTGTTGCGTCCAGAGCCCAAAAGGTCAACAATGTGCAAATAAAACTAAAGGTTAATTTTAATTATCTTTTACATATCAGATATCATCTATTGCCAACACCTTCATTTACATAAAATGATTCTCAAACCTGTCATGAATGTGTTTTTGGGTTGTTGCTGCTTTGCCGCGCTATGGTAGCTGATTCTGAATGAAAAAGGATCTACTCACTTAGAATCATAGACACTACTCCTAAATATAGACATAGTGATTGTACAACAAGGTACAACCCTCTGCCTGTTAATGGACATGCTCACTGGTCTTTATTAAAAATAAAAATAGTAAATAATAGTACTTTCTCCTGCCAACGTACATATTAGTGCCAACTGCACACTGCCACCCATAATAATGCAGCACCTTGTCTTGAGCTCACTTTTGAGTTTTCTTACAAGCTGTCAGTATTGCCTGACATCTGGTCATGTAGAGGATTTTGATCCCAAAAGGGACAAAAAGTATGAACATACAGAAAAAACATATACCCAGTGCTACCATTAGTTTGAGCATTTTCTTGTGGTTTTGGAGACTTCCTAAACATCCTATCAAATAAGCCGGCTTTCTGCATGAACCTATTGCCAGATTCTCCCTGACCAGCATCAATCATGTAATTTTGACCACAGATTACAGAGGAAAAACACAGATCTTCTTTGTTGTCAAAAATGAAATGTATAAAAAATCTGCACATTGTAAAAGTCATTTATAGCTCTACAGATACAGTAATTTAAAGTCACTAACACTCTGCCCACAACTGCATCCATGTCTTGTCATATTTTCTTTCTCATGAATGTTTTAGATTAAAGTTCCCACTGCATATTATCACTCATTTTCCAGTCTAGATACAGCATCAACAGAAAGCCTGTCTGGACATTTTTAGTGCAGTATATCCTTGATAGTGACCGAAGGCCTTTTCTCCCACTGAAACATTGCATCAGCATTGCATCACAGTGTATTCTACAAAACTGCATATAAAAAGGAAGATGTGTAACAGTGGAAAGAAAACTTCTTCTGGGAACTTCTAAATGGTAATTTTTCTTTGTTCTGATTTAAACCAGGAAGAAAGAATATTCTCAAATTCTAAAAAACAAGGAAGAAGAAACAAAAGATTTGATGTGTGTACCTTTGTATTTTCAGTCTCTCCACTTCTGCGTTTGCTATTTCTGGTCGATGCTTTCAGTTCCTGCAAAGAAACAAAAAAGGGAACAATAACAGAAATGCTGACAATAAAAACCATCTGTCACATTAGGAAGATCTGTAAACGCTTATTTCAGGAACTAAAACATGGACATGACATATGGATTACCCTAATTACTGATCAACCTCTTGAAAGTGTTGAATTATTAATATTTCAATGTTTTGCACCTTTTCTTTAAGTCTGGGTGGAACCTCTGGGAGTTTTAGATAATGATGCTTTTCTCTCACACTGCTCTGAAACTACATGAGCCTGTAAAGATCCAAAAAACGTGAGAGTGAGTTAGTACTAGAAAATGAAATCTTGATCATGAAATCTATAAATTAACATAATATTTTTGATTGTTACATTATCATTCCATGATTTCTTTTTAACATTTTCTTCTTTTAAACAGGCTATTAAATAGGCTGACATATAAAACAAACTATTGTCAGTAGTCAGATAGTTGACTTGCTGTCTCCATCTAAGCCTTTCTTCTGCATCCTTGTCTCTTACCAACTAACATCATGTCCTCTTTGAGCACGTCCATAAATCTCCATCTTCGTCTTCCTCTCGTCCTCCCGGCAGCCCCAACCTCAGCATCCTTATACCAACATATTCACTGTCCCTCTCCTTACATGTCCAAACCATCTCAGTCTGGCCTCTCTGACTTTATCTCAAAACATGAACCATGTGCTGTTCCACTGATGTACTCATTTTTGATCCTCTCCATCCTCTCTCCCAAAGATCACCTTCACATCCTCACCTCTGCCTCCTCCAACTCTACCACCAACTCTCCTTAGTACCGCTGTCTCTAAACCACACAGCACTGCTGCTCTTATCACTGTCTTGTACACTATATTTTTTGGCTGTTTTATTATTTATAATGTTATTTTTTTAACAGCAATGTAAATGCACAAATTGTTTATAACAGCATTCTAATTCCAAAGAGTCTTACTATTATTGGGAAATCTGAGGTTGCTTACTCCTAAATCCCACCAGAATGTTAAACACCCCAGAGTGTCACGTAACCCTAACTCAAAGGTGACGACTCCTTTAACACCAAAATTCCCAGACGCAGGTGGCAAGGCATTCAGGTTATAACAGATTTGAAGGGACAAGGGACAACATGCCTGTCAACAGCAGCTCCATACCGGCTCAGGACCTTAATCTGTCCTTTGCTCGCTTTGATGGAAACAACAGAGACTACCATGACTCCCCAGGCTGACACTGACCACAGATGAGGTCAGAAGGACACGGCAAAGCTTTACAGAAAGGAAAGCAGTTCGAAGAGAGGTTGTTCCAGGACGTGTTCTTCAGGCATGTGCTGAACGCTTGACAGCTGTGTTCACACCAACATTTCAAACCTCAACCTCTAATATCAATTTATTCCCCAAGCAAACCAATCAACAGAGGATGCAAGCAGCTCCTCACTCTCTGGCCTTTAGCTTGGCTTTTAATACCTCAGCTTCTACTGGAGTTCCCCAGGGATCTGTTTGGAGGCCTCCTCCTGTTTGCCCTGTTCACCCAACTCTACCCACCCACCCAAAGGACTAACACCACTAGAGTTGGCAGATAAAACAATTCAATTCAATTCAATTTTATTTGTATTGCGCCTTTTACAATAAAAATTGTCTCTAGGTGCTTTACAGGGCAGAAACCCAGAGCCTGAACCCCCAGATAAGCACAATGGCAAAGAAAAACTCCCTTTTACCAGGAAAAAACCTTACAAGGAGGAACCATCCTGCTGAAAGTCAGCTGGGTAGGGGAGGAAAAGAAGAGGGAGACAGGACAGAGAGAATAAAGAGAGAAACACATACAATCATAGAATCATAGCAATACAAACAAAATACAATCACAGAAATACAAACATAGCAGACATAATACCTATATACATAATACAGCATAGGTAGGTTTTAATAAAAAAAAAAAAAAGGAACAGCATAGGTAGGTGTTGACAGTGAACACTGGTTTTGTCAGAGGCTGAGATCCCTGCAGCATGAAGGTCTGGAGACGGGAGACCTGCAGAAAGATACAGAGAGAGAGAAGAGGGAGAGAGAGACACAAAACAGCGAGGAAGACTGGACACACTGATAATCCCAGTGGGAAGAAATGGAAGAGAGGGAGTAGAAATGATGGTTGGTGTTGATGAGGTGGGGAACTGCTCAGTGGATCATGTTTGTGTCCCCAGCAGCGTAGGCCTATAGCAGCATAGCTATGCTAAAGATTGAAGAATAAAAGTTTGATGAGCCTATTCTACCTGTAACTACATCTCTCAGTCCTACACACTTTGAGGCTAACTGTACGCTTTATTGAACAGAAAGGTTTTAAGTTTGATCTTAAACGCAGATGTGGTTTCTGCCTCTCGGACCCTGGTTGGTAACTGGTTCCACAGTAAAGCTGCCTGATAACTAAAGGCTCGTCCTTCCAGTCTACTTTTATGATTTCTATGAACTACAAGTAAACCTGCACTCAGTGATCTGAGTGTTCTTTTAGGAATATACGGAACTATGAGATCCTGCAGGTATGATGTGGATAGTCCATTGAGAGCTTTATGTGTTAGTAGGAGAATCTTAAATTCTATTCTAAATTTCACTGGAAGCCAGTGAAGAGAAGCTAAAACTGGAGAGATATGATTTCTTTTGCTGATTCCTGTCAGAACTCTGGCTGCAGCGTTCTGGATCAGCCGCAGCTTATTAATAGAATAATGTGGACATCCTGACAGTAATGAGTTGCAGTAGTCCAGTCTCGAAGTAACAAAAGCATGGATGAGTTTTTAAGCATCGCGCTGAGACAGGATGCTCCTGATCTTGGCAATATTACGGAGGTGAAAGAAGGCGGTCCTAGAAACCTGTTTAATATGAGGGAGAAATGACATGTCCTGGTCCAAGATAACTCCCAGATTCCTTACAGTCATACTGGAGGACAAAGTAATACCATCCAAAGAGAGAATGCTGTCAGACAATCTAGTCCTCAGATATTTAGGTCCAAGAACAATGACTTCAGTTTTGTCTGAGTTTAAAAGTAAGAAATTCGAGGTCTTTTATGTCTTTGAGACATGCCTGGAGTCTGGCTAATGGCTCTGTTTCTTCAGGTTTCATGGATAAATACAGCTGCGTATCGTAGGGAAAATGTAAAGAGTGGACAGGATTGGCCCAAGCACTGAACCCTGTGGAACACCATGATGAACCTTTGTACACCCAGAGGAAACATCATTAACATGAACAAAATGAAATCTGAGAGATAAGATTTAAACCAGTCTAGAGCTGGTTTAAATCTTATCTAGAGTTTAGAGCTGGTGGAGACAAGTCCACGGTCTGATGCAATGAGGAGGTCATTAGTTTCTTTAACCAGTGCTGTTTCTGTGCTATGATGAGCTCTAAAGACTCAAAGATTTCTTCATTTTTATCTTAACTGACAAAAATCCTGGTGCATGCATGGTGTATATCTAATATGATTAAACATTAGATGTAGTGACAGTAAAAATATTTTGCAAATCTGCTGCAAAAACAGTGACACACATTTGCAAAATATTGAATTTCAAGTTACCTTACTGCTACTAAAGGTGACAAATATAAACTACACTCAAAGTAGTAACGTATTTTATCATTTTATTTGTTGTTATGCGAAAAACTAAAATCATTACTCCTCCTCAAAAAATAATTTTTTTCCCCCACATCATTTATCAGAATCAAGGAATCCTGGATTTTTATAAAAACTATAATGTTCAAATAGCCTGTATCAATTTCAGGCTATTTAATTAATTAGTAATTCTAAAGCATACAATTATTGCACTCACATAATTTAAAAACTACAGTAATTCAACTGATTAAACTTTTACATTTCAGGTTTTTAAAGGTATCAGTAGTGTTTACGTACCAGAATAGATTACTAAGAAGCAAACATGCTACTTTTGGCAACTAAAAACCCTTCCATACTGCAAAAGCTACCTAGATTCAAGACTTTACACCTCTAGGTTTGTTGACAGGCAGATGGTAATACCTGCTAGGCGTTTCTGCCTAACGCACCTCCGCCTGTGCCTAAATTACCAGCTGAGGAGTCCTCAGCTGGGAGCCATCCCTCACTGATGTTTCACCCCTTTCATCACTAGAACATCTCAGGATGTGGGGGGTGCCTTGTACCGCAGCTTTGCTGGCTCTCCTCAGCCCAGGCCACATCTTCCTTGCTGTGCCCTTTCCACAAGCTCTTGATGCTGCAGTCTGGAAATGGCATTGCCCACACACTTTTGTGCCCTCCATGCTCTGCCTGTCTGGATTTTAGCACCAGCATTCCTGACAGAGTCATCATTCGACTGTCTGAGCTCCAGGACCAGCCTGATCTTCTCGAGCCTGAAACCTGTGGAGATGCTCTTTAGTGGTAGCTGCAATGCTTTCCTTCCGAACAGAGAGGCATCGGAGAGGCACCTTGAAAGTCCAAGCCACTTGCGGATGTAGTTGTTGGCCTTGGCATCCATTCTTTTGACTGTCATTGCTGTTAGACATCTTCAGAGGCCACATCACTTGCTGGTACAGTGTAGCCTGGTAGCCCCAGACTTTGTACTTGCCAGGAAGGTAGCTCTGGTCTATCTGTTTCAGGCCCTCTTTCAGAAGCTTCCCTACTCTGCCTCTAAAATAAAGTCTCATTTTTGGGGATATAACTTTTCACTTTGTACATTAAAAGGTAAGAAAGTCCATCTTTTTTACAAACCACATCTTAGCCACTAACAATAGACAGTGATGCGGAAGTCATGAACCTTTGTTGAACTTTAGCTAAAGTTTCCATTTCCAGGTTGTTGTCATTCATATTCTCGGTTTTCAATGTCCTTTTTGATGGCCTTTTTAATGCGGTCAATCTCATCTTCCTCCGAATCACCGTGGCGGCACTCTTTCAACTTTTGGACACGATCGGCTGTGTCACTTCCCTCCTCATTTTCTGGAGAGGTGGGCTGCAGCTCCTCTCGTATACTGTTCAGCTCCACCAGACCGTCGTGCAGCTGTGTAGCCACCTCTCTGATTTTAGCAGCAAAATCTGACTTGGCCCCTTTTTTGAGTTCTTTGGAATCTTTGGCCACAAAGTAGATATCCATTCCCACAAACAGCCCGGTGAGTACACCAGTGGCCATACTGGCAATCTGAACTGCTCTAGCTGCTGTGCTGCCCGCCACATTTGCAATCTGCACTACACGCATGATCTCATTTGCATTGATGAGTATAGCCTTTCCTGCCATGGCACCATCTTCATAAAAACTACTGCTGAGCACTGGAAAGCAGCGATTGTAAGTGTGATGTTTCATCCTAACCAAATCAATTTTTTTCAGGTTTTCTATTCCCTGTTTGATGAATGTTAGACACTTGTTGAGGTCAACCATCTTGTCTTGATAGTCCTGCACAATCTTCTCCACCTTCTTGCGGTCCATAGAATTGTTTACCTGGTTGGAGATCCCAGCGCCTGCTGAGGTCAGACCTCCTGCTGTGGCAACACCTAATCCCACTGCAGTCACAATCAATGATGTTCCCATTGTGACTGGTGCCAAAGCAAGTCCGGCAATAGTGGCCACACCTCCAATGGCGCTGGTCGAGCCACCAGTGATCTGAGCAATCTTTGTGTTTTTGCTGAACTTGTCCAGGCCATCTGCAATGCTGATGAGGTCGATGACATGCTGCCAGAGGCTCTCGGCACGCTCAGAGAACAGTTTGTTGAAAACACGGATGCCCTTCTGAATCTTTTCTGCAGTCACAGCAAATGCTCTTAAAAAACAAGTAAAGAGTGAATACAGTGAGCTGAAGCATTCATTCACCAAAAAACAAGCACCAAATACTCACTTAGCCTCCTCCTTTTCTGTCATGTCTTCAACTTCAGGTGTATCTTCCCATGCTGAGGCAACAAAAATATATACACATTAAATCTCTCGCAGTGATGTTGGGCAAAACAAGGTGAATTTTGGGGATTATTTTTGCAAAACAATACCTTCAGAACCAAGAAAAATAAGAATTTGCCAGTGAACATACATATATGCATTTATTTGTTTTTTTAAATGTCGTGGTAAAATATTCATAAAGGAAAAATAAAGGAGAAAGACCCATTTAAGTTATTTTCAAAAACGTTGGATGGAGCCCTGTTCATGATTGTTAAGAACGTTGTCTTGGTCATGGTAAAGCATTTCAATATCTGACTTACACTCCACTGTGTTCCACCAATCCATAAGGTTATCCATATTCTGAAAAACACAATAACAAAAGTATGGTTTATGTGGATAGAGTACATGTTATTATGATGACCGATGTGCTATTGACACTTCAAACCTCTCTGTCTTCAGGTGGTGATGGATCAATGCAGAAATCCTCCAGCTGATCAAACAGGGACCTGTTTCCTCCTTCATTCTGAAATAACAGAAATAATGCTGCAATAATGCCTAAAATTAAATCAAACATGTTTGATAAAAAAAAAGAAATAGGAGATAACGCTAATTTCTGCTTTTTTTTACAGAAGTAAAAGGATCTCATCTAAGCAGCAGCAGAGAAAGTCTGGGCACATTTCAGTTAAATGTGTGCTCAAACATTGGTGGAGTCTGGGGGAAGGTTCCATGTTCAGAACAGAGGCAAAAAATACAAATAACACACAGAGTGTCCGGGACCAGCATTGCTGGCTTTATTTGTTTTTTATGTTCTGCTTTGTTCCACTAGAGGACGCAGGCGACCCAAAATCCCAGCCGGGGAGTGCTTCTGTTACGCATCAGCATCAGTGAGGCATTTAAGGCACTGTCCCGAGAGCCTCGGCGTCAGATTGTTGTATCTCCAGTGTGGTAAATAGTGTGGTGATTCTGCTTCCCCTTGTGTTGTGAATTCTCGCTAAAAAGGCTTTGTGTTTTTCCAGAGGTCACCTCGTCCAGCTGCGGTTCGTAGTGTGCGCCCAGCTCGTAGTGAGCCTTCCTGCATTCAGCCCGACACGTTGTGGGCTGTTTTGTGTTCATCCTTCCTTCCTCCGTCGGAGCATTTTGTGTTGAAGAAATCCTATGTTAGTGTTGAATCTCAGTTGTGTGTTTTGTCATTAAACTTGAGTTCTCCTCATTGGTATTCTGTGTGCTGCACTTGGATCCTGCTCAACCCATTCCGTGACAGAACGATCTGACCAAATGGACCCAGCAGATGCACACTGGGCTCTGACAAACCAGGGCGAAAATGCTCGGTCATCACGAGCAAGCTATCGATATTGTCCTCCACAACATGGCTGCGTTGACGCAGTCCATGTATGATCTCTTGCAGCACATGGCGCGTCTTACTAGCTCCATGTTGCCCCCTCCTGCCGCGAATCCTGCTGCTGCGGGCGCGTCCACAAGTCCCAGGGATTCCTATGCTTGCGACCCCGAGCCGTTTGACGGGGACCTCAACAAATCTAGGGGTTTCCTTCTTCAGTGCCGGCTTGTTTTTTCTCAGCGTTCACTCCTGTTCGCCTCGGATGAGTCAAAAGTTAATTATATTATCGGTCTTCTGAGGGGGAGAACTCTGACCTGGGCGCAGTCGTCCAGCTCTGGCACGGAACTGAGTTCTCTCCCATACGTCGAGTTCTTGGGGCGCTTTAAGAGGATCTTAACCACCACCGTCCAAACCACGCGGGGTGCGCAACGTTCGGTGGCAGAGTACGCAGTTCAGTTCGGGACATTGGCAGAGGAGTACGAGAGGAACAAGCCAGTGCTGCTGAGTGTGTTTTGTCGGGGCCAGGTGCCTGATGCTCCCGCCGTTGGGGTGCGGCCGACAGACCTGAACGCACTTACTGACCTCACCATCGAGACCAACAACTACCAGAGGGAGCGGCGCCGGGAGCACTCCTCCCGTCTCGCTCCTCCAGTCCCTCTCATGTCGTCGAGCAGGCAGGAATTCACCCAGTTGCACTCTCGGGACCAAAGACTGTGCTCGACCTGGATGGTCGCCTGCTCATGAGGGTTACTCACCGCACCGCCCCGGTGACGCTACTCATCTCCGGTAATCACCGCGAGCAGACTGAATTGAAGACGGCTTTACAATATCTTGAGACCAGAGCAGGAAGTGATGGAGAGGTACATCAGTGAGTCACTGGTAGTGGACCTGGTGGGTCCTTCTTCTCCAGTGGATGCTGGTTTCTTTTTCATCAAGAAGGATGGTTCTCTCCGGCCCTGTATCGACTATCAGGGCCTTAATGCAAATACTACGAGGTATCAATACCCCCTGCCGCTCCTGAACCTGGCACTAGCACCCCTGCACTAGGCGCAGATCTTCACCAACATTCAGCAGAACGTCTACCACCTCATTCGAATCCAGGAGGGAGACGAATGGAAGACAGTGTTTAATACACCAGTAGGCCACTTTGACTACTTGGTGATGCCATTTGGACTGACCAACGCGCCCGTCTTCCAAGCACTGGTAAACGACGTTCTCCGTGAAATGCTGAACAGGATTCTATTTGTTTACATTGATGACATCCTCAATTTCTTGAAGACAAAGGAGGAGCATGTTCAGCATGTGTGGCTAGTATTGAAGTGCCTGCAGGAGAACAGACTATTTATCAAGGCAGAGAAATGTGAGTTTCATGTTACGGCTGTCTCCTTTCTGGGCTTTGTTGAGAAGCAGGGGCAGCTCTCTCCAGACCCGGCCAAGCCGTAGTCGAATGGCCCTCCCCGTCATCTCGGAAGCAGCTGCAGTGGTTCCTGGCAAATTTTTACCGACGGTTTATCAGGAACTGTAACAAGGTACCCCTGACGAGACTCACCTCCACGCTGAAGCCCTTCATGTGGACCGAGGAGGCAGAGGCGGCATTCACACAACTAAAGGTACTGTTTACCACCGCCCATTCTATCTCACCCAGACCCAACTCGCCAGTTCACCTTGGAGGTGGACTGGGGTCAGCGCTGTGCTGTCGCAGTGGTGCGCGACTGATCAGAAGCTCCATCCCAGCGCCTTCTTCAGTCGGCGGCTGACACCCATGGAGTGGAACTACGTCATGGGTAATCGCGAGCTCTTGGCACTGGTCCTGGCTCTCCAAGAGTGGCGACACTGGCTGGAGAAGTCTGCACAGCCGATTGTGGTCTGGACTGACCACAAGAACCTGGCGTATCTTTAGAGCGCAAGACATCTGAACTCACGTCAAGCACGCTGGGCACTCTTTCTGCCGTTTTACGCTTCACACTCACATACCGGCCCAAATCCAAGAACATCAAGCCAGATGCGCTGTCACGCCAGTTTGCTGTGGAACAAATCCTCAGCAGACCCCGAGATAATCCTCCCTATGTCCTGCGTCATGGGTGGCAACCTAGCAGATGGAGGAGCAGGTGTGAGGCGCTGCGTGACACGCCCGACCCCGGGGGCGCACTAAACACTCTGTCCCTGACTCTGCTCATTCCGATGTCCTGCAGTGGGGCCACTTATCCAAGCTGACCTGTCATCCAGGCCTGAATCGCACTCTGTACCTTCTGCGACAGCGATTCTGGTGGCCGTCCATGGTCCGCGACACGAGAGCCTTTGTCGCCGCCTGTCCTGTGTATGCCTGCAGGAAGTCATCTCAATGCCCCCCCGCGGGGCTTCTCCGCTTGCTGCCGGTTCTGTGGCGTCCTTGGTCCCACATCGCCGTCGATTTCATGACTGGTCTTCCCCCCCTCCGATGGGTACACAGTAATACTTACCATTGTCAATCTCTTCTCCAAGGCTGCACACTTCATTCCTCTGCCCAAGCTTCCTTCGGCAGCGGAGACCGGGGATCTTCTAGTGCGCCATGTTTTCCGCATTTAAGGCGCTGTCCCGAGAGCCCTGGCGTCAGATTGTAGTGTACACCCAGCTTGCAGTGAGCCTTCCTGCATTCAGCCCGGCATGTTGTGGGCTGTTTTGGGTTTGTCCTTCCTTCCTCTGTCGTAGCGTTTTGTGTTAGGGAAATCCTGTGTTAGTTAATCTCAGTTGTGCGTTTTGCCATTAATCTCCTCATTCTCCTCATTGGAATTCTGTGTGTGCTGCTCAGAACGTTCCGTGACACACAGATCTACTGGGAGGGAACAAAAAACTCTGAAGACAAATAAAAGATTATTTTCAAGAACAGTCAGTAAAACACACCTATGGTAAATATGGTGATTATAAAATACCTATGGTGTTTGATCATGATAAATTACCATATTCTATACATCAACACTGAGACAAAAAGTGACAGACTAGGAGAAACATTGTTTTTATACTCCAAGGTCAACACAAGTGAGTCAAGGAAGTCATAAGTCAATTTTTCAATGTATACCTCTGTTGTGTTGGCTGCAGCTCCCGCCTTTGCATTTCTCTGTAACACTTTCCCCTGAAACCACACGGTAAAAACATTTTAATAATAATAACAAAAGGGGGGGCGGGGAATCACTGAAATCTTTTAAATAGTTGTATTAGCAGATGTTTGATGATGATTTGACAGAACCCTGAGTTTTATCCATAATGATGCATGCTTAGAATTTCCCGTACACTGATTAACTTGACAAAACTACACATTTGCAAATAACATAGAAACATATTCACAGATGATAAACCTTATAACACCTTACATATAAAAGTCTCAGACCTTTAACACTTAAAGTCAAGGACTCTAAAAAATAAATTAGACACTGATCACACAGAAGGAAAACAGACATTTGAACATTACCTTGACCCGAGGCATAAAGGGATTTTGTTTCTTAGGTTTCTTTACTTTTGACTAAAAATACAAAGGAAGAAATTCAGAATCAAATATCTAATCATAGATGATGGACAAATCATTTATCAACAGACAAAGATGAAGCAAAGATGAAGTGAGTGAAATCTTCACAAGTAGAAATATGTGGGCATTACTACTACTACTGGTAATAATAATAATAATAATAATAATAATAATAATAATAATAATAATAATAATAATAATAATAAAGGGGGAGACATTTTTGGAGAAATCTTTGAAATAGTTGTATTAACAGATATTTGACAATTATTTCACAAGAATCCAACTAAAAAGTTAAAAAAGTTTAGTTTAGTTTAGTTGACCTCCACCAAACAGAACTCTGACTTTTACCTCTTCAGACTTGTCTTTGCCCTCATTAATTTTCTTTTTCTCTTGGTGTGATGAATCTTCATCTCTGAGTTTTTCATCATGTGACAAGGCCTGATTCAACAGCAATAAAACAATATGAACAGGCAGAGACAACATGCTATTAATTCTATATCAAGACCAATATTATTTGACCTTTATTTGAGACAATGGTAATTGAGCAAAAAGCATTAAGCATCTGATTGTGTGTAACATGCAGCCTAGAGCAGCAAGAACTGTAGGATAAATTGACAGAAAAAACAAAACAAAAAAAAATGACCCGAACAGCATAACTAAGACTCATCAGTAAGGTACAGAAACAACCCTGAGTGAGAGTCAAAGATTTTAAAGATTCATTAGAGCTGGCTAACATCCGTGTTCATGAGGCTAGAGCATGTAAAACATTTTTTTAAAAAATCAGCGTTCCTGTGACAAGACACCATGAAGGAAGCTGCTGCTTACTGTGTTTAAGAAAGAGCAGCTTGACTCTCGACAGCAGTATTGGCAAAATGTGGACTGATGAAACTAAGACGGAACTATCTGGAAAGAACACGCAGCACTACGTCTGATGTAAACGGGGCACAGCATATCGTCATGAAAACATCAACCCAACCGTAAGGTATGATGGAGGAAACGCCACAATCTGGGCCTGCTTTACTGCAGGGCCTGGCCAGCCTGCACTCATTAAGGGGACAGATGAATTTGTGAGGGTATCAAAAAAATTCTTCAGGATAGTTCCAGAAAGTCTGTAGAAGCTGGGTGATGCAACAGAACAAACACCAGAGGCAGTCCATAAGAGATTTTCTGAATATTCTCACCCGTTTTCATGTGAACGCCATCACTCCACCTGTTATCTAAATCTGTTAATCCATCTGCCATGTAAACATCTGACCTAGAACGGGTTTCTCTTAAAGCAAAATCAACAAGAATATTTAATTCCATAATTGCGATATTTTGTTATTATTTTGTTATGCGATATTTTGCAACATTTCTAATAAAACCACCAGCCTTCCATGACGAGCATGTGCTGGGCAAACCTTACACTGGCTTGTAGAACACATGCCATTTGAATGTTTCTGGCGTGGACGATCTGATAAGAAAGGAGAGAGAAATGCTGGAGGAACCTAAGTAAGAACGTTTGCTTTCACTGGAATGTTGTAGCAAATACTGGCTGATATTCTATGTTGTTATGTTGTATGAGTGAGCTGTGTATGTAGAAATTCTGAGGAATAGATCTGAACAAGAGAAGCAATAATCAGACACAAAGCAGCCTGGCATATGATGATATACATGAGCAAACTTGACTTATAACTGTAAAATACTGTATCTGTTCTCAGATATAATAGAGGATTTAATGACCTCAGATATTGCATTGTACCTGTAGAACATTAAATAAATTGTATTTTTGTGGTATTTAAATGTACAAATGTCTACCATGTTCACTATCTGATGAAATGACCTGATTTGTAATCACAGCTTTCATGTGTATTGGCATGCTGTCCATCAGTCTTTCACATTGCTGTTGGGTGACTTTTTGCCATTCCTGGTGCAAGAATGTTAAAATGTTAACTTTACTCAAACATATACATATAAATAGCAAAATCAGAGAAACAGATAATTTTGTAGTGGTCTTTTAATTCTTTCCAGAGCTGTATAAATAAACACACAATGAGATTTAGATATTTTAAGTAGTTTTTACTATCCTCATTCACATATTCACATCACATATTTTCTTTATCTTTTTGAGGATAAATGCTAGTACTTGACACCCAACAAGTACGCTATCTTACGGAACTTGGTGTTTAAATGTATTTAAAAAAAAAAAAAAAAAACTATCCACCTTGTTGTGTACTCAGAATATCTGTTAATATGAAGAAATTAAAACAATACCTTATCACCAGTTCCTCTTGGCTTTGATTTTCTGTATGCTGTCGTCCTCTTCATCTCCTGTGCATAAATCAGAGCTGCAGTCAAAACAGTACCACACTGAGCGGCATTACAAGTTGTGTGTGTGTGTATTTTCACACCTCATCAGAAGGTCTGGGTGGGACCGGTGGTGTTTTACTGTATTCTTTTGTCTCCTGCTGGGACATGTTGCCTTTGACCTAACAAGGATACAGAATGTGTTCAACTGTATAGCTTTGGAAATGAGTGAAGTGAAGCGGAAAGAAAAAAAAATACAGACGAGGGTATGGTTAAATAAAACTGACCACTGTGCACTTTTCTTCCGCTTGATTCTCATCCTTGGATGTCTCTGTATTTTTGGTATCTTTCTGAAGCAAGAGCATGAATATTAATAAGTGTGTACTGTATTTCATTATCATGTGAATGTTGTAGAATTATCAATATTATTTGTTCTATCAAAAAAGGAAAAGAATGGTAGAAAAACAAAATCAAAACAGCTGTCTACAGCCTAAGCTCATTTGTAGATCCTCATCAACTGAGGCTACCTGGTTCTAAAAAGTTGTGTTTAAAAAAAATATTTTTTTCTTTTGTTTTTTTCACTTTTATGGATAATTTTGCATTAAAACCAAACAAATAAATATTCAAGCAGACAAAAACAAATCTTTCTGCACTTCAGAAAGGATTCAGCGTCGCTATTTCTTCAGTAAATTTCCACTGAATAACAAAGAAAAGTTGAGGACATGAGAAATCATGCAGGGGTCAAATTTAAATGTTACTAAATCCAGGCAGTTACAAGCTTCATTTAGATACCTGCTTTTGGCCAGGCTGCATTTCTCCACTGCCCAACGCCTCCTCAGAGTCAGAGTCAGAGTTCTTCTCCTGCAAATGTGTAAAAAAGTATGAGCAAAGTAGATAATGATAAACGTTTCGGCATCATTTGTGCATCAATTTGGAATGCAGCTGTGACTGTGCAAAACACAATATATGAAGTTAAATTTTTTTCTGAGATATTGAGCAGGTTGATTTTTCTGCTACAGGTAAGAAACAGTCTGATTCTTACCACTTTATCCGTGTAGAATGTGCTTTTAAATGCTGCAGTGACACCATTCTGAAATAATACGGAGACAGTGTGATCCATATGAATAAATCAGTAGTCCAAATCTTCACCTAAAGGTAAAATGGAGGAGGACCAATTACTTGCATTACAGTCTACAGTACCTGTTTGGATTTGGCATTCTCTATAGCATGACTGTCCTCATTTGCGTCCCCATAACATCCTGTCTTTTTCTTTCCCTGTTAGAACACGTTATCATTATTAGTTTACTCTCCAATCATGGAGCATTACGTATTTCCGTAAAACTACTAGAGATGACTTTAAAAAAATAAATACAGGCAGTCTCATCCTTTTACAAAAGGCAAAAAGAGGTTCTTAAAGGACCGTACTATCCTGTTTGTAGTGTGGTAGATTCCCTTCCCTCCGTGTTTCAGCTCTGTGGCTCCACCTCATAGAAACAAACCCAGAAAACCAAACTGGAAGTTTGGTTTTGAAGTTTTTTTGATCATTATGTGTATCTCACTTCACAGCTAGTTTAAGATGACACTCTAACATTCATTTTAGTGCTGCTGTAGGCAGGAGCATTGTTGATGTTCAATGAGTAAAGAGGATCTACATCCTTTTATTAAGAGTCAGTTCCTCTTTGTAACCTGATGTCTAATGGCAGATTAACAGAACTCAGCTCTGCATCCACATTAGAGTGGATTAGATACAGGGTGAGATTTCTGTTAAATTAAATGCCTTAGGTCAAACAGGACTTTGATTTTGTTGTAGAAATTCTTTCAGTCAGTGCATGATTAAATAATATCTTAAACCACGACAGTGCAGGTAGACGCCCCTTTTGAAAAATGAATAAAAATGTTCCATCTGGGTTCAATGTCACAAAACACCTTCTCACAAAATAAAAGTCATAAAATTAAAAAAAAGAAAAGACTAGATTATTTGGCTATTTTCTTTTTAAACACACAGCTAAAACCTCCTTTCTCCTAAAAATAACAATAATATTGAAGATGTCTGTGTAGATTCTCACTCATCCAGGTCATGGTTATCCAAAGTAGATCTCTCTGTGTCAACTGGACTGAAAGGTTTCCTTGAAAACGTTTCGCCCTCTCTCCAGAGAGCTTCTTCAGTTCTAAGTTTGCTGGGGCAGAGCTTGAAAATATAGCCCTGTGGACCATTGGCATGTTAATGGCCCGGGTGGTCACCTGAGAGTCCTTGGCAGGGTGGTTGGCAGGGTCGTTCATCTAGTTGACTAGATGGTAATATAGCCAATGGTCCACAGGGCTATATTTTCAAGCTCTGCCCCAGCAAACTTAGAACTGAAGAAGCTCTCTGGAGAGAGGGCGAAACGTTTTCAAGGAAACCTTTCAGTCCAGTTGACACAGAGAGATCTACTTTGGATAATAATATTGAAATTCAAAGTTTCTGATTTACATATTTTTAAGGTTTATTTCGGTGTAAATTATCCTGACTGATGCCGAGTTCACCTTATTGTTTGTTTTGGTGGGATTATCACTGCTCCCTGAGAGCTCACTGGCTGTGGACACATCATTCTAAAAGTGACAAAACAAAAGATATCTTATCATTAACACATTTATCCTTTACTGATGATTTAGAGTTGATAAAGAAACAAGTAGGCTGCAGATATCTGGGATTGTGTCCCTACTCCATGAGACTTTTTATTTTTAAAAAACCTTGTGCACATCCCTCCAGCGTCCTGGAACACATGAAAAATGTGGAAATGTGAAGGAAGGCTTCTTCAAATCTAACCTGAACTTCTGAGGTGTGCAGGTTCTGCCAATGCTTCCAAACAGTCACACTAACATAAACACACTTTTAAAACACACACACTTCTCTATACACCATGACCATGTGACAAGTTATTACTTCAGTAAATGTATGAAAAATAGATTTTGTATTTTAAGACATTTTTACACATACAGTACTGTGCAAAAGTCTTAGGCATCTGTGGAAAATGCTGTAAACTATAAATGCTTTCAAAAATAGAAAAAGTGATCGTTTATTTTTATCAATTTACAAAATGTGAAGATAGTGAACGAAAGAAACATCTAAACCACATCAATATTTGGTGTTATTATCCTTTGCCGTCAAGCCAGCATCAATTTTTATAGATCCACTTGCAAAGTTAGGGATTTTGTAGGATTTAATTCAGGCCTATGATGAGGAAACTTAGTGTAGTGGATGAAAAACACATGAAGTTTATTTCCCCTTGAAACTAGAAAATACCCAGTAGTGGCATCAGAACTGGGGTGCAGAAAAATGGCAGCAGGTGCTTTGGATTGATGAGTTAAAATTTGAACTATTTAGCTATAGAAGAATGCAGCTTGTTTGCCGAAGAGCTGGAGAGTAGTACAATAATGAGTGTGTGTAGGCAACAGTGAAGCATAGTGGACGTTCCCTGCAATTTGAGGGCTGTATTTCTGCAAATAAAGTTGGAGATCTGGTCAGGATTAATGGTGTCCTCAATGCTGAGAAATACAGGCAGATTCTTATCCATCATGCAAAACCCCCAAGGATTCTGTAGTACAAACATACAGCCAGGGTCATTAACAACTATCTTCAGCATAAAGAAGACCAAGAAGTCCTAGAAGTGATGGCATGTCCCCCACAGAGCCCTGACCTCAACATCATCAAGTGTGTCTGGGATTATATGAAGACACAGAAGGATTTGAGGAAGCCTAGATCCACAGAAAATCTGGTCAGTTCTCCAAGATGTTTGGAACAACCAGCCGAGTTCCTTCAAAAACTGTGTGCCTGCGTACCTAGAAGAACTGATGCTGCCTTCACGGCAAAGGGTGGTCAGAGAAAACATTGATTTGATTTACTATAGGTTTCTCTTCTGTATATTCAATTCATTTCTTTAAATTGATGAAAATAAGCTATTAACGCTTCCATTTCTGACAGCAGTCCTAATTTACAGCTATTTTTCGTACCTGCCTAAAACTTTTTTACATTAATGTTTATGAATGTGTTTATGGAAGTGTGATTCTGATGCTTAATGTGTTTTAGAGCAAAGGAGCAGAAAGATTGCATTACATATGCGAAAGCAGTTTTTATATTCTAATGAAAGACCTGAATGATGAGACTCACATTAGCAGTGCTGTTGTCAGACAGTCTGTCATTACTTGCCATCAACTCACTTTCCAACAGCTCCTGAAAAATAATTCTTTTTAATTATTATTCATTGAACTAGATTACATTTTCAGTTTAGGGATCTTACTGATTGTATTCTGCAGATAACTTCTTTTGACACACAACAGGAGATTTTGTTTTACCTGTGAAGGCCGTCGGACATGTCCTGGTTTAGGTGACCGTTTTAAAATACCACCTGATTTTTCATGAAGAGACAGAAGTTCAGATCAGGTTTCAACGATTAGAATGGCTTTACTTTTGGGGGCAAAAGTTTATCTACAACAGAAAAAAAAACTCATCATTGCTGATTTATTGCTACGTAAGCTCTTGTTACTGGCAGACAGCTCAGGATTTTGTAAGGCCATGTTATCCTACAACAAAGATTTAACAAACATAATTTTATTAGATTTTCAACTTATTTTACTATAAATGTTATACAATTCTTTTATTTGTCTGCACCATCTCAGCTCTTTATCAGACACCAGTACCAGCAGCACATGAAAATTTTCTTTGATGCTTTAAATCTGACAAAGAGCAGACCCATGAAGTAGAGCCAATTTAGCTGAGTCCACACGCTGTGCATCAGATACACTCACACTCTCTAGTTTTAAGAACACACACACACACACACACACACACAAGATATATCCGTGGCCGTGCTTCTGTTTTATTGACCAATCACAGGTGACTCGGGTACCAGCAGTTTGAAATGGATGAGACACTGAAATATCCAACCTAATAGATACATTTTGTTAATAATTACTGAAGAACACTTGCTGCATAAATGGACTTATAGTTAATAAAATGATAGTGCACAGTGAAAATATCTAAAGTAAAAGAAAATATAAAAAGTGTATTTTATATTGATATAGAAAGAAAGAAATAAAGAAAGAAGTTTTCTTAAAAATTTCTTTAAAAACACACCTTTTGTCCTGAAATATGTGAAAATGTTGTAATAAAAACACAGTGACATTTATTTGCAAAACTTTGGTTGACACCTTTGTGCTGTATCAATTAAGACTGTTGTAGCCAATTAAAAATGTACAGTTAGCTTACGTATATTTCTGTATGGTCAATAGTATATTGGTATGCTTATAATTATGACTAGATGGTGGCCCACGAACAAAGCGAGATTCAGACTTGGCAATCTTCATTTCATTGTCTTGTTCCTGTGACATGTGCAATGTGCAAAACTGAATCTATTCCAATCTCTCTTTTCCAATATCAAATATAATAATAATAATAATAATAATAATAATAATAATAATAATAATTTGTGCAATTTTAATATCCTACATTCCTATAATATTAGCATCAACAATCGTCTATGTTCCAGAGATTACACACGAGCAGGAAGAGCTGAAGAATGTAAAACTATATCAACTATATCTCCTTATGGTCATGTTGTCATGTAAACACTACTCACCAACTATTCTGGATTTAAATTCTATTTAAAATTAGTTTATACCAACCTTTAAACTCATACTTATTTTAAAATGAGAAATACGATTTTTATAATCGCTGTATCCTGGTGATGGGATTTTCATTTTTGGGAGGAAACGCAGCATTGCATGATGGGGAATGTGGTTATTTTTTTAAATCTTTTGTCGGGTTTGTTGTTTTCATGAGGGTTTCAGTGG
The DNA here is from genome assembly GCA_015343265.1 of Pao palembangensis. Lineage (NCBI taxonomy): Eukaryota > Metazoa > Chordata > Actinopteri > Tetraodontiformes > Tetraodontidae > Pao > Pao palembangensis. Next base: position 11,696,167 of record CM027093.1, on the reverse strand, counting down.
AGAACCATTCATCCTCCAGTTTTTTACCACCTCTGAATGGAACAGGACGCGATGGGACAATTCCGAACTTCAGTTAGAACCGTTTTTTTTAACCCTTTGATTCACGTGCTAATTTGAAATGTGCGCAGTGTTATGGTTTCTGAGCTAGCTGTCCATTTAACCTCTGGGAACAGGAAACAAACTGTCAACACAACGAAACTTTTGTCAGCTAGGTAAAGTTTCATGTCAGAATACTCACAACTTCGGCGGGTCCTTCACACTCCAGATCCAAATCCAGGTTATCGTATCGATCCTGCCCAAGAGTCACGTCATTAACCACATCTCCTCTGAGTCCAGTTCCACATTCATTGTTAACTCGCCAACAGCGGTTTCTCGGTGACAGAACAGTTTTTCTTACAGGGGCCCGTTTCAGAAAGCGGATCTAGCGAAAACTCCGAGTTAATTTGTTGTGATTTAAAGGAAACTCATAGTTTTCGGTTTCAGAAAGCAGCTTCAGCGTAACTCTTGAGTCAGTAACCTCTCAGAGATTAACCTCTCAGAGTTACCGATTTATTTGCAACCTCGATAGTTAATATAAAAGCATTCTCAGCCCTCACATCGCTCATATTGCGGAAAGGTTCCCAGTTCGGGGCAAATTCTTTGTATTGTGATTTTTTTTATTTTATTATATATATATATATATATATATATATATATATATATATATATATATATATATATATATATATATAATATCGGTGAGCATGTGTCCAAGGTAACCGTCCGACAGTCATAAACTTTACTCTTGCACTCAAACGAATTTGAAACACGTTTGTAGTTATAAAGACACAGATAGCCCCGACATCTCATGGAAGTGTTCCACAGAATTGCAGATATCAGTTTAACCATAAAATTGATCGCTATCTGAAAGCAACAGCAGCCAATTTCAGAGAACTCCCGCTATAAGAAAAATCTGTGTCAAGTTGTGTCTGTGATTAACAGTGACATTTAGTGAACCAACACTAGGTGGTGCTGGATCACCTCAGCCTTTTTTCTGTTGCCTATAATGGAGATAAAATTTAAACATATTCAGAAAACACAAGTTTGGAGACATGCATGTATAACAGGCATTTAAGTGTTAGGCTAGACGGTACTAAATACTGACAGTGATGAAAGGCTAAAGATTTGACTCTCTTTATTTAGGGGATTTTTCTAATTAATTAAATATAGTTATCACAGGCTAAATGAAGTGATTGCACACTGTTTAATGAGGACAGGCTAAACAACACAGCAACAGCTTGTATTTAAATCATATCTGACATGTTTTAACTATATTTTTACATTTCATCTTGACTTTCTGCCAAGTCCGATTGGTGCCTGTTGAGTTGCACCTGTGGCTCAAACACACATATATAGAATAGAAATGTTAAATGAGTGGAAAACTCAAGAACAAACAATTCTTTCTTTTTTTAAAAATCTCTCTCCAGTTAATAATCTCGTATGAACCCGGTCAGCAATTTTCAGCCACAGTCGTTGCCACAGTATTCGTTTATTTTTTTCTTGAAAATATGCGCATTTTCGGTGTACACAGTCATGAAATTGTCCATCCCCAACGGGGAGAAGCTGGTCGAAGTTTTTTTTTCCACTTGTTGCCATGGTGTCTATATATATACTGTCTATATGAAAGCCTTAAATGCCTGTTATACATGCATCTCTCCAAATTTACGTTTTCTGAATTCAGAAAACTTGTGTTTTCTGAATATGTTTAAATTGTATCTCCATTATAGCCAACAGAAAAAAAGGCTGAGGTGATCCAGCGCCACCTAGTGTCGGTTCACTAAATGCCATCCATTAATCACAGACACAACTTGACACAGATTTTTCTTGTAGCAGGAGTTCTATGAAATTGGCTGCTGTTGCTTTCAGATGTCAATCTATTTATTGCTTAAACTGATACCTGCAATTCTGTGGAACACTTCCATGAGATGTCTGGGCTGTCTGTGACTTTTTAAGACTACAAACGTGTTTCAAAATCGTTTGAGTGCAAGAGTAACGTTTATGACTGCCCGACGGTTACCTTGGACACATGCTCGCCGATATTATATTAAAAAAAAAAAAACCCGTTGGCAAAAAGATGATTAAGAAGATAAAAAACCGAATCACAACACAAAGAATTTGCGCCAAACCGAGAGCCATTCCGCAACATAAGCGACGTGAGGGCTGAGAATGCTGTTAAATTAACTATCGAGGGTGCAACTAAATCTGTAACGCTGCAGTCTGCAGGCTTCAAGAGAAGCAGAAAGTCGGGGTTATTTTGATAGCGTATGTTACCCCGGTAACGGACTCAGAGTTACGCTGAACCTGCTTTCTGAAACCGAAAACCCTGACATTCCCGTAGATCACAACAAACTGATCCAGAGTTCTCGCTGAACCTGCTTTCTGAAAAGGGCCCCTGAAGTGAGGCATCAGCCGGCTGAGCCTCACCGTCCATTGCGCAATCACTCGATTGACTGTGCCTAAGTGAGACCGTATCGCTGTCTCTCGCAATATGAAGCAAGTTTTCATAGTTTAGCGGATGTATATAATGTAACTTTCTTTTTGTCAACAACTGTGTATGGAACGCGTTTCTTGTGCTGAGCGATCATAAAACGGCTAAAAAGCACCAGGTGAGGTACGCAGTGCTTGTGCTTCGTGGTAGGGGGCACTGGTGAGCCCAAGGATTCTTGTTATGATTCACCGGCTGCAGTCAGTGACAACGCGCTGCTATGCTGCGGTCAATTAAGAGTTATCAAAAAGTACACTCATTTTTTTTTTCCATTCTCCTGGCCTTAGTTTCGAAATTGAGGATTACATATCTAAAACTTTTAAATCTAAAAGAAAACACTGAAAAATTCTACCAACAAGTTATCGATGCTTTTGTTCAGAAGGAGCAGCGGATCGACTTTATAAGTAAATGTAAGAACACAATAACTTTTTTTTTTCAATTAAATGTATTTTTTGTGCTACAGTTTTTATGTGTAAAGAATGCTGATATGAGTCTTTAAATTTAACCCGTTAACTGCTGCCAATCAAATATTGGATAAGATAGTCTGTTGATTGTGATGACATCAGTGCCTCACCAGCCACGAACCTCACCGCACGTCACTGGGTAATGCAAAACCTTTGTCGTGTTTATTGTATTGTTTTCCTTTATTACTAGAAATAATTCAAAGTAAAACGCTTTAAAACCAATGTTAAATCACATAAAATAATGTGCTCAAATTTATTTGAACTCAGGTCTTTTTCAGTAAACAGACTCTCAAACAGAAGCACTTAAATGCAGATAAGAGGAGCTGTAAAAACCCTTTGCTGATAAGCTGTGTGCACATGTCGGACACACAAAACCGTGTTAAGGAAGAACCAAGGCTGACTCAACTGTCATTTACGCACGAATGTCATTGACATTAATGTGAGTGTAGAAAGAGCTGGGATATATCCAAAAAAGGCCAAAAAAAAAAAAAAAATCAAAACCACTTCAGCCTGAAAAAATCTCAAATGTCAAGAAAGTAAATCAGCTCATATATGATATTCTTAATTATCAATGATTTTATACATGTAATATAAATTAAAGGCACCAGCAAATATCTATTACAAATTATAGTTTCCTATTAAGCAGTTAGAATATTTAATTTGATTTCTTTGGCGTTCTCATTTGGTGCAGTGGACTCATTTAAAGAGAAAATTAAATAATTGTATAGTGATATTGTTTGTAATCTTTTTCCCTATATCCCAAGTTTATTAATCAATTATTGTGTCCAGGAGAGGAAGTAAAGTTTGCCCTGTGTGTCGCCACAGACCAGTTCAGTGGGGTTTGCAGGGTTCACCTCCAAATGCACAACAGGCCCTTCACACACAAACATTCCCACCTGGAAGAAGAGATGAAATGGGTTTTGTGATGTATGCAATTTAAGAATATTCTCTGATTAAAAACACATAAATACCATAAAAAGCACACTAATTTAAATAAAATCAAGGAAGGAGTGTGATGACAATCTTTTTCATGATCACCTAATCAGATATCTAATGTTTATCTTTCACCCATCAGCCTACAAAATCATTAAAATGCCTCAGGAGTAACCAGTTTAAAGTTTGAGAATGATAAAAACAAATGAACTGAAGTTTCTTCACTTAATAAATGAAGATGCAGTCACTCGGTGGTGTGTGTCTGTGAGTGCGTGTGTGTGTGTAGTATTTGTCCTGTGATGTGCTGTACCTGTTTGTTGGTGTTTCTGTCCCACAGCTTCACTGTCCTGTCATATGAGGCCGAGATGATGGTGCGCTCGGTCACTCTCAGCACACTGATCCTGTCATTATGAACCTGGCGGATTAGAAGAGCAATAAATACAAGACATTCTATAGCTGAAGTATCGGGATGCATTTCCAATATTTTGTGACATTTCATTTGTTAAATCAATAACCATCATCCAGCCCTTCCATCCACACAAACTCCCAGAAAATTACAGTACACGAGATTTTCCTAAAATGTTAATTATTAGTTTACAGCAACTTCGCTCATCTTCTTTTGCATGTGTGTTGGCACAACGTACAGGTTTCTTGCTGCTCCATGAGTAAGAGTCTGTAGGCTGAGTGAACCACATGTTGCCCTGAACATCTCCACACACAACAAAATCTGGGGAAAAAAAATATGAGACACAGAATTAACACAATGTATGTACATAATACAAACAATGAATATATATATATATATATATATATATATATATATATATATATATATAAATACACACACACAGCTATTAGACATGGTGCAGTACCTTTGTTTACAGTAGCTGCTGATATCAAGCTACTATTTTCGTTATCAACGGTCTTCAGTGTCATTGAGCTGAAAGTGCATGAATTGTGGAGGCCCATTGCAAACTAGGGATGAGAACATCAACATTTATTACAGCAAAATGGAAAGAACAGGAATATCCAAATATAAGAAACTCACAAGGAATCCAATGTCAACTTTGTCTCCTTCGTCGCCCACCAGCCACACGCTTTTCTCATCATTGGGGATCATCCCCAAAATTCTGGTTCTGTGCTCCCAACTAAAACGGCAGTAAAATCAACGTTGAATGAATGAATCAAATCAATCAATCAAATCATCAATCCAATAATTCACACATAAACCTTGGGCAACAAAAATGTGTTCTGCTCTAGACAAATTTCCCATGTCTGGGATAAAATAAAGTACTTCTATTTTATCTATTAAATGCATGAGCCCTGAACACCTCACCAGGGAGGTGTCCGGGAGGCAGCCTGACTAGATGCCTGAACCACCTCATCTGGCTCCTCTCAATGCGGAGGAGCAGCGGCTCTACTCCGAGCTCCTCCCAGATGGCAGAGCTTCTCACCCTAAGGGAGAGCCCAGCCACCCTACGGAGGAAATCATTTCGGCCGCTTGTACCCGCAATCTTGTTCTTTCGGTCATTACCTAAAGCTCATGACCATAGGTGAGGGTAGGAACAAAGATCGACCGGTAAATCGAGAGCTTCGCCTTTCGGCTCAGCTCTCTCTTCACCACAACGGATAGGTGCAGAGTCCGCATTACTGCAGATGCCGCACCAATCTGCCTGTCGATCTCCCGCTCCATTCTTCCCCCACTCGTGAACAAGACCCCGAGGTACTTGAACTCCTCCACTTGGGGTAGGATCTCCTCCCCGACTTGGAGAAGGCACTCTACCTTTCTCCGTCCGAGAACCATGGCCTCAGATTTGGAGGTGCTGATTCTCATCCCGGCCGCTTCACACTCGGCCGCGAACCAATCCAGCAAGAGTTGGAGGTCACGAGCCAATGGAGCCAACAGGACCACATCATCTGCAAAGAGCAGAGACTCGATCCTGAGGTCACCAAACCGGATCCCCTCAACACCACGGCTGCACCTAGAAATTCTGTCCATATAAGTTATGAACAGAATCGGTGACAAAGGGCAGCCCCGGTGGAGTCCAACACTCACTGAAAACGAGTTTGGCTTACTACCGGCAATGCAGACCAAGCTCTGACACCGGTTATACAGGGAGCGGACGGCCCGGATCAGGGGGCCCGACACCCCATACTCCCGGAGAAACCCCCACAGGACTCCCCGAGGTACATGGTCGAATGCCTTCTCCAAATCCACAAAACTCATGTGGACTGGTTGGGCAAACTCCCATGCACCCTCAAGGACCCTGCTGAGCGTATAGAGCTGGTCCACAGTTCCACGTCCAGGACGAAAATCGCATTGCTCCTCCTGAATCCGAAATTCAACTGTCCGGCGGACCCTCGCCTCTAGCACCCCTGAATAGACCTTACGAGGGAGACTGAGGAGTGTGATCCCCCTGTAGTTGGAACACACTCTCCGGTCCCCCTTCTTAAAAAGAGGGACCGCCACCCCCGTCTGCCAATCCAGTGGTGCCTCCCCCAATGTCCACGCGACGTTGCAGAGTCGTGTCAACCACGACAGACCTACAACATCCAGAGCCCTAAGGAACTCCAGGCGGATCTCATCCGCGCCCGGGGCCCTGCCACCAAGGAGTTTCTTAACAACCTCGGCAACCTCAGCCACGGAGATAAGAGAACCTACCCCCGAGTCTCCAGGCCCTGTTTCTTCACTGGAAGGCATGTCGGTGGGATTGAGGAGGTCTTCGAAGTATTCCTTCCACCGATCCACAACGTCCCGAGTCGAGGTCAGCAGCACACCATCTCCACTGTACACAGTGTTGACAGTGCACTGCTTCCCCCTCCTCAGGCGCCGGATGGTGGTCCAGAACCTTTTCGAAGCCGTCTGGAAGTCGTTCTCAATGGCCTCCCCGAACTTTTCCCATGCCCGGATCTTTGACACAGCGACCACCGCAGCTGTACTCCGCTTGGCCCGCTGTGTACCCGTCTGCTGCCTCAGGAGTCCACCAGGCCAAAAAGGTGTCCACATACGACTCCTTCAGCTGACAGCATCCCTCACCGCCGGTGTCCACCAGCGGGTTCGGGTATTGCTGCCACGACAGGCACTGACCACCTTGCGGCCACAGCACCAGTCGGCCGCCTCAACAATGGAGGCACGGAACATGGTCCACTCGGACTCAATGTCCCCCATCTCCTCGTGGTCGAAGCTCTCCCGGAGGTGGGAGTTGAGGCTCATTCTGACAGGAGACTCTGCCAGCCATTCCCAGCAGACCCTAACAATACGTTTGGGTATGCCGGGTCTGTCCAGCATCCTCCCCCACCATCGGAGCCAACTCACCACCAGGTGGTGATTGGTTGACAACTCCGCCCCTCTCTTCACCCGAGTGTCCAGGACATGCGGCCGCAAATCCGATGACACGACCACAAAGTCGATCATCGAACCGCGGCCTAAGATGTTCTGGTGTCAAGTGCACATATGGACACCTTTATGCCTGAACATGGTGTTTGTTATGGACAGTCTGTGATGAGCACAGAAGTCCAACAACAGGGTAAACTCCAACGTACAGGCACCGAGCCGGGGGGGCGACAACAATCGCCACCCCTGCCCACCACCGCTTCCCATCGGCAACTCCAGAGTGGAAGAGAGTCCAACCCCTCTCGAGGAGGCTGGTTCCGGAGCCCTTGCTATGCGTCGAGGTGAGGCCGACTATATCTATTCGGAATTTCTCAACCTCACGCACCAGCTCAGGCTCTTTCCCCATCAGAGAGGTGACGTTCCACGTCCCTAGAGCTAGCGTCTGCAGCCGGGGATCAGACCCCCAAGGTCCCCGCCTTCGGCTGCCACCCAACACACACTGCACCGACCCCTTTGGCCCCTCCTGCAGGTGGTGAGCCCACGGGAATGAAAAATAATTGTTTCTGAAAAGTTCAGGTAAATTCTATGAATAATAATTTCTCCAAAATCATTATCCATAAATATAAACCAAAAATCATTATTCCTGTCTTAAGTCATTAGAGAAAGAACAAATCAAAACTGTTAAAAAAAGATGAAGAATGCCATCATTTCTGAGAGAGGAAGCTAAATTCAAACACGTAATACCCACACTGACATTCTGAACATGAAATGAGGTTAATAGCATTACTCGCTGACTATGTGGCTCCAATCCTCTTCAGATGAGACATGAAATTTTCTTCCAGACCGTGATATGCCGATGAGGACCGTGCAATAGATGAGGCGGACAGCTGCTTCTTTCAGCCTGTACATGTTTACCTTCAGCAGGCTGACGGCCGCCGGGACACTGAACAGAGTGGAGATTAAACACTAATGGCAACTGTCTGACCATACAAAAGAAATGTATCAATGAAGGGACATAAATTGTTATTTTCATCATCCCAACTGATAGCAGAATATGATGTTATATCAAAAGTTACATTTGTGGCATAATTCTCAGTAATAACTTTTCTGTGAATTTAAAGCATAAAAAAAGAAATGACATGTTCTTACTGTTGTAATATTTGGAATAGACCAATACTCCAGAGCCCTTATTTTTATTTGTATTTTCTACAAATATTCACCAGAATACCAGTGAATCCTGGCAGAAGTTTTTTTTTTTGTTTCTCTCATTTTGTGTAAGTTTAGGAGGTTTAGCCAGAAAAAGAGATCCATACAAGAAAAACGTTCTCACATTATCACGGGTTTACTGATACTACTTTTTTGTTTACCTTGTAATGTTGGGTTGTTCGTTCCACACCAGATTCCAGATATCAATGGCAGGTTTTATGTAGCTGACAGCAAACTGGTTATTAGGCATAAAGGCGATTGCACTGATGCCACTGTTAGAAATCTGTGAAATAAATACCAACCAGTTACACCAACATGCACATGCTTAGTGTTCATCTCTTTCACTTTGCATGTCTTCACCTGCTTCCAGCCGATCATAGTGTTGTGTTGCCATATCTCAAGCAAGCCAGATTCATAGCCAGCCAGAAGTAAGCTATCTTTTGGAGAGTAGCAAAGGGCTGTGACTGGCCCTGGTCCTGCCTGAGTGGGACCAGCCTCTGATAAGAAAGAACACAGATGAGCTGAGATTTGCAAACATGTGACAAATAATGATCTGGAGGGGACGAGACTGGGAGCCGGAGGGCTTCTGGTTTGAGCCCCAGTTGTGGATCAGAAACTGGAAAAGTGGGTTGGTAGCAGTAGTGGTGCTGGTACATTTTCAAAGCACTGTCCAGGTGCTCTATAGCAAGGTACGCCCAAATGCTCAGAGCACCTGTCCAGGGCAGCTTACTCACTAGTGATTGTGTTGCAAATTTAAATAACAGTTCTTCTAAAATTAGGATAGAATAGAAATACTCTATTTATCCCAGACATGGGAAATTCGCTCGTTACAGCAGCAACCGTCAGCAATAACTACAATTATCATTTATATAGCCTTATATTCTGTTTTAATATCTAACTGAATTCTAATTGTTTTAATTAGATCTAGATTAGTGCAAGACAGATTGTCATTACCTTTCATGAGTGGCCAACATCTCAATGTGGAGTCTTGAGAAACAGATAGGAATTCTAAAAGTCCTTTCTTCTGAACAACTCCCGATATGGCAGCATTGTGACCCTGGAATGTGCTGAAGTGCTGCACCTGTATTAAATGAAAATGAAAACTAAATACCAGAACATCACATTCAAGGAAAATTCACTCTGGCATCTTATTTGGATGCTTGGACAGACCTGCAGTGGTTTCCAGAGCTGCACTGTTCCATCAGCAGATGCAGTGATAACAGTCATTTCTTCAGCGCCAACTTCTTTGCTCTTGTCTTAGTAACAATTGGATTGAAATGCATACCAACATCTAATTAAGGCATTTTCCCATATTAACTGGTAAGCCTTTTTTTAAGCTCCAGGGTGTTTACCTGTGCTTGGCAAAAGAGTGCAGTAATGGATGAGCTCTTTGTGTGCAGAAATGTGGCAGATCTCAACACTAGTTTCCCACATCCAAACGTGCAGCATTCCCTCTGAACAGCCGGCGATCACGTATTGTCCCTGTGTACAGAAATGTATCCACATTTACAAGTGAAACCTCTCCAGTCAGTCCATATGTTAATTGATTTTTATGTGTTAGGCTGAACATCAGTGCATTGTACCAGGCCTTCGTGGAGGCCTGGTAAACTGCACCCGAGTGGTATTTTGTTGCTGGATTTCTGTGCTAGTAACTGTTGTGCAGCAGCAGCACAGCACAAGCAGTAACAAAAGTTAACAGTAGCAAATCACACTACATTGTGTTTTTAAGGGGCAATAAGAGAAATTTATCATTTTCAGATAGAAGGAATTAGAAAAAACATAAAAACACTGTGAAGATCTTAAGGTATAACATTAGAACATTCTACATTACTTTTTAAGTACTCGACATGACAAACAAAATTGTGATGTTGTGTTCGCACTTTGTAGAGCTTCGTTTGCAGACAAGCTGCTGGGGTGGGGCCGGAGGGCAGAGCTAGAGGGAGGTTGTTACGGTTTGGGTGTGTGTTGAGGACCCAAATGCAGGACGCAAGGCCAGTTCAAGAACAAAAATACCCTTTATTGGGTGTACGCGAGAGGACCGAGAAAATAAACTGAAACTCTGTAGCCAAAACAGGAACACAAAAACCCACAGTGGCAAACGGCGCACTGACAGGCACACACCGAGTCCAACAAGGTCAATAAGGCAAAAAGGCAAAAAGACAAAAAGAGTCAGAGAGACAAACAGGCAAACGCGCAATGATCCAGCAAACGGGACCAGCTGGCAGTCTCCTCTTATTTGCCTGCTGATGAGCTGATCAGCCGCAGGTGCGTGGTCCCTGCTGGATCCTGAGGGCCTGCGCCCTCTGTAGGGCAGTCCTGTAATGTCCCAGCAGGCCGGCAAGCCGGACCCTGACAGAGGTGTGGCTCATGACACACTTTGTTTTGGTGCGCAACAGTGATCCTAGCAGTAAAAACACTTTGCATATTGCTCCTTTAAGAGATCTATATACAGTATATGTTATTATATATACAGTAGAAACAAAGCACACACAGCAAAGCTTAATATTAGATACTGTAATCCGGTGTCCCAGGCATGCAAGAGGGTGTAAGGCCCCTCATCGTTAACGGCCCTGCTCCCACGCTGCCTTATCTTGATGGACTCCTTGATCCATGGGAGCGTCAGAGGACAGACATGGCTGGGCCAGGGAAGTTTACTTTGAAACGCATCCTGGCCCAGTCAGTTGTTTTCAGACACACACCACGCTGTGCATATGGCGGCTCCGAAGAAGGCTGAAGCTCCAGCTAAACCTTGTTAGCGGGTAAGGCGACATCTTCATTATACTATACCTGTCTGATAAAAAGAATCTTAAGCTATAAACCCAGATGTTAAAACGTTTCAGATGCTCAACTGTCACTGCAGCAGAGTGCAGAGGCCTTCCTCAGTAGCTAAGGGACTGTCAGACTGTAAGATTGAAGCTTTTCTGGAGTGAAGGACAGAAATGCAAAACCAAATTTTTCAGGCAATGGGGACTGTTCATCATGTGCCAACACCATTTAGTAAAAAGCTGAATAGAAAAAAAACATAGATATATTTCCAGAACCACTTAGGACCTCAGAATGTCTTATGAAGACAATGATACAAATGCAAATACAAGGCAACACAGATGTGCTCAGGGGACATGTCTGAATGTTTAAGACTGGTAGAATAACCCCCAAATCCAGATGTGCAAAGCTTGTGATTCAAGAAGACTGGAGGCTGGAATTACAGCCAAAGGTGCTTCAACTATCAGGAAAAGGGTATGAATCCTTAAATATTTACGGAAAAACCTTGCTAACTACCTATTAAATATTCAGCTCACCAAGCAACAAACTGATGTAAGAGGACTCCTCCAAGAGATTTCTTTGAGACGCTGGCCTGTTTGCAGATCCCATAAACAAAGTCTCCCATCATTTGAGGAACTTATCTACAACAGAAAAAGGGAGGCAAACAATATTTAGAAAAACTCCAGAGGTAACAGCTTAAATTATATTTATTCATGGAATACAAAGAAATAAAGATTTACCACACAATCTGGAGTCCAGACACAGCTGGTAATCCAGTCTTTGTGAGAGTGACGGAGGGACTTGGACAGAACGGCAGGGGAAACCCTTATATCCCACACCACCAGAGCCTGAAACAAGGAAAACCCATGACTATTACAACACTCTTCTGTCCACATAACCTAGCCCAGATGGTCTTATCTTTGAACCTATTTGCATTTGCAACATTATTGACCACAACATTTGATTTAGATCTAAATCATTACAGTAAATGTCAATTGGAGATGATGAACCCTGAGACAAAAACTGTATTCAACACATCAAAAAATAAGGAATGCAATAATTAAATGGATAAAGAATTTCACATGTATGAGAAACTACTGTGGCTTTGGAGCAAAATGCATTTTTCCAAGAGATGCATTAGTATGCTGTATTAACATTCTCATAGAATCTCAACATTTTCAGATAAGGACTGTTAATTATCAGACAACACCTGATCTTTTCCACCAGACAGCAGTTGACCACCATCAGGGCTGAAAGCCAGACAGGTGACTCCTCCACTGTGACCACTCAGAAGTGACTGAGGCTCTTGAGTGGAAATATCAGCCAGGTCACTCAGCAGCCACAGAGCAATAGTGCAGTCATCTAAATTAACAGAAAACAGGAAAAGTATAAACAACAAAATTAGCAAATAGGGTTTTGTCTTGTGTTTTCACTTTACTGGAACTAGCACTGACCTGAGGCTGTGGCCAAGTATGTAGAGTTTTGTGCTAATGCCAGAATGACACCTAGTTGAGCACCTAATAGTCCAACCATTTCCAGGGTGCCCAACATTCCATTTTCTCTTTTATTTCTCTTCAAAACTGTCACGCGTTTGTTACTTCCTCCAGCTAACAGCAACTCTGGTTCAGCCTCGTCAGGGTTCACACTGACCCACATCAGGCACAAAATAGAGACATCAGGGATCTCTGAGCTCTTAATCATTTCACCTGTGATTGCAATGAAAATGGGAAATTGTCACATCAGTAAAATATTGCGACAAACACCACAAACAATATAAGCAGTCAGAAATCACTGCCTTCACAATTAGATCAACATCAGCACCTTTTTCTCTCTGTCTGAAAGCTGCTTAAGAAAAAACTATTAATTTTGTACATTGCTAGCAAGTAGCCACACCTGTATCAGGACTGAATAGCTTGATACCATCTCCATGGTAACCCACAGCAATGCAGTCTCCATTCACAGCCACACACAGAGCAGCAGGCTCATGTGATACAAGCTTCTGCTTCTTCAGAAGTGGTTCTCCCTCGCGCTAAAAGATCAATGTAATGGATAACTGACATTGCTGGAACAGAATGGCAAAAATGATCCAACATTTATTCACAAGTTAATTGCTTACTTCACTCTTTAATGCAGCAACCAAACGTCCAAGTCCCCCTGACCAGAGCTTGAGCTGTTTGACAGAATGAGGAGGACACAAAAGGAAAATCAGTTTTCTATTTAAAAACGGTGGCACTTTAACTTCAGTTTCTCTGTGGCCAGAGACTGGTCCACCCAGAGGACGAACAACTCTGATTCAAACAAAGCAAGTCCAGAGCTGACAAATGTACAGATATGCACATCAGTGGACCCAAACAGCCAGTGCAGAGGCATATGGCCCAACAGAGGAAAGCAACTCCATCCCAAACACTTAAGGGATTAGGGACACTCCTTTGATGACAGCAGTGTTCATGTTTTGGCCAGAGAAAAAAGATGAATTGAAAGAGGGATAACAGATCCATTTTTGTTTGATACCTCCTCAAGAAACCACAAGGAAATCCACCTGACCTATTTCACGTTGAATAGTAGACCTGGATGATTGAGATCATTCACTGACAAACCCACAGTCATCCTCCTTTACAAAAAACAGATTTCATTTCTTTAAGAATATATTTTCATTTTTTATTTCAAAAATTATGAGGGATATTTGTCATAATCTGTATATCAAAAATAATGATAACAATGACATGTTACATTGAAACGATCTCAAAATTCTGTTCCTGGTTTAGCACGGACAGAATGACCCCTTACCGTGTGATCAGCACTAGCACTCAGAAGCATGCGTCCTTCATCCAGGAAGGTGAGGACCTCTGTGGCTCCAGAGTGAGCCTGAAAACATCCCACACACGTGGCATTGGGTACTGACCAGACCCTGATCTCTCCAGACACAGAGCCAGAGCACATCATGGATGAGGAGGAGAAGGACAGACTTCGCACTGATGACTTGTGACCACACAGGGACTGAGGAGTCGAACAGAAAACCACATTCATGCAATTTTCCAAATATTTTGACACTCCAGCTTTTGTTTGTATATTTGTGTACAATATGCAACACTCAATTTATTCAATAAAGTATTTTCATTTATTCCAAAAACAAATGTGGAATTAATGTGAATGTTGTCATAATCTGTATTTAAAGGAATCTCCAAAAATAAATTCTAAATTTAAATGCGTCAAAGGCACAGCCGTTTTTCAAAGCCTGAATATTAGAATTTTTGGGTATATAAATATGGTATTTTCAGTCCCAGGTGGCTGAATAATGTGGCAAAACGATTAAAATTTAAATATTTTTCATTATACAGAATAAACTACAATACTTTAATATTTGGACTTTACAACAGGTTAACAGATATCCTCAGTGTTTTTTGAAGTCTGCTAATGAGAACTCACCACGTCACTTTTATTCTGCAGCCAGTTCCACATAATCACGTTGCCGTTCCAGCAACCTGCAGCTAGCAGGTGATCCTCGGGGTGGAAGGACACACAATTCAACGGTCCAGGGCTGAGCCAGGCCGCTACCTCATTACCTTTAGTAGCAGACCACACCTGACCACAAAAAAAATAAAAAATAAAAAAATAAAAATAAACTCAATCAAAACCACCAACACAAAAGGTGGACACCAACCTTCATCATGGAGTCCAAAGACACTGTGGCCATGTGCTTCATGTCTGCAGTGACCGTGCTTGCTGTAATTGCATTGCCGTGAGCTTCAATGAGAGCAGTCCTACATGGGACATGCGATAGTTCATTCAAACATGAACAAAATTTGCTGTAAGTGAAGAATTAAGAAAAACATTTTGCACATTTCCCTTAAAGCCATCCTTTCACCTGCAGCCATTCCCAATGTCCCACGTTTCTATGTGTCCATTGAAGGAGGTGGTAGCAAGATGGTCGTCTTTAAGAAAGACACAGCTGGAGATTCCATCACAGCTGCTCACCAGTGATTTCACCTTCTGTTTGATATTTGACAGTAGGGCATTTATTAAATATGAATAGAGAATATATGACCACTGGGAATACAGTGAAAATACAAAACATGTTAAAGAAGTTGATAAGGGAGGCATGGCAGGCTCGGTCTCAAATACTGAGCTGGAGCGGGCGGTTATGGCCGGTGTGCGGGCGGCATCTCAGGGGCATCCTGCCACCAGCTCAGTCCACACCACAAACAGTAAGTAAAAGCAGCCCGCCATGCCTCTCCGTCTTCTCCTCTGCTGGTGGTGAGGGCGGGGCCAGTGATCTGAGGGGACGTGGACACTGACCATACAGACTAAGGCACTGAAACAGCCCTATTTGCATATTTTCGAAAAACATTTAGCTCACACATTTAGATTTAGCATTTAGATTTAACATTTTGGTTTAGATGTAACATTTAGATTTATATTTAATATTTAGATTTATATTTAACATTTAGATTTAGATATAACAATTAGATTTATATTTATTATTTAGATATAACATTTAGGTTTAGATATAACATTTAGATTTATATTTAACATTTAGAATTAGATTTATTTTACACGAGTATACATTTTTAACAATTATATAAAAGATTCTAAATGTGAGGAAAGTGAGCTAAATGTTCAAAATATGTTGGCTAAAAAACAGTGGCTGAACTTTTACATTCGGCACCCCATAGTAACAGTTAACATCAAAAGTGCAGGCAGCTGAAGTGAATATCATCATCTTGCTACACTTCAAGGCCAAATTTTTATATAAAGCACATTCTGCCCAAGTATGATGACAACTTAACACCTTAATGTTACTGGTCTCAGTAGTAGAGAGTGTGCTGCCATATCACAATAAACTGCTCCAAACTATTTAAATTAGAGATTAAAGTGTTGATTTGGCCTTAGCATCCTCCATATAGTGCTTCTATGTATATTCCTCACTTAACTCAAAAAGCATACTCTCTGGGGGTAGATTTCAGCTAATCTGAGTCCTGGAGATTTAAATGTGGACCTCTGTGGTTTGGTATATTTAAACACCACAGTCAACAGAAACAACAATTCTGTCAAACTGTTCTGGCATCTCTCCTCTGGGGTGGTAAAGCATTCTTCTTGCCGTAAGACCACCATTCAAGTTTTGCTGCAATAAGGTTGGACTGAAACGATGCTTTGTGGATTTCAAATTAATCTAAATAAAGTTAATACCCAAACATTTTAAAACATGATGATTGTTATTCATTTCAGCAGTCAGGAAGTTGGGGCGAAGTGATGTGTTTTCATCTTCAAAACAGAAACCAAGAATATAAATGATGCATGTTATTGTCTGTGTAGATTCTCACTCATCCAGGTCATAGTTATCCAAAATAGATCTCTCTGTGTCAGCTGGACTGAAAGGCTTTCTTGAAAACATTTTGCCCTCTCTCTAGAGAGCTTCTTTAGATCTAAGCTTGCTGGGGGCATAGCTTGAAAATATAGCCCTGTGGACCATCAGCATTTTAATGGCTCAGGTGGTCACCTGAGAGTCATTGGCAGGGTGGTTGGCAGGGTCGTTCACCTAGTTTCAGTTGGGGTGCTTCCCTTTTGTCTCTTGGGTCACATTTTAATGAGTCACAGGGTCTCGTCAAACGGTGTGAACGTTTTGATTGCTGACGAAAAGAGTGGAGGACTGCTTTGTACGTGGGTGACAGAAAGTGCCTTAGTCCACCACCTCTGTTCAAAGATGGTTTTTCCAACTTGACATGGATGGCTTCCTTGACACCCCTCTCAACTGTACAGTTCAAACCCTCCAACACACTCAGACAGAAACTGGTCTACCCAAAGGACAAGACACCAAGACACAAACAAAGCAATGTTGTCTATGCTGTACAGTGCCAGGAGGAATGCAAGGAACTGTACATTGGGGAAAACAAACAGCCCCTCCATAAACAAATGGCCCAACACAGACGTGCCACTTCTTCAGGACAGGACTCAGCAGTACACCTACACCCAAAAGAAAGCGGACACTCCTTTGAGGACAGTCAAGTACGTGTGCTGGCCAGAGAAGATCGCTGGTTTGAGAGGGGTGTCAAAGAAGCCATCCACGTCAAGTTGGAAAAACCATCTTTAAACAGAGGTGGTGGACTAAGGCACTTTCTGTCACCTACGTACAATGCAGTCCTCCACTCTTTTTCTCAGCAATCAAAACGTTCACACTGTTTGACGAGACCTGGTGACTCATTAACATGTGACCCAACAGACAAAGGGGAAGCACCCCAACTGAAACTAGGTGAACAACCCTGCCAACCACCCTGCCAACGACTCTCAGGTGACCACCCGGGCCATTAAAATGCCGATGGTCCACAGGGCTATATTTTCAAGCTCTGCCCCCAGCAAGCTTAGAACTGAAAAAGCTCTCTGGAGAGAGGGCGAAACGTTTTCAAGGAAACCTTTCAGTCCAGTTGACAAAGAAAGATCTAATTTTGGATGCATGTTATTCTATACTAACCATGGCTATTGAATAAACAGAATGAGGAAAAATTAAATTATTTATACCAGTCTGCTCTGCGTGTTGATTAAATGCAGCATCCCATGTCCAGTGCCGACCACCATCAACTGTCCATCTGAGCTCAAACCCAGACAAGTTGGCTGGGCTGAGAAGGTTGAAACCAGCTCGCTGCATTAAAATTCACAAGTAAATGAGTAAAGTACAAATAAAGTAGCTAAGAAAATACAAAGAAAGGAAAACTAAGTTTGGACATGAAGTTATGCATAATAAAATAGAAAAGGTATAGAATACACTTGATAGAAATGTATTTAATAATTCATAAATTATTAAGACATCTTCAAAATGCCTCCTGTATGGAAGTAGCATGCATTGTTCCAGGTCTTATTCCGCTCCATTCTTCCATATAAACAGCAGGAAATCTTGACCATTCTGAGGGACTTTTCTATGAACTCTGAACTATAGTTCTTTCTATACATTTTGCATTTGAATTTGGGTAAGGTGATGGGCTGGTCCTTTGGAGCGGCTTTATGTTTTTTCTCTGAAACCAAATGTGTGTCTGCAAACATTCTATCTTGCTAAAAATGACAGCAGCTCTTTATTAAAAATGTGTCTGTGCATTTTCCCCCAGTCATCTTTCTTAGCAGCACACCATGATGTGCCCATCTACAATCTTGTTTGTGGTATGTTTGGGGTGACACTTGGTCACCAAATTCTAATACCATATTTATTTATTTACGTATGAAAGGCAATATATGCAAATATTGTGTATTTTTTTGAACAATATGGTGTCCATATATTTTAAAAGATTCTTGCATCTTGAGATACAACTTACAAAAACTCTGTAACATCAGTGTCTTTGATGATATTAATCTGTGCACAGTTTTTTTGCGATCCACTTAGAAATTGTAATGATGCTAATTCATTAATCTAGATTAATGTGGTCATTTTTACAGCCCTATAAACAACAGATTCCTTATACAAAATAACACCACATTCCTGTTATATTAAATAAGGCATTCCTGCTCACCTGGTATGTTGGCAATCCTGTCTGTTGTTTAGCCGCTTCATGACATGAGCTCCTCCTTTTGTCACAAGACCTTGTGCCCAGGTGCGAGCGGAGGTATCAAGAGGCTCGTTAAGGGCTTGCTGAATAAAAAGATTTGGCCAGGAGGAAAGTAAAAGGGAATGATGCTGCAAGAAGCTCCTACAGTCTTCTAAAGCAGTAGCACTGGAAGAACCTGGGATCACAGTAAGAAATATACATGATAATCTTTCAAACACACGAAGGAATTTGAAAGGGTTCTGAATTTTTAGGTGCTTACATAAAGCTCCAGATTTATTCATCTTATCTGCCAAAAAAGAGAGAAAAAAATAATCACGTATCATGATACTAAAAGGATTACATTGTTGCTGATCACTTGAAGAGGAAAATGTCAAGACAATGGGGGGAACAAAACAGAAATTGGATATTTGACACTGAAGCTTGGAAGCCAAATCAGTCTGGTTTGAAACACTGTCCCAATTCTATAGAATCTCCATCGAAGCGATGTTTGAGGCTTAATACGTCACAATGCTACTTCATTCCGTATGAGGGGACTTCACAGCACAAAACTATCATCATCAATTTAAAATCATGTTTCAGGCAACATCACATGCAGTCAGTGATGTAGGAGTGAAGACTCAGCTGCTTAAGACTAACTTTCCTGCTTTTGTTTTGAAAGTGGAATCAACAAGAGGTGGAACTGATTCGTAGGTCCATGGCTTCTATAATTGCAGCTGACTTCTAGATGTCATTGCTAGTCTGTCTTTAAAGCTGTGCAGCTTCAAATCCATTTTTGAAACAACTGGGAAGAAACTAGTCTGCCCCTCTACATCTCAAAATAAGCCAAACTATCACAATGTTTTACCAGAAATTCTAGAATATACACCATATATACCAGGGGTGGGCAATTATTTTGCCTGAAGGGCTACATTGAGGTTTAGATCTTGATGAACAGGCCGGCCAAGTGGTGCGGGAAACTAACCCCCCAAATGAGGATCGGAGGTTGACTAAAAATTGTGTACTTTTGTCAGAGAAAATATTTTGAAGAGCCTGTAAACTGGTCCAATTAGAGATGGATGATGAAGCTCCAAACGATGTTTGGCCCCACCTTCTTGAGAGGACATGTCAGCATGCTAGGTGAAGGGGGGAGTCTGAACCGTTTTCTAAAAAATCAAGATGACAACCTTTTTAATTTGGCTTTTGGAGAAATTACTGTGAAGGCTCTGCAGGCCGGATTAAATAGCTCATCGAGCCACATGTGGCCCCCGGGGGCCATAGTTTGCCCACCTCTGTATACTCACCATACAAAGTGTAGGTGTCCAGGAGGTGATGTAAGAGGCCGTGGCGCACATTAGCATACAGGAAGTAGTAGCTGGAGAGCAGCTGATAAAGGGCCTCTGATTGGCCACTTTGAATCTGAGCCATGAAATAAAATTACAGTGATTACATTGTTTTCCTAAATTAATATTTTAGTTATAATATACTGTTCAAAAAAATGAAGGGAACACTCAAATAACACATCCTAGATCTAAATGATTTGGCTGATCCAACTTTGTAATGTCCTTAAAACAAGTCAAAATGAGGCTCAGTAGTGTGTGTGGCCTCTACGTGCCTGTACAATGCCTTGGAGTTACATTGTGTTGTTTTTTTGAGCAGGTGTTTTTTTGAGCAGGTGTTCCCTTTATTTTTTTTGAGCAGTATATTTGTACATTGTGGTCAATTTCAAACTTTGTCAAACAAGTAGTAAAATAAAGTTTCAGGTATGCTCGTGCACATTCCTATAACAAACATTTATTACACCATATAAATAAATCAGGGGTGTACGTGAAGCATAAATTCTGTATAGCAAAATTTAAAACATCTCCAAACAGGGAAACAATCAAAAATAAAATATGTTTTGGATAAATTGAGAAATATTTAGTTTTGATGAACTGAAAGACACTTTTTCTTATTACAAAAGACAAGTTGATTAAAAATACATATAGGCATAAAATAGATCTTCTGAGTATACAGATAATTGTGACATCAATGTATAACCAAACCAAAACCAACCAAAATGCTTGCACAAACTGAATACTTTTTATGTGTGGGAATTAGAGGTGACTAACCAGTGAGGAAGGCAAGTTCCTGATGCAGTTGGCCTCACAGTTAAGAAAGGTGTCTGTGCCCTGCTGGTCAGCCGATGCCCACAGACAAGCTGTAGTATTACACAGTAAATAATAATATATAACATGAATTAAATACACCACTGCCTATAAGTATACATACTGCAGTAACATAAAGTGTATTTACATTACCTGCTAGAACAAGGTGAGCTCTGGTTCTGTCACTTTCTGATGGGAGGAGAACATTCTCAAATGCGCTTCTCACTTCTGGATGGGTTAACGTGAGCAGGTCATCAGTGATGTGGCAATGAGACATACCAACCAGACTACAAACAAGGAACAAGTTTGATCAGACACGTTCACACCTGTGCAAAAACAAGATTTCACTTAACCATTCCCGGTGTGATACCTTTGTAAACTCCGTACTATATAGGTGAAGGTTGTCATGGGTATGCGGCCTTTGGGCTTCCTGGACAGTTGCAGTAATTCCTGCCATGTCACTGGTCCATCCCATGAGAACAATTCATTGCAAATGTTTAGTGTGGCGTACAAGTCTCTCTCTCTCATGCCTGTCAAACAGGAAGAGACAACATGTAAACACACCACACAGGCTGCAAATTGGAGCTTTTGCACGATTGGTGTTTCTGAACAATTTGATTTCCAGTCAATCTTCTCTTTTCTTGCACTCCATTTTGGCATAAAAATTCTCACCAGAGGCACTAACAGTAAGTGCTGCCAGGGCCCAGCGGAGTCCAATCAAGTGTCTGTACTGTGAGCACAGTCTTTCCAGGCTGTACGCCACCAGCTGGTCCAGGGACTGAGGCAAAGCCTGGAGATTCTCTTTCAACTTAAAGACAAGTATTATTATCATTGGTAAGTTTATGACTACACTGTATATTGTATATTTCCACCCACACCCATGACTTTGAAATGTGATGCGTAAGTGACATTAAACCTTATCAAAAGAAGCAAAGTTCCTCAGGGATTCACAGGCCAGCTGCAGATATAAAGGACTCACTGCTCCCTTTTTCATTATCAGCATCTGGAGCTGGAAAATCAGAAAAATCCTTGTGAAAATCAGAAAAATCCTTGTGAAACAATAATATAGCAACATTTCTGAAATGTTGCTATATTATTGGAGGATTATTGTAGAATGTCAGAACCGGATATGCAGCAGCGCTGACCACCATGGTCATATTTGTTCAAAATGGATAAAGGAAACACTGATTTTAGACTTAAATGCTCAGAAAGGGTGTTTATTATTGGTTACCCAAATAGATCTCTCTGTGTCAACTGGACTGAAAGGTTTCTTTGAAAACGTTTTGCCCTCTCTCCAGAGAGCTTCTTCAGTTCTAAGTTTGCTGGGGGCAGAGCTTGAAAATATAGCCCTGTTGACCATTGGCATGTTAATGGCCCGGGTGGTCACCTGAGAGTCCTTGGCAGGGTGGTTGGCAGGGTCGTTCACCTAGTTTTGGTTGGGGTGCTTCCCCTTTGTCTGTTGGGTCACATGTTAATGAGTCACAGGTCTCAGATCAAGCCGGCGTGAATGTTTGGAATGCTACAGCTGAAAGAGTGGAGAACTGCATTGTACGTGGGTGATAGAAAGTGCCTTAGTCCACCACCTCTGTTTAAAGATGTTTTTTTCAACTTGACATGGATGGCTTCCTTGACACCTCTCAAACCAGCGATCTTCTCTGGCCAGCCTGCGATATGACTGTCCTCAAAGGTGTCGCTTTTTTTTAGGTGTAGGTGTACTGCTGAGTCCTGTCCTGAAGAAGTGGCACGTCTGTGTTGGGCCATTCGTTTATGCAGGGGCTGCACCCCAACTAAAACTAGGTGAACGACCCTGCCAAGGACTCTCAGGTGACCACGCCCGAACCGGCCATTAACATGCCAATGGTCCACAGGGCTATATTTTCAAGCTCTGCCCCAGCAAACTTAGAACTGAAGAAGCTCTCTGGAGAGAGGGCAAAACGTTTTCAAAGAAACCTTTCAGTCCAGTTGACACAGAGAGATCTATTTTGGATAACTATGACCTGGATGAGTGAGAATCTACACAGACATTGTTGGTTACCATTACCTTCACACTGGATATTTAAGATAGGAAGTATCCACAGACACAGAAAATCATGTGTATGAATTTAGAAAATAATATGATCTCTTTAGCTGTAGAAATAGTTTTTTTTAAAACCTGGTTGTTGAAAGCAGAGTCACTGAGTTTCTTCCCAAAAGTGTCCAATTCTTCCATAACTATCTCCTTTCGGTCAGACACAGTCAGCTGCCCCAGGGCAAAGTGGACAGTACTTTTTTTTTTGGCCAGTGACTGCAACAGCGCCAAGTTGGATGAGAAGCTCATGACCAAACAAACATCCTGACAATGAAAGATAATCAGAATCTAATAAATGAATATTTTGAATGAATATTACCTATAATATCATGTGATGTCTGTTGTGCATTTTTATAAACATGCAAAAATATAATTCCTTGAGTTTCTATGTACCAAGTTGCAATAAATGAATTACAGATTTAGATTTTGTGTGTTTATGTGCAATATTTGTGATGGTAACCAACCCGTGGAAGTTCCAGTGGTATCCAGTCAGAATTAGGCTGACCTGTGCCGTCTTGAACAAGGTCTACGCCATCAATTAGGATCGAAACAGGTCTCTTCCTTTTGTCACTTAAACTAGAGTGAAATTCTAACAGCAAGTTTCTGCAAATTTAGAGAAGGACAAGCAATAGCTACTAAATGTATACATATAATAAAACCAGAAACTTTTGAAGCATCATTTACTTGTAAGAGGTAGGAAGAGGCGAGTCTTTTTTGGCATCTTCCATCTTTCTTAGGCACTGAATAAGGTATCGGAGCAGGTTTTCCACAGAGCATGCTGCTTGGCTCGCAGCAGTGGAATAGGAGATGACATCACAGGTGAGGTGTTTCTTTGCCTTTACTCCAGTCCTGAGGGCAGCTGATAGAGCGGCCTGTGTGGAGAGATAAATGACTCCAGTTACTTTAAGTTTACCAGGATATCCATCAAGTCTGGTATTTAAGATCTACAGTATAACCTTTATGACTTTGGGTTAACAGGACTCAAAAGTCCTATTCTTTTAGCATGATAACAAGTGCAAGAAAGTAAAATCAAATGTCATTTCAGCTGCTCAAACTATGCAGTCTGGGGATACTGAGATGTTTGCTATTGTATAGTTTTGGTTTCGTTTTGTAACTTTACTGATGCGACTATATATGATTCTGACTCAAAAGCTTAACAATAAGTTCAACATTTACTGGTCATTTGGGCAGTGCTAATCATTCACAGGCACCATGTTGACCAGATGGCAGCACTTTCATTACCTTTATTTGGTTGACCAAAAGAACTCTTCCACCTGTTTATCATATTTACTTTTCTACAAACCTCCCTAACTCACATAGAAATATCACTGCCCCCATTTATCAATCTTGCGTAGAAACAACTGCAGATCTAAGCACAGGAGTCATCTTTCGATAGGACACACGTGTGATTTGTGAAATCTTCGTATATGACTGATCCCAGTGTACGAATGTGCAGGTCTTGATAAATACGGCGGCTGAAAACTGTTGCCATTAACATGTCACGTCCTTATATATTCATGATTTAGAAGCTCGTCCACCCAAGTCAAACACTGAGAGGAGAAACCATAGAAAAAAGCAAATCTTCTCCGAGCTAGGGTCGAGGTTAACAAGGACGTGCTCTTTGGAAGCAGGAGAACTGGTGTTACTGGAGCCCAGAAAAATGCTGTCTGAAGAACAATGACAGCGACGATGAACACCATGGACAAGCGCGTTGCTGCCCTGACACAGTGCTCCACAGTAACGCATCTGTGCGCACTGTTAAAACGGCGCCCCTGCTCTGTGGCAGGCTCACCAGTTATCAGATATTCTGTCAATTACCAGGAGAAGCACTAAACATTTATTCTGATAAAAAGAACAAAATCACTAAAAAAAAAACAATAAGGAAGAAAAACAATAATTACACTAAAAACAAATCCACATTGACTCAAACATGCGTACACGTTGTCAGACCTGGCGTAATATTTCATCGTATCGTGCGCTCAAGTCCAAATAAATAAATACCGATCCTTGCATGGAATCGGTCGTGCACACAGTTTTCTGCCATACATTCTTTTGATAAATGAGTACAAATGTCTTCCTGACAACACAGTTATTCTGGTTGACAGTTTGTCACTGTTGTGCAAACATAAATTTATAAAACAGGACTAATTTATCTACAAAAAATTTCACATCAGCAGTACTTAACTAAAGTGCATTATATTATAGGCTTAAACTACAATATTAAAAAAAAAACAAGACAAAACAAAACAAAAGCTTGATGAATGGTGAAAAATTTGGGTTGAAAAGTCCAAAAGTGAATTAACTTTACCATGAAGACAGTTTTGCCCTCTCCAGGTCCTCCTTCCACGAACATCATCCCTCCTTTGCTCCAGACCTGCTCCACCATGTCAACAGCCTTGACTAGCAGCTTTTCTCTACCGAAGAAGTGTCTCTGCAGCGCCCCCTGGTGCTTCTCCTGATCAAAATCATCAGACATGGCCTCAAATTTGTCCTGGACCTGCCACATGAAAAATCAAAAGGTAAGGGTCCCTAATCTGCTGACAAGTATTATTACATAAGTATATTTTCAATTTAAACACCGCAAGCAAATATAGACAAACATAATACAGCGTACGATTTTTTTTACATCATTTCATATTTTATATTCAAACCCATATGTTTAGTGGACATAAAATATAAAATATGTATAATTTCAACTGAAACTAAACAAAATGTGTTTAAATTCATATATTAAACTAAAAATGTGAACTTTAAATAAAGGATATATAACATTCACTGGGTGTACACTGTAAAAGTGTACTGCACAGTCGAAATTTAATAAAGCTTATCATGCAGAACTTTAATTTCTAATTGTTTTTCAACTTTTTATGGAATCTGAATGAGTGAGTTACTAACTTCCACAAACTGCTCCACTACAGCTTTCCACAGGTCTTCGAGCACAGTTTTGCCGAATTCATCCAAGTTTTTCAGATATGGGTTCCCATTCACAACACCTCCCCACTCACATGGGTAACTGTTGCACACATCAAATACACTTAGGAACACACAAATGCTAAGGCAGCAACCTAAGCAGGGAAGCCCAGACATCACTCTCCCCACCTACATCGTCCAGCTCTTCCGGGGAGATCCCAAAGCTTTCCCAGGCCAGCCGAGAGACATAGTCTCTCCAGCGTGTTCTGGGTCTTGCCGGGGAGGACGTGCTCTGAACGCCTCACCAGAGAGGCATCCGGGAGGCATCATGACTAGATGCTCGAGCTACCTCATCTGCGTCCTCTCAATGAGAAGGAGCAGCGACTCTACTCCGAGCTCCTCCCGGATGGCAGAGCTTCTCACCCTATCTCTAAGGGAGAGCCCAGTCACCCTACGGCGGAAACTCATTTTGGCCGCTTGTACCTGTGATCTTGTTCTTTCGGTCATACCCAAAGCTCATGACCATAGGTGAGGGTAGGAACAAAGATTGACCGGTAAATCGAGAGCTTCGCCTTTCGGCTCAGCTCTCTCTTCACCAGAACAGATAGGTGCAGAGTCCGCATTACTGCAGATGCCGCACCGATCTGCCTGTCGATCTCCCGCTCTATTCCTCCCTCACTCGTGAACAAGACCCCGAGGCACTTGAACTCCTCCACTTGAGGCAGGCTCTCCTCCCTGACCCGGAGGAGGCGCTCCACCTTTTTCCGGCTGAGAACCATGGCCTCGGATTTGGAGGTGCTGATTCTCATCCCGGCCACTTCACATTTGGTTGCGAACCGATCCAGCGAGGGTTGGAGGTCAGGGACTGATGAAGCCAACAGGACCACATCATCTGCAAAGAGCAGAGACCCGACCCTGAGGTCACCAAACTGGACGCCCTCAACACCATGGCTGCACCTAGAAATTCTGTCCATAAAAGTTATGAACAAAATTGGTGACAAAGGGCAGCCCTGGCGAAGTCCAACCCTAACTGGAAACGAGTTCGACTTACTACCAGCAATGCGGCCCAAGCTCTGACACCGGTCATACAGGGAGCGGACGGCCCGGATCAGGGGGCCCGACACCCCATACTCCTGGAGAACCCCCCACAGGACTCCCCGTGGGACACGGTCGAATGCCTTCTCCAAATCCACAAAACACATGTGGATTGGCTGGGCAAACACCCATGCACCCTCAAGGACCCTGCTGAGGGTGTAGAGCTGGTCCACAGTTCCACGTCCAGGACAAAAACCGCATTGAATCTCCTGAATCTGAGGTTCGACTATCCGGCAAACCCTCCTCTCCTGTACACCCGAATAGACCTTACCAGGGAGGCTGAGGAGTGTGATCCCCCTATAGTTGGAACACACCCTCCGGTCCCCCTTCTTAAAAAGGGGGACCACCACCCCGGTCTGCCAATCCAGTGGCACTGCCCTGGATGTCCACGGGATGTTGCAGAGTCGTGTCAACCACGACAACCCTACAACATCCAGAGCCTTAACGAACTCCGGGTGGATCTCATACACCCCCGAGGCCCTGCCACCAAGGAGTTTTTTGACCACCTCGGCAACCTCAGCCCTGGAGATAAGAGAACCCCTGAGTCCCCAGCTGAACATGCCTGAACATGGTGTTTGTTATGGACAATCTGTGACGAACACAGAAGTCCAACAACAGAACACCGCTCGGGTTCAGATCAGGGGGGACGTTCTTCCTGATCACGCCCCTCCAGTTCTCACTGTCGCTGCCAACATGAGCACTGAAGTGACCCAGGAGGACGAGGGAACCCCCAGAAGGAGTACTCTCCAGTACTCCCTCTAAGGACTCCAAAAAGGGTGGATATGCTGAACTGCTGCTTGGGCCATAGGCACAAACAACAGTCAGGATCCGTCCCCCACTCCCGAAGGCGGAGGGAGGCTTCCCTCTTGTTCTCCGAGGTAAACTCCAATGTGCAGGCACTGAGCCGGGGGGTAACAAGAATCGCCACGCCCGTCGCCTCTCACTATCGGCAACTCCAGAGTGGAAGAAAGTCCAACCCCTCTCGAGAAGGCTGGTTGCCGGAGCCTTTGCTATGCGTCGAGGTGAGGCCGACTATATCTAGAACTTCTCAACCTCGCTCACCAGCTCAGGCTCCTTCCCCATGAGAGAGGTGACATTCCATGTCCCTAGAGCTAGCTTCTGCAGTTGGGGATCGGACCGCCACCCAACACACAATGTATTCAGCCCCTTTGGCCCCTCCTGCAGGTGGTGAGCCCACGGCAAGGGGGGTCCCATGTTACCTCTTCGGGCTGTGCCTGGCCGGACCCCATGGGCAAAGGTCCGGCCACCAGGCGCTCGCCATCGTGCCCTGCCCCCAGGAGAGGACCCCGTTGACCTGCGCCCGTGCAAGGGAAACTTGGAACCATTGGTATTCATCTTCATAAGAGGTCTTGGGCTACATTTTGTCTGGTTCCTCACCTAGGACCTGTTTGCCATGGGTGGCATAAAGCCCCAGACAACTGAGTTCCTAGGATCATTGGGAAAAAAAAAAACCCTCCACCACGGTGGTAGCCCAGGAGGTGACATTCCACGTCCCTAGAGTTACCTTCTGCAGTTGGGGATCGGACCGCCAAGGTCCCTGCCTTCGGCTGCCACCCAACACACTATATACAGTATATATATATATATATATATATATATATATATATGTTAACGAGAAATTTCGTGCAGTAGAGAGAGATAACTACAATGACTCACTTTTCAGTGACCTTGACACCACTGAGCAGCAGCCTTTTCTTCAGAGATGCCATTTTAGACTCAGCCTCTTTTGATTCTGCAACAAAGTCAGATCTCCAAGCTACTGGAATTGATCTAAAAAAAAAAAGAATGTAAAGAATAGAAAAGTATTTAAATAGCAATCAAAATAGTCTTACAGTAGCGACAAACCTGAGGTGTGTTTCACGTACTTGATGACATTTGGATCTCTGAAATAGCAGAACATCCGCTGTGATGCTGTGTTCGGGTAAAAAGCTTCAAAATGTCGCATCTCCATTTCTGTGATCGACAGGCCTGCAGGAGCAGATGCCAGCTGCACATGAAGAAGCAAATAATATCTATAAATGTTCTGAAGAATTATTTACAAAATAATTCACATTGAAACAGGAATGCCATTACATTGTGACACTGTTTATACACAGCCACACACCACAATTTGAAAGAAAAGTAGTCCTCAATATTGAACAGAGTCTGGTGATAACAGTGAAGGATTTATTACAATTTTTTTAAACACATGTAAATTATGGTCATCATTTTATAGTAGAATTTTAACTTTTCGTAATGTTGCACATGAAACTTGTTTTTAGAATAGAAGTACTTTATTGATCCCAGACATGGGAAATTGACTTGTCCCAGCAGCATCGTCAGTATTAACATATTTACAATATATTTACAGTATAATAGTGTGCAATATCAGTGCAATGAGGATATGACTGTGCAATATTCAATAAATAATTATGACAATGTGCCACAAGAAAGTAGTGATGGAGCCCATCACAGCACAAGGGCTGTGAGTCTCAGTCAGATGGACTTATTGAACAGGGTTATTGCACTGGGCAGGAAAGATTTCCTGTATCTGTCTTTGTGGCAGCGGAGCTGAATCAGTCTGTTTGAGAAGGAGCTCCGCTGCCTGTCCAGGAGTTGGGGGAGAGGGTGGTCCGGGTTATCCAGAATAGCTAACAGTTTGTTCAGCATCCTCCTCTCCACCACAGCTTCCATGGTGTCCAGTTTGCAACCAATCACGGAGCCAGCCTTTCTGATCAGTTTGTTCAGTCTAGTTTAGTTTGTTTTGTAGAAAGATTAAAGGTACCATATTAATCAAAAATCATGCAGCTTTTCATGATTTTTACACTTAGACCCCCTGAATTGTTGAATTGCATGGTTTATGGGCCTCACAGAAATATTATTTCTTACAACCTCCTGTACTTCATGCCGTCTAGTCCTGGTGGGACTAGACGGTGCTTCTGTCAGGGTTCTGGCAGATTTTGTGTTTTTGGTTTTGTTTTGTGTTGTCCTTCTGCTTGTCCTCCAGGGAACGTGGTGGTTCCAATTTTCACTGGTGGCCCACACACATCATCATCTGCGTCTCTATTTAAGCCCCGGGGTGACTGTCCACCAGTGTTGGATTATTGTTTCCAGCAGAGTGGTATTTGGAATTTTACTTAGATGCACCTCGTGTTTTTTGGTCTTTTTCCTGATGTGTTTTTCCTTTTTTTTCCCCTGAAGAACAAAGAAAAAAGCTTCCCCTGGTACTTTTGGGATGAGTCTGAGGACCTTCCGCAGTGGAGCAGCCTGCGAGAATTTTTGGACAATTGAGCTTGTTTTGTGTTTTTGAAAATCCAATCAGAGTGCTTTTTGTTCATTGATCGCTCAAATAAAGGGTTGTTTTTTTGTTGGAGAAAACGCTGCCTCACATCTGCTTCTGGGTTCTAAACACTACAAACCACAACAGCTTCTTCAATAACAAGCCCTGAATTACCCCAGAAAATAAAGGTTTTCCTGAAGGAGAAGATGTTTTTTTTTATGCAAGAGCAGCTGCAGACTGTGCAGAGGCAGCTAAGGATGAGGATCAGAAAGGGGAAAAGCTGTTACAGGAGCAACATGGAGAACCAGCTGCTGCAGAACCATATAAGTGGAGTCTGGAAAGGGACTGAGGACCACTTCAGGCTACAAGGAACTCAAGTTCCACTCTGGGGGAGATAAGCAGTGGACAAATGGCCTGACATTATGAGTGTGAAGCTGGTGAGGGTGCCATGTGGAAGACATCCTGCATCATCTCGGTCAAACAGACCTCACTAACTAAGGAACTCAACAGCCACAGGCTCTAACGTCTCATCTCATAAGCGCTGGTCCAGCTCCATCCGTGTCGGCTGGTGAGCTCTTTCATGTACCCACAACAGTTAGTTTATTAACCCAGGATAAAATAGATGATGCCATCATCTACTTTCTGTATTCATTTTTGAACACCTGCAGATAACTGGGAGCACTATCAGGATAATGATTTTGTCTTCTCGAGTGCATTCAACATGCCGTTGGGGGACAAGCTGGAGCTAGCTGGGGCGATCCACCACCAACTATTTAAAACAACAAACCAGTCGTGGGGGTGCAGGATTGTGAAACAGACACCCTTTTCTCAAACACTGGTGTTGCACAGGGAACGTCCTGATCCATATATTCACCTGTACTATGTGTATAATTGTCTTTTTAGGACTGTTTTTAGGATTATGTATGTATGGTGCATTCATACATAACAACAGATGTGAACCTGATTGCCTAGAAATATTCAGAAAGAAAATGAATAAAACATCACTCAGCACCTGATATCTTACCCAGTTGTACTGTGACAGGTCAGGAAGAACTGGTTTAGGGGGAACTAATCCATATCTCTCTCCCAGGATTCCCACCATCATCTGACTTCGAGACACCTCTGAAAGGCAAAGCTCAGTGGTTCGAACTGACTCTTCCTCTGTCACACCCCAGCGCAGTTCAACCTCCTGCATGTAGAGACAATGTGCCGCAGCACGACGCCGCAGCTCTGGGAACACAATCTGTACCAAGATGTCACGCTCAGCATGCATGTCTCTGAACGTGGAGGAAATAAACACACGTACACTTCGCCACCTGAAAACAGAAGGGGGAAATGGTTGTAAAAAGGCGTGAGAAAGGCAGGGGAATTGCACGAAAATCATGTGTCATTTTTACCTTAACTGTGGCGTTACTGGTATTTGTACAACTGTATTTATAGTCTCAGCGACCTTGGAGCCCCCTGGTGGAGGGATTTTGTACAGCTTGTCTACGTTCTCCACATGGTCAAGTAGCCGGGATGATCCTCGTTCTGCCACAAACCTAGTGAAATATTAACAGCAGTCTTAAGCAAAATGTTTTGTTGGTGACATTGAGGTGAGGTAACTAGTGACATGAACTGTTACCATAATATAAAGTTAAAAATAAAAATTCCTTTAGGCTAATTAGACCTCTTGAGGTCTTTAAATAAAATGTATTTAATCTCAAACCCAGAAGCAGTGAATAAATATAATGTACTCATATATCCAAGATTTATTTTATACGTTGCAAGGTTAATACTTCTTTCTTTTAATAAAAAGTTATATAGTCTTTTTTAAGAAAATTGAAAAATAAAAATTTACCTGAGGATTTGGTCACTGAATCCTGTCAAGTCCACACAGTTCTTGTTAGAGGTGTACTCTGGCTCATGCCTGTGTGAAATAATAAATAAATCAAGAAGGAAAAGTTACAGGGGAAATTTGAGTACCTGTTCATCATAAGAGTTTTTAATTAAAAGTGAATAGTTCACTTGAAGCTTACACAATGAAAAGCAGACAAAGCAGCAGGCTCAAACATTACCTTCCTGTGAGGAACATTTTCACCACAAGGACATCGTTATTTACATCCTTCCTGTAGTTGTTGATACTCCAATCAATATAATTAGTCAACCAGTATTCTGTCAAAACAATGATGTTGTCCACCTGACAGAATAGAGATTTATGAGTTTAGATACATCCTATACCCAGATAAATGCTGCAATTGTTACGCTTTAGCAATGAGAACAAAATAATAAAATTGTACTTTTAGATAACAAAATGTGGCATACCTTATCTACAGATTTTTAAAAATGTACCCCTTGAAAACGGGTAAATATTTTACATAAATCCTTCCATTAAGTTATATACTTATTCTTCCCACCTGCTCTTTTCCTCATCTTCCATTAAAAAAAAACTTTTAAACTAGCCAGCTTTGACACACAGATTGAAGCACACTGCTTCTCTAAAATGAATAAATCAGCCAAATAAAATAACGATGCTACATGTAAATCCACCAAAATGTAAGGTTTCATTTGCACTTCTGTTTCAGCAATTTAACGTCTCAAAAGATAATGTTTAATACAAACCTTGTTGTTTTTTAACAAAGTGAAGAGAGAATCACCATCTTCATTTGACTGGACAGATTTCTACAAAGACAGGCATGCAATTCTGGTTTACTTTACTGCTATTTAATCACTGTGTAAATGCAACAGAAAAAAACTCCTAAAAATAGAATGACAAGACAAAGCAGAAGTACTGACCGTCATTTGTTTTATTACACTTCTGACATTCTCCAAAAGTACATCCGATTCCAGCTTGAGTTCCATAAAGCCACTATAAGAGCTTCTGTAGAGTTGAAAGTCCTCAGCACTGCTCCTAATCATCAGAGACAGCAGTACTGCCAGCTCCATGGTCTAAGAGGAAAAGGAAAGTAGAGATGAGGATCACAAATAAAACCCTTCAACAACACACAGTCAAAACAAAACCCAGCATCTTACAGAAGGATTGAGATGGTCATCATCTTTCTGTTTATTTCTCCATCTTCTATGTTGTCCTTCCTCCTCTTTGTCCTCTTCCTCCTCTTCCTGCTCAGGGTATGGTGGAAGGCAGAAGTCCTGTTTCACACGGTTGTAGTTGTTGTGTATGCAGTCAGAGATCAGAATAACGGTCCGTCCAGGGAGGGGTGGAATATTGTAACGACAGGAGATTTGAACTGCCGTTTCCAGAGCGTTACGGTAACGGTCCAACAGGGCGACGCTGAACTGCTTCTGACTGGATCAACAGATATGCAACATAATAAATCCAAGGACAAATGCTAATTCATGAAGAAATTACTTTTGGGTTCTTATCTTGACTCTAAAAGTTGACCATTAGCTGGTTTCACCTTCCAGAAAGGTTTAAGTGTAACAAACACAACAAATCTGCAAACACAAAACCTCTTACATGGTCTTTTGAAATTTTGCCCTCTTTTGCTGGTATTGTCGATACACATATGGCACGCCAAGTGTTGCCCTGATCCTGCCCCTTGAAGTTGTGTCCCAGTTCTCACGTCTGAAACGTGGACTCTTGGGGATCTTCTTCAGGATACCCTTTAGGATGTCTTTACTGGAAGGCTGAGCTTGCTCTGATGCTGTAGCTAAATAAAAAAGGAAAATATGATTGACAAAATAAGAATGGTCTGGTTATGTCAGATTTGCAACACTACTGACTTAAGAAACATTTTACAAAAAATTTAAAATGTGTGATGTTGCAGGTTTCTTAGAAAGCACTTTAATCAGATGACACCATGTAAATGATGAAAGGTTATAAACAATATATAAACTAATAAATATATAAAAATATGTAAACAGTTTTAGTTAATAGTTTTCTGAGAAATCTAAATGAGTAAAATAATAAAGATTATTGTCGTAATGACCATTTCACTGTTCTACTTTTCATCAGTAACAACATCATCATGTAATTATTTTCTTTGCTGTTGCTATTATCCTTTTTTTTTTTCCAAATATCAGTGCTTGTTCACCTGAAGTGTGAAGCTCCATGATGACTTTGTAAGCAGCCAGGAACCTGAAGGGAAACTGTCGACTCTGTATAACAGCTTTCTATAAACATGGCAAAAACAAAAAGTCAGAGATAGTCTCATGATCTCTGTCTCAAGATAATTCAAACTAATTTAAAACACCTTATTGGTGAGTCTGCTGAGGATCTTTTGATGATGTGCCTCACTGATTCCCTGGGTAATCATGTTCCTCAGGTTCCTCAGCATTGCCATGAATGGAAGAGAATTATTGTCTACACAGAAAGAGGACCATGCACTGTTTTTAACACCCAATAAGCTGGTTTCAAAATGAATAGATGCAATATAGTGACATAAAACAAAAGCAATATTTTGGAACAATGTCAAATACTGGGTCTGTTAATTAAACCTGATTTTTTTTTTCTAATGAATAAATAGAATAAACTGGATGTGGACCTATAAGCTTCTCCCAGGTGGTGGAATTGTTGCCTTCCAGACTGAGCAGCCGTTCCCACGTCTCTGGCTGTTGAAGCTTCATTCTCTGCCCTGCTCTTTCCCTCTCCCACGCACCCTTCATTTCACTGTGGGTGAACGTCTTTACGTCAGCAGGGTACCTGAGGGCAGCACAAACACAATTTCATGTCTGCGTTTTTAACCAAAAATAAATTAAACACAGAAAATAATTTCATATATGGAGTTTCTTACTTTTTTCCCAGGATGGCCATAACATGTTCAACTGGTTCTTTAATATGAAGCCTCTTGATCATCTTCTTTATGCTGAATTCACTCTGTTTTTTATCCACAACTGTTTTGCTTTCCATCATCTGTAGGTGTTTGTAGATAAACCAGCGTTTTACAGAAAGCAGCAAAAAGGTGGTCTTGAAATTAGGAATGAACACTTTATAAATCTGCATAGACGTTAACCTGGATACATCACAGTGATCAACACAAATTGAAAATAAATATTAAAAACCATGGTACATTTGTAATCAAATAAGCTGTCAACTTTAACTTACAAACTTGGATAGAAGAGATGCATCTGATCTGACCACATTAGCCCAACGACTCAGCTGCTGCTCACTCGGTTTCTGGAGATCAAAAATAACCCACACACAACAAACAACTGTCTAATTTACAGAGAATCATGAACTCATTAAAAAAAAAACAGAACCCACAATAATGGTTTAAATTAAATGGGAGCTATTTTGCATCTTCATTGGCTGCTTCCGCTTGGGTTTTGCTGGAGGTAACAATTTTTCTTAACCCCAGTGAATCGGGAGAAACAGGAAGCCATGATGGACAGTAAAGTACCACTGGACTATATCCATACTTCCATACCTTGGATTTAGCCTTTTTGTGGTTGTGTTTACAACGTTGTTTGCGTGTGTTGTATTTGGCTAACTGATATTCACTGAACTCCTTGAACTTGTCCGCCATTGCTTTCTTCAGGCACATTGGCAGAGAGGTACTGAAACACTGGAGACACATACCCACGGTAAAAACCAGACAGATGTAAATAATAAAGCTGACAGACTATAAGGGACAACAGGTACTTACTGTACTATAGATCCTGACAACTTCCAGCCAGTCTGAGGGCAGCTGCACAGCAGCACAGAAGTATCTGCGAACATGCGGCTTGGTGGAGGGCTGATTGGCAGCCAGTGCCAGTAAAAAGTTTGCCGTGATTCGAATGTTTAGCTGCTGACGAGTGTAAACTGCCACCTGAATGGTGGATGAAAAAACAAGCACACAATTACAGGACAGGTTCTAGACCCCTTCTGTACCGTACATCACCACTGGATGCTTTGAATCAATATAAAAATATACTCTTAAGTAATCTAAAAAATGTTTACTTATCTTACTTTTTTAGTTTAGATGAAAGGTTGAGCTACATTATACATCAAATTAAAAAAATGTCAAAATATAGAGCACTTCAGGTATATAGCAATACAAGCAATCAGCTTCTAACCTTGAGAAGAAACTGTGGGTCAGATAGAGAAATGTCTTTTGCGATGTTTTTAATCCTGGTCCAAATACTTGTCTCCGCATCCCAGTCTGTCTGACCTGGGGCTATGCTCTTATTGACCAAGGAAGAACACACTGCATTCAGCAAGAGATACTAAAAAATAGATGGAAAAACAACATCAATTAACCACCCAGAATACACAGTTAAACTAAATGAAAATGACTTAATTTTAACTCGAGAGATAAGGTTTTAGCCAAACATATTACTTCTGTAACAAACATATACAATTAAAACTTGGGTTACTTTTTTGTCTTTAAGCGCCTTTTCAGTCAAATCTTCTGATCTATCAGCTTCGACAAAATCTTCATGTCTGATGACCACAGACTCTTCCTGGCTGCCCTCCATTTCTGGGACAACTAAATCCATGGAGGTCACTGAAGCGTCATTTTCTTCCCTTTCCTCTTCATCCAAAAGCTCAACTTCTTCCGAATGTACCTGGTGTGTTATTTAAGGTGAAAAAAAAAAAAAATTATATATATGAAGCCAAGTTTCACACTAGAGAAAAAGAAGGGGAAAAGTCGTTTCTGACTTTTCTCTTGAGATGATGAAAAAATAAACAGGTGCTCTCTACAGGCAGTCTGTCCGTTAGCGCTCTTTAAAGAGAAATCATCCCTCTATCCAGCAGTGGGAGTCTATCCGAACTGCCTTTAGGTAAGAGGTGGGGTATACCCTGGACAAGTAGCCAACTCTTAGTCACACCTAAGGTCTGTGTAGAGTCAATTCACCTGTCCACAAATGCATGTTTTTGGACTGTGGGAGGAAGGGAGAGTAAACAGGGACATTGGGAGAACATGCAAACTCAATACAGAAAAGCCCCTAGTTTTTAGTATGAATTGACATAGTGTAAATGCATTTATTAAAATGAATCAAAATCCATTACTAAACAATAGCATAGTCACGGATTACTACAGTGTTTTATTTACCATACTTGTTTCTCCCAAACATGACTGTATTACTTGACTGCTTTCTTCTCCATCTTCATCCTGAGCACTCTGATCAAGCAATGCAGTGTTGGGGAGGGCGTTAGAGACTAGAAATCCATTAGCCACAGATGTGAGGCAGGAAGTAGTTGTGAGAACTGAGGGGCTGGACAGAAGTGTGTTTTCTGTGCTTAGGAGAGGAGATGTAAATGAAGATGAACATGAAGAGGTGCAGAGGAGGGAGGATGAAGTGGAAGACAGGCTGGAGGGCTGAAGAGAGGGACAGGATGAAGGCTGTGCTGCAAGGCTTAGCAAATGAGAGCAGGACTGTGGCATCAGTGTGGACGTCTGGGCTAAGAATTTATTCTCCAAATTAAGAGGTGCATAGTTAGAAGACAAACTTCTCCCGCAGAGTGATGGCCGTTGCGGCTCTTGGGCCACATTTGTCCGCTGCAAAGTGACTGGCTTCATCTGTGTAGAGAAACATCAATAAGGAGGTCAAAGACCGAAATGCTCCTCGAGTCCAGATTACACTCCTTGACAGCATTAAGACAAGCAGTTCAGCAACATTTCTGAATGACTGCTTGATCAATCCTTGTGGCACTGTTGTTAAGGGCGTTGTTCTGGTACAAAGTCTACACAGGACAATAAACTACATACATTTCAAGCAGACTGAGCTCATCAGAAAATACGCAAGGACAACAAACAGACCCAACATTTTAAATGAAATTTAAATTAGCTATTCAACAGTTAGATTTGGTCAAAGCTGAAACTTATACATACTTATACTTATACTTATACATTAACAATTCATGTTTAGAAGAGACATTCATTACAGAAACATGTGCCAAATAAAATAAAACTGAAAATTGAAAAATAGGGTATTTTTTTTTAGATTCAACAGTTACAAGACCACCAGGAAAGCCCTGATTAAGGTCCAACAACAAAAACGGTAACATAACTACCAAAGGATCTGAGGGGCTTTGACCCTTGATCTTCTAAGGATCTAAGCCAAGGGGGTTTGATCACAAAGCCCCAACTACACTATATAATAACCTTTACAGTGAATCGTGGCTCAAGAGTTTCTCTTGGTGTGGGTTTTAGCTCTTAAAAACAATTATTATGAGCAAGCAAACAAACAAACTCACCGCGAAGGTTAACATACACTTGTGGCAACAACGAGAAACCCTAATTTAAGAAGTTAATGCATTGTGAAGTGTCATATCCACAGCTACTTCTGGGAAACTAGGTAATGGTTTGGACTGAACCCATCACTTCCTCATACGCCCACCCGCAAGCGAAACGCGGCTAAGAGCGCTGATTGGCCAGTATTATCCTTGTACACTTTTACCGTAATAGTACATATATACTGTAAATACTAACTCTTATCCAATTTAGGAAGGAATTAAGATAGGAATGTATAGATAATTAGATTAATCACAAGTAAACACAAAAATACAGACAAACGTATTTATTACTTCGTGTATGAATATTAAATTCCTTGGTTAGCGCAGTCGCATTACCGTAACAAAAGAGGAAGTATACATACTCCATTTCCGCTGCAGTGGGGAGACGGGCCGTTAAAAAGAAAAGAAAATGTGGGGAATTCGAAAAAAATGAAGACGGGAAAAAAATAATGACCTACGTATACTGTGTCCACTAAATCTGGTTTATAATCTTAGTTAAAATAACCAGCCAAAAGACGAGCTCGTAAAGTACGTTTTTGGACTAACTCTCCTCTTGTTTAGTTGTAGTTCGCTTTGAGGAAGCAGAGCGGCTAGCTATCTAAATTAGCCTGGTAGCACACAAGAGATGGGGACGAGAGCCAGTCGCATACAGGAAGAATCACTTTCCCCTGCTTTCGGAAAAGATGGCACAAAGCGGAGTTCTTATCGCCGACCACAGTGTGCCAGACCAACCAGCCTCATGGTCGACTTCTCTGGGAGCTTCGAGGACACGGAGACAAATAGGAGCCGATCGGAGGAAGGCAGCGACTTGGACCAGGGACACCGTGGGGCGAGTGTGGATGGTAGCCCCGCTGACCAGCGCAGCATCCCCTCTGCTGTTAATCAGTCGTCACCCTCGAGCGATAACAACAGCGAGGGGAGACCTGAGGAAGGCGGAAACATAAGTCCTGACCCTCCTGTCGTACCAGAGCATCAACCAAGAGAAGAAACAGACCGCACACCCCAGCGCACTTTTTCCGAGCGAGTGCCAGGTAATCGACACTCATCCTCTCGCAGCGCCGGTGCAAGATCCGCCAGGGTTCGAAGCATACACCAGCGGCCGGTGTCAGAAGCCTGGATCGGCCTGTACCGCGTCAACAATCGGCATGGCAGTACGTTCATATGTTTTTCATACTGATTCATACGGACGATTAACATTGATAAAAATCATAGTATTAAACGCTGTAGGTCCACTAAGAAAGAAATTCATCTTAGCTCCATGTCATCTGTTGAAGTTGATTAGTTCAAACCCTGGTGCAGCTCTCAAAGTTGTCCCGTCCAAGCTGATATTTAAATGGATTATTTAGAAACGCACATTCCAAAGAAGATAATCTTTTCTCTGGTGCTTGTTTGCTAACTAGAATAATGAGAAAACCATTTATATGAAGCAGAACTGGTGTAAAACTGGAAGTGGTGATATTGTCAAAACTTGGTGCTTGCAAATTTAACAATAAATCTACGTTATGTAAGATGCAACAAAACATGAAAGCAGTTTTACTGAGGAAGTGAAATAAGTCTTAACCGCAGAGACAGCCCTCTAGCATGTGTAGGGAAGGTTGTCACAATTACACTGCCTGTTCACTACTGTAGGAGGGGTATAGAGAACGTGGTGCTGTTATAACCACTTAGTTACACTATTGGTCGTAGTGTTTTTTAGCTAAACTTTTCTCAGTAACAACATTGCCAGTTTTAAAGAGAACATTTTACATTAGACCAGGGAAAAGCCAATGGTTAAGTCCACCTTGCACTTTCTCGAGTTATCCTGTGTAATTTGCTAGTCCAAACACAGCCCTTGTCAGTCTGATGTGAACATTTTAATTTAGCTCTCAGCTCTGACTCTGTTAATCTCTCTCATGCCTTCTCTCTGAGCAGATATCCGTTGTCCTTTCTGTTCAAAGCCCTTCCCAGGGGGTCGGATTGAGGATCACCTGTTGAGCTGCCTCACATCTCCACCCCTACCTTACAATAGTAAGTGTCCCGTCATTGAACTAGGCCATATGGCATGTATTTTTAAAAGGCTGGAAACAGTTATGGTTGCTGGGTCTGTGCTTGTCTGCAGCTGATGTTCTTGGTAAAGACAGTGGAGAGTGTTCAATCTGTTTGGAGGATCTGTTGCAGGGAGAAACCATTGCCAGACTGGCTTGTCTCTGTGTCTACCATAAGAGGTAATAAAATTCAGCGGGTGCATTTGTATTACAGTAAAATGCAGAAAGACATTATTCAAGAAGCTGAAACCTGGGGAGGCATATCGGTGACTTGAAGCATATGGCGCTTGTTAAGGAAGAAAATTTCTTCACATTGTGTTGCTACAACAGTTTGTTTCTTTCCACTAACAAATTATGCAAAAAAAATCCCATTTAAAGCTCTTGAGGAAGGATTTCTGCATAATTTATTATGACAAGACACTACAGGTAAACATGGATAAAGATAAAGGAGATAAACATGAAACTTCCACAGTTAATTCTGGACATCAAGTCAAATTTGTATTTACATATTTACATTTTATTTTTAGTTACATATAGACATGAAAAAACATTTCTGCCATGTTG
The DNA here is from genome assembly GCA_015343265.1 of Pao palembangensis. Lineage (NCBI taxonomy): Eukaryota > Metazoa > Chordata > Actinopteri > Tetraodontiformes > Tetraodontidae > Pao > Pao palembangensis. The sequence continues at coordinate 11,655,189 of CM027093.1, read as the reverse complement.
TTAACAAACATTGTTTTAACGAGCCTGTGAAAGACATGGAAAAACCCAATTTTAAAAAAGACTTTAGAATATGAATAGGTATGAATTTTTTTTAAAGATTGTACATTTGATTTATATAGATTTATACTGTAAGATTCCATATATTTTATTGGAAACCACAGCATATCCTCAAATCCATGCCAACTAGTAACATGCATCAAATAAGAAAATTACATCATTAAAAACCTTCAAAAAAGTAACAGAATAATAATAAATAATTTCAGATGCAGTTGATGAGAATCATGTGTAGGCATGTTGGGGGATAATAAACTGATTAACTGACCGATGGAGTGGGTGGGTGGACAACCACCACCGACAGTGGGTGGGTGGGCGGGTGTGAGAGAGTTTAAACCATAAATCACTAATGTATACAACTTCCCAGCAGCAAACTGAAACTTTAGCCTCTTCCCTGTCAAGCCTTCACAGTCACACCACAATCTCATTTTCCAGTTAGCGCGAGTGCATCTGTGCAAAAACACAATTTCTTGTTTTGTTCCAAGTGCTTTTCATTATGGAAATTCACTACAATATTATACAACCGGAAATTACCTTTTAAATATAAAAGTAGGAATTCCTGGTCTTTGTCTGTCCAGCTTTATGCATTTTCTTTGCTTCCTGTAGCTGCATTGATTCCTGGTCCAAGGTGAAACCCTGCTGCCCTGAACATCCCTTTGATTGATTCACAGGTCACATTAGTTCTACACAGTGATCAACATGACTCAGGTGTGTATGTGTTTGATTTTGAAACATTTAGTTGTCATCAACATGTGGTACAACAGTTTACCTGCTGAGAGTGCAGAAATGTATCAGCTGATGTGCCATAATGAACAAGTATTCAAGTTACATCACAGTAACATCAAGGCGAGATGTTACTGTGCAGGCGGCAGCTGTGAGGAAAATCCATATTCACCACATCTACATAAACCATGCAATGATAATACTAAAAAATACCATAAGTATATACATCATTCACGTCTGTGGGATACAAGTTACCCAGTCTGGTTTAATGTTTGTCTTTATTTTGTCTTGTGTTTCTAACGATGTGTGTTCAGACTGTAGATGATGATTCCAGATGTTCATTGTGCTTAAAACTGGGTTTTATAGTTTTCAACCACATTGCACGGGGCTATTTGCAAAATGTATTTAATGGTGAATTTAATGGTGAATAAAGTCCCCTTTTGTTTTTTTTTATTTTTTTACAGGAGACTTATGGATTCCCAGTTTAAAAAAAAAAAAAAAAAAAAGATTTTTGGCAGATGCTCCCATTAGGGAACCCCAAGTACTCTCCATGCAGACTGGTCCATTAGAGCCACGTTTAGGCCACCTCAGCCAGCAAGCAGCTGCTTTTCAGCCTGGAAGAGGTCCTTGTCAAGTGGATTAGGTTACAAGTTACAAACAGGTCCTGAAATATGCAGAATATTGAAAATAAAATCTAACAAATTCATCATCCCCAAATATCAGTGAATTTTGTTCACAAAGATTTTAAATTTGTTGAGTAATTTATAAAAAAAAAAAAAAAAAAGCTAAACTGACTCTGAATCTCCTGTGTATTTTATCTTCCTTCAAATGGAACTGATTAAGTATTTTGTAGAAACAGTATTGTTCCTGGTCATAATGAATGTTTTCTTTCCTCGGCTAACCCCAGATGAGCAAATCTCACTGAGCATGAACTGTTACCACTTGGCTTTATTTCAGAGCTGCTGGAAGTTTGGGGATGTTTTTGGTGACTGGGGCCATGCTCTTTAGTGTTTTGGCTTTTTTTTTTTTTTTGAAACATTTCAGGGTAATTTGAGGGACTAATTTATATGGATTCCTCAGTTTTCTTTCAGTTCTGAATTTAATGTGGCGCTACATACCGAGTCCTTAGAAAGGATTTTGGTATTTCACAGGGCCATAACGACACAAGTGTGGCCACCAAATTGAGCACTTTTGTATCGTGTGTGTGTGTGTGTGTGTGTGTGTGTGTGTATGCTCGCTCATAACGACCATGGACAGGAAATGTCCTACTCATAACAAAGTGTATGGCTGTATTATTCACTCAGAAGTCTACATGGTCAAATTACCTTTTTAAATTTTTATGTTGGATTTGAACTACAGTCACTCTGGAAACCATGTAACGTGTGGTCGTGGTTTGCAACATGGTTGTCCAACACTGGAGGCTATTGACAACTGGTTCCCACTTGTTATGCCTTTTTTTTTTTTTTTTTTTTTTTTTTTCCAGATACACCATGACATAATGATTTTAGATAGGTGTCTAAATGATTGTGTGCGTGCGTTTGTGCGTGTGTTCATAGGCTTTCCCTGGTGAAGGTTCTTTTGAGTAAGAAAGCTTTTTTTTGTATCGTCTTTAAAGGCTGCTCAACAAGTGTGGTCTAATGTAGATAGTTCACAGGCTTGGGGGAAAGAACAAAAGCAAAAGTAAATTTCTTTTCCCTGTTCAAAAGCCATTTTTTTTTCCAATGTGTTTTAAAAAACCCTTTGCTGTTCTATTTTTTCCCTGCTCTTTGGCAGTGCTATAACTTCTGCTACAAGAGGGCAGTAAGTGCATGTTTCACAGTTGTGTGCCGGTAAATTTAAAAATGATGCCAAATGTCTGAAAGCAAAAGTGTTGGGCTGCAATCATCATTGTTACATTTGTGTTGATACATTATATTGTTTATCATAGGGTGGGGGTATAGGGGTATGTGTGCGCGCAGGGTGGGACGTAAGTTGGTGGTTGGTTGTCATTTAAAGTCAATGAAAGAACCCATGTTACGCTTATTTCTTTTCCTGTTCCCTGTAAAATAAGTGGTGCAAATTGCGGTTTTAATAATAACTACTCCATAAACTAGCTCCTCTTCAACCAGCGATGCTCTTTTTAATAAATGTCACCAGGCACTGATCCCGTGCTTAGAAGGCTGGAGGACCTAATGTTTTTCAAAGAGTCGCCACAGCGATCTACAGCCCCAAGATATGGACAATCTCTATTGTCTGGTATTAATAAATTGAATTTTATTTATTAAATTGTAAATATGTAATGCAATTCAAGAAAACAATGGCTTGTCCTATGTCTGTTCAATATACTGTTTCTAAGCTACAATCTTTTGTATGTCTCAAAAATTGTTTTTACATGTATTTTTTACAATAAATGTGTGTGTGATGTTTTTTTATGAGTTTCTTTTATAAATATGTATTTTGATTGCTTGTGGTGTTCATTGAGACTCAAAAGCTATTCATTCTCACGAAGAGCCTGATTTTAATCATTTAAATGACACCAAACTCAAAATTGCTGTTGCTGCGGTAGTCATAAAGAGAACAACCACCAGCCTGTGCCTGGTGCCGCCTCCAGTTTGTGGCCCCTTGCAGTCTATGACGTTCTCATCTCAATAGTAGAGATGCTGGAAAGAGCCCCAGCCCACATTAAGAAGTGGTTCGGAGTTCCACTCTGCCTTACCACCGTAGGTCTCTATGGAGACTGTCCTCAAGCTGCCCCTCACCAGCCTCACAGAGGAGTAGAAGTACACTAAAACACGACCGCAGATGACACTCAATCCAGAGATCTAGTGATGAAGGAAAAAGGAACCAACCTTGGTTACTGGGCGAAAATGGAATCCTGCAAAAGCAGTGAAGGAGGCAATTTCAGCTCTGAGACATGACATAGTGGGTAATGTTCAGCAAGGAATCAGAATCAGAATCAGAATTACTTTATTCATCCCCGAGGGGAAATTTCCTTTGTTACAGCAGCAATCCAACCAGAGCATGTAAATCAAACAAGTTAGATAAAAGATAAAAGATCTCACTATAATTATTTACATCAGTGACATATTTACACTTATCTACATATGTGAGTTGTAAGATTAAAGTGCAGCGTTCAACAGTTTGATGCCGACAGGCAGGAAAGATTTCCTGTGTCTCTCGGTGGAGCAGCACGGCAGCCGCAGTCTCTGGCTGAAAGAGCTCCTCAGGTTGTCCAGCACCTTGTGGAGGGGGTGGGAGGGAGAGTCCAGAATAGTCCAGATTTTGTCCAGTATTCTCCTGTCCATCACCACCGTCAGAGAGTCCAGCTCCTCCCCCACAACATGTCCAGCCTTCCTAATGATCTTCTCGAATCTATTAGTGTCCCTCACGCGCAGACTGCTGCCCCAGCAGACTACCGCATAGATGATGGCGCTGGCCACCATAGACTCGTAGAACATCCTGAGCATTGTCCTGCAGATGTCAAAGGACCTCAGCCTCCTCAGGAAATAGAGGCGGCTCTGGCCCTTTTGGTAAACCCCGTCCACGTTCCTGCTCCAGTCCAGTTTATTGTCCAAGTACACCCCCAGGTACTTGTATTCCTCCACCACGTCCACACTGACCCCCTGGATGGAGATGGGGGTCACAGCAGCTTTGGTCCTCCTCAGGTCCACCACCAGTTCCTTTGTCTTTGTCACGTTGAGCTGGAGGTGGTTCATCTCACTCCAAGTGACAAAGTTGTCCACTACAGTCCTGTACTCCTCCTCATCACCACCGCTGATACATCCTACCACTGCAGAGTCGTCAGAAAACTTCTGAAGGTGGCAAGACTCGCTGCAGTAGTTGAAGTCCGTGGTGTAGAGGGTGAAGAGGAAGGGAGACAGGACTGTCCCCTGTGGAACCCCGGTGTTGCTGACCACTCTGTCCGACACACAGCTCTGCAGACGCACATACTGTGGTCTTCCAGTGAGGTAATCCACAATCCAGGACACCACGGAGGCATCCACCTGCATCACCGCCAGCTTCTCAGCCAGCAGAGCCGGCCTGATGGTATCAAACGCACTGGAGAAATCAAAAAACATGATCCTCACAGTGGCGGCCGGCTTGTCCAGGTGGGAGTAGACTCTGTGGAGTAGGGTCAGGATGGCATCATCTACACCAAGATGGGGCTGGTAGGCAAACTGGAGAGGGTCTTGCAGTTGTTGGACCATGGGCCTCAGCTGCTCCAGGACGAGTCGCTCCAGAGTCTTCATGATATGGGAGGTCAGTGCCACGGGCCTGTAGTCCTTAGGGTCGCTGGGGCGTGACGTCTTCGGGACAGGGACGAGGCACGATGTCTTCCACAGCAGGGGGACTCTCTGAAGACTCAGGCTCAGGCTGAAGATCTGGTGCAGGACACCACTGAGCTGGGGAGCACAGCCCCTCAAGACTCTGGGGCTCACTCCATCAGGTCCTGGTGCTTTACCGGCCTTCAGTCTCTGCAGTTGACACCTCACCTGTTCCATAGTGATAGCCAGTGTGGAGGTGTCAGGAGGGGGAGGGGTGGTGTAGTCTGAGGTGTGAGCTGGGTTTTTCACAGGAGACGGGGGAGGGAGGGGGAGGGGGGTGCCTGCTACTGGCTGGAGGTGGACAGTTCCAGCAGTTCCTGCAGTGTTAAAGCGATTGAAGAAGATGTTGAACTCATTGGCTGTGTTCACATCTCCCTCAACGCTTCCCCCTCGGGTTGGCTTGTGTCCCATGATGGTCCTCATGCCGCTCCACACTTCCCGCGTGTTGTTCTGCTGAAGTTTCCACTCCAGCTTCCTCCCATATCTTCTTCTAGCCTGGATCAGCTGCACCTACAGTTCCTTCTGAGCAGTCCGGGCCTCCTCCTTGTTTCCCGAGCTGCAGGCCTTCCTCTTCCTAATGAGTGTGGCTTTTATGTCCTTGGTTATCCATGGCTTGTTGTTTGGATAACAGCTCACAGTCTTTATTGGGACAACTGAGTCCACACAGAAGTTTATGTAGCTGGTGATGCAGTCCGTCAGCCCATCAAGGTCCTCTCCATGGGGCTCAGTGAGTGCCGCCCAGTCTGTCACTTCGAAACAGCTCTGTAACACCTCCAGAGACTCGTCTGTCCACCTCCTCACAGACCTTGGGTTAAAACTAGCCACCCATCATGGAGAAAGGCCACTGATCCAGCATGGAGGAAGATGGTGGAAGAATTGCGCCGTCAGTAGGTGGTGGTAAGGTGGGCAAAGACAGTCTCCCTTGGCAAACAGGGACAATGGACATTGGACAACAGACACCGAAAAGTCCAGCAATTTTTGTACCTGCAAGGATGTCAACATCTCATCCTGTGTTTTGGAATCTTTATGCAACTGCAATACTATGTACGCAAACACATTTAGACAGACTCCAAACTGTACCAAAACAAATGTTTATTACGCATAATACTACAACAATAATACAGTCTTCATTAAGCTTAATTTTTCAAACACGTTTATAATTTATTTTCCATTTTTAGCCACATAACTAAATCAAACAAAGACATTAGCTTTCTGATTTTTTACTTTTGGAGGAAATTTTAGGCTTAAAAGTAACCCAGAGAAGTTGGCTAACAAGGCTAACCAGCACATAAAGCACCGAAACGGGGGGCTGTGGATTTAATTATGTGAACTAAAATACAAATTCTAATTGTGCTATTGTTTAAAATATACAAACCCTTAAGATCCTTAAATTTCAACAGCAACTTTGAGAGATGAGCAGAGCAGATGCTCATGTGCGACTTCATGCAATAGTGTACCTGCCAGTTATCTTGTTTTCACTTCAGTTTTATCTGTAAGAATCCTAAAAATGGCAAGTGAGATGGTATAGTTCTGAACAGTTCAGTTACCTTACCAACCAAAATTAAGCCATAGTACTCAACTCTGATCATAAATCAGATGATGAATAATTCAAATACATAAACTGAAAAAAAAAAAATCAATTCCCACCAGGCCTGGAAAAGCTCCAGATTTCAGTTACTCTTTTTCCTGGCCTCACCACAGTGAGGAGTAGTTGAACTTGATCCGCAGCAGGTACCTCATTCGAATTTGGGCAGGGTTGTAAATTACAAACTCATTGTAAAGAAGGGTATAACTTTTATGTTTACCCACCCCTGTCTTCACTCCAGGACCCATGGGTACATTGACACCCTCTCTGAGAAAAAGAGAGAACACAAACCATTTTCGAGGGCAACTTAGATGTCCTGACACACCATATCTGAAAAGGCCCGTTTTAATTTGTGTGTTTTTGTTATATAAATAACCTTAATGTGAGATCAACAAACATCCTGCCAAGCTTTTTCTTTTTTATTTGTAAGCGCACAACTGAAACAAGTTGTTCCTGTTGAACTGATTAGTGAGGATGTGGCAGACTTACAGAGTGAGAGAGTTTTTGGGGTCAGGTCCAGTCTGTCCAAGGCCCTTGGTGCTGTGTTTCCCATCAGGCAGAGTGCTGGCCTCATAGTCTGCATCCAACAACTCATTACTGTCACCCAGAGCTACCTGAAATCACACACAGAAACAAAGTATGAATGCTGAGACAGTTATACATTAAATCAGGCTAGGTCAGTAAGAAATAATGATGTTTTATTACCTCGGCCAAATCCCAGCTTATACTTTCATTTGTTTGTTTCTTTAAAACCAGTTTTATTGTTATTTCAATAAATCCTCTTAAGCCCTGGCCATGCTTTCAGAAAAAAAAAATGCCTAAAAAGACAATAGTTTTACTCTTTTGTACTCTTTTTTTTTTTTTTTTTTTTTTTTTTTAAATAAAGCATTTTTCTCATCATGGGAGCTTGTCTGTTCTGATCCACCTTATACCTGCATAACTGTACTTCCCCAGGCTACACAGGAAGTTTAACCTGTCAGGAACTGTTAAACCACTTTTATTCTGCAACATTTCAGTCTGTTCTGTGCACGTCCATCAATGGTTTGGCTCTGTCACCAAACTGGAGAAAGCAGGCTGCAGAGAACATCAGTGGGACCAATTTGCCCATTATCCAGGATTTATACCAGTACAGGCTCAGGAAGAAGGCTGGTAACATCTCGGCAGAACCCTCGCACTTTAGACACAAACTTTTAAGACAGACGATACAGAGCGCTGTTTGCCAAAACAAGAGACAAATTAAATCATGTAAAAGTAAACAGTAGTAAACAGTCATATATACACAGTAGAAACAAACTGATTTCTATATAACGCATTTCTGCAAAGTTTGTCACTTGTTTTTTTTAATAATATTGTTGCTATTGTAAAAGAGTTTGACTTAAAATGCAGCACACTTAAGAACCGGAGGATCTTAAGAACCCTGTTCGAGTAGGTTTTAAATAATTAACAGGACCTCTAATGGAAATCAGTTAGATTTGAGCTGAGCTGAGCAGGTACTAGTGACAAAGCACCATTCGAGTGCCAGAAAGTCAAAATGTCCTACCACTGTACACATTTACATTAGAACAGGAAAGAATGCAGATAAATTAAACTGAAGAAGACACAACACACAAACATAAAACAAGTGAACTCACCTCACACAATAGTAGCAATCCAACATGGTCATTCTGATTGGCGAAACAGTAGTTGGCACTTTTTGATGACATGTCAGCAAAGTAGATACCTTTTCCAAACTACAACAAAGAGTAGCAGGTTTCATTTCCAATAATTTTGTCACACGTTTCCATGATACAATATGTATCTGGCAATATACATGTACTTATAGTGTCAGCTTGAGCTAAAACTCAGTACAGCCAAAAATACATGAAACAGATGTTAGAATATCAGAATTTAGAAGTTACCATGTAACCAGTGACAGGAGCTTCAGGTGGAGCTACTCTGAGCCCCTGACTCAGGATGCCAACCCAGTTAGACAGACGGGAACCATGCCACAACAAAGTCCTTGGTAGACAGATAAACATAGCAACAACAGAGGGGACACAATCTTTTTATTTCTATGGACCACTGACTGCAAACAGATTTCACTAAAGCAAACAGTGCAGGATCTGAACATAAGTGACTGAGCTGTACTTCCAGTTTCTGCTGGCTATGTTTTACCTGTTGTGTAAGTTTGACAGGAAGTTGTTACTCTCTCCTTCTCTGTCAACTTTGAAAATGTCAAGGACGCTCATGGTGTAGTCTGAATGGGTGGGAGCATGAGTAGACTGGAGATACTTTTCAATCACCTTCACACAGAGCAGCAGAGCAAACACATTAAAGAATGTACTTTAAAGCACACCACATTCTACAAACTGCATTTGGTGTTTCAAGTCCATCTCTCTGCGGTGTTCGTAATGCATTATAAGAAATGTTCACAAAAAACCAAGCCTGGGGTTTTTTTTCTGTGCCCATATTATTTTTCTAGTACGTGCAAGATTGCCATTTAAATCTACACAGATATCTTGTCACTGTTATGTGGAAATAATAGTCAAAGGCCAGTTTTTTTTTTTTACTGAAAAATATAATTACTGCATAGCTATAGGTTCTGAATCTAGTTTGTACAATTAAACTGTATTTATAATGTTGCCTAATACAGACCTTATACTCATGGCAGCCGGAGTCCAAGGGCTGCAGTCTACAATGGAGGGCACGATACTGTCTGTCCAGAGGATTTTCATCACTGTCTTCATTGGCTTTGACCATTTTTACAGCAATCTGTATATCACTCAGTGCCTTTAAAAAATACAGAAACAATGAAGAACACAGACTTTAATGGAGACATTAACTGTGTGATCGGTGTCTACATTCAGGTATACAGGAACCTTTTGTCACTGGGGGGTGTAAGTGAAGGTCTCAACATGTTTGTTGAGATTATTTCATTAAAATAACAAAGTTCTCCATATTTTGCTGGTACAGTGTGTAAGGGAATGTAAAACTATATTAATACAGGCAGTGGAGATACAGGAGGTGCAGCCCACTCGACACCTACCATCCCTTGTTTACATTTATAAGACAACCTGTTTACCTCCAAGAGTGCAATCTTTTCCTTTAATTCTTGTTCCGTATGAATGATTGGAGGAGTTTTCAACCTGGAGAAAGGCATATTTATGTCACAGCTAAGAGAGATGACATCATTCAGACATTAGTGGATTTCACTAACTTTACATGTGCACAGTACCTACCCAAAGTCATGAGGGATGCGAGTGTAGAACTGGTTGCATGCTTCCAACAGCTGACGATGGCTGGCCTTCTTTTTCAAACAGTCCTCAATTTTTGACAGAGCCACGTAGCCTGCACGGATCTGCTCCGACGTCAATTTACCTGCCAAACAAATTTTGACCATAAACACTTTTAACGACAACTTTTATTCACATCAGAACATTTCTGCAATGTCACACTGACCGAGTGGAGCTTTTCGGGTATCAAACTTCATCTCCAGGACACATTCCTCCATGGCTTTAAGGTCACAGATTAGCTCCAATAGTGACTGTATATTCACATCCAGCTTAGAGGCCTGTTTTTTGGTGTCCACCATGGAGTGTTTCTTTTCCTAAAATAGTTTAATATGTTCATGCAGAACGAACCAAAGCTTGTGAGAAAGTGAACAGATGAGGGATTTATTACCCAAGTTTCTAACCTTTTCCTCTGTGCTGTAATCCATAAACACCATGTCGTATTTTCCCGCTACTTTTTCAAACTGTTCTCTATGCTCCCACTCATTTTTAGTCTTGTCAAAGAACCTGTGGGGGAAAAAAAGAACTGTATCCAACTCATCTCAGTTTAGGGAAAAAAAAATAATTGCATCATCTCACTTTTTCTTGAAGATATCTTTGGCTCTGTTCAGGTCTGCAGCACATTCTGTCAGACTGTTTTGACCCACTTTCCCCACTAAAGGCCCGAGAAACAAACCAAATTTGATTCAGTTGATGTAAAAGTTATTTTTGTTAAAAAAAAAAATGTAGACTTAAATGAAGACTAATTATGTAACAAATTGTTAAGACGTACACTCACCTCTCCCCCACCTAAACCACACACTGTAAAGTTTGGAACTATCATCTTCCAGCAGCTGCATCAGGTAGTATTTGTTATTATTAAACTGAAGATTTGTCTATAAAATCAAACAGAGGGAAATCAAACTCAATGAACTTCTAAATTCATCATATAGATAGCTTATATCAATTAAATGTTTACCTGATTTAACATGACATCATACACATCATTTCCTTCGCTGTAAATATGAGCCTGAGAGACAAGTGGAACAGTTATTGATATAACAAACTATTGACAAGAAGCAAATCAAACCATCGTTTCTATAAAAAAATAATTTTCTCTGACAAAATGTCACTCTTCAATCAAAAGAAATATTGGATCAATATAAAATTCAACAAAAATATATCGATATAATTCTAAAACTCTGCTGCCCAAAAAACGATTAAAATAAAGCCCATTAAAACAAAAATAATGTGGCTGTGGCATGATAACTTAATCAATATTTTAAAGTCTATTAAGGACATTTAGGAAATGTACCTTTCCAAGCTTGGCGTTGCATTCAGAGTCCACTGGAGCTTTGCCTTTCAAGACCACTGTCTTTACCACCTCTTTTTAACATGCAAATACAAACTTTTATTAAGAGATAACATCAAATTCAGGTAAAACAATATATTTCAATATGTAAACCTACATAAGCAGGAAATGTAGCGTGGGTGAGCAATTACGTTTGTCATCCCATCTCACATTGGTGACATGCTTAACAAAGACAAAAGAGGTGAACGATAAATCCAAATTACCTTCACTTTTTATCTCCTCTTTACGCATTTCTTCACATTTTGTTTGACTTTTACTCTGTCCTCTCTTCCTCTTAGCAGCAGGTTGCTTATTTGTATCTTCTTCCTCCTCTTCCTCCTTAATTTGAACTAGAGTGCTGCTCTGACCTTTTATATCAACAGCATTATTCAAGGTTTCTGAAAAACAGATACAATTAAAATGCTGTCAGCAACTGAGTGTGATGAAATATATAAGGCCAAACTCTCAGATTAAGTATCCCATTATCTGTTCTGCTTTAAACAACTACGTTCATGGTTTGGCTATTAGTTCTTGTATTTTCTTTATTTATATTTTTTCATATATAAAAAAAAAAAGATATTCCCTTCTGACCCCCCGGGGGTGGTTCCTCCTCTATTCTAAGCTCGGGTCCTCTACCAGAGGCCTGGGAGCTTGAGGTTCCTGTGCAGTATCTTTGCTGTTCCTAGTACTGCACTTTTCTGGACTGAGATGTCTGACGTTGTTCCAGGGATCTGCTGTTAGCCACTCTCCCAGTTTGGGGTCACTGCCTCGAGTGCTCCGATCACCATGGGCACTACTGTCACCTTTCTACCTTCCAAGCCTACTTCCAGCCTCCTTCTCTGGGAGCCCTTGGCTTCTCAAGCTGGTCTCCTCCCGCCTGATGCTGTTGTCACCGGCATTGCCAATATCCACCGCAACTGCTCTCCTCTGCCCTTTTTATCAACCACCACGTATATCTGGTTGGTTCGCCATCACCAACCTGTCTGGTTCGTATCCGAAGTCCCACAGGATCTTCGCTGGTCATTCTCCACCACCTTGAGGTGTCATTTTGACCTTGTTTCTCCAGCCCATACTCCGCAACAGATGTTTCTGCAGACTATGCCAGCCACTTGGTATTTGTGTGCACACACACACACGAGATATGTGGGTGTGTGTGTGTATATATATATATATATATATATATATATACACACACACACAGAACATACAGAACATCTAAAGTGAGTATTGGCTGGCCAAGGTCAAGATGGGAAACACTTCAAAGGTGGTGGAGAAATGACCAAGCGTAAGATCATGGGACTTCCAGATACAGACAGACAGGATGGTGATGGCGAACCAACCAGATATCGTGGTGGTGGTGAGTGCGGGCAAGAGGAGAGTCGTTGTGGTGGATGTGGCAATACCGGAGACACAACATCAGGCGGAAGGAACACGCAGGAAACTTGAGAAATACCTAGGCTCAGAGGAGCTGGAGAAGGCTTGGAAGGTGAAGGTGACAGTAGTGCCCATGGTGACGAGCACTGCAGTGACCCCAAACTGGAGGAGCGGTTACAAAGAAGATCCTGGAACAACGTCAGACATCTCATTCAGAAAAGTGTACTAGAACAGCAAAGATACTGCACAGAAACTGGGCTCCCAGGCCTGGCAGAGGAGCCAAGTTTAGAATGGAGAAGGAACCACCCAGGGGGTGAGAAGGGGAATGAGAGAGAGAGTGAGCAGGCAGGTTGTTGAGCAGCAGCATATACATATATATATATACACATACATATATATACATACATATATATTATTATATATAGTATATATATATATATATATATATATACATATATATATATATATATATATATATATATATATATATATATATATATATATATATATAAAAACACAAACTCAAAATTGTAGTAAGTACTTTTTTTTTTTCTATTTTACAAAACACAAGTCTTTAGCTGGGTCCATACTGCATTACTATTGACGGACGCTAAAACTTATGTACCTGGTTTGACTTTCTGACAACGAATCTTCCTCTTGTACTTGGTCACAGGATTAATCTGAAGCATTTTCTTCAGATCAATTTCATAAGATTGCCCAGAGTCCAAAGTCAGATGAACAGAGGAAGTCCCTGATGCAACTGCGGAGTTCAGTAAGGTGCAGGCAGAGGGCGAGTATGGGTCCCACTGTCCTTTGTCTCCTTCCCACTGCCATACTGATTCGCACATATAGAGAAAGGCTGTACATTCAGTACTCTCACACTTTAACATTTCCAACACTGTGTAGCACTTAAAAATGTGGTTGTGTAAGAATAATATTTTATTAGTTAAAATAAAATGGTTGCTGAATTAAATGAAAATTCTTAATAAAAAAAGTTACAGAAATTATACAAATTTCTTAGCCTAATAATAAAGATCTGCCAGTTTCTGCTTGCTTTCAAACAGATCACTATTATAGAGGTAAGGTTTTTTTTAAAAAAAATAAATAAATAATAACATTAATTAGTAAAGCTTTCTAAACTGGTGTCAATTAGTGATTTGTGTAGAAAAGCCCATTACTGGGGTATACTGTAAGAAAACGTAGACAACATTAGCTAATAAGGCTATCCTAAAATACAAAATGTGCAAAATCTTTCTTTTTATGGCCCTTACGTTCAAATAGTCTTTAGTGCATGCTCCTTTCCAAACAAAGAATATCTACAAGCAAATATGAAAGAATCTTTAAATAACAACATTCTTAACCAAACAATAATACACTAGCTCGGTTCTCGTTTTGACGCCTGAACATGTTCCCACAGTTCCAGCAGCTAGCTGTGTTGTCAAGCCAACTGTCAGTAGACAAGTCACAAACCTGTTTCAGGCCGCGGGCTTTCTTCCACAGCTTGGTTTTTATTTCTTGAACTTCTTTGGCGCCTCATGATTTTTTTTATGAGGGCCAAAAACTGATTCAGGTCGGTTATGGAGCTTTAACGTGTCAACAAAGGACTTAAAAGTTTGGCGGCCACTATTCCCCCGTCACGGACTCTGCTAAAGATCTTTTTTAAGAATGAAGATGTCTCACACTGACACGAATATTGGCTCATTCTATAAGCAAGCCCAAACTTCAATAAATGCCACTGGCTCTCCGCTCCCTGCATATTTGCGTTTTATTTCGGAGCGAAAACACTTCAACACAAAGTAATGTATCAGAGTTATAAGACCGTGCCTATGCATTAGTAGCAAAGAGATTACCCTGGCGTATGGGCCAATAAGGGGGAACAAAACTTCGGGATCGAAAGTTCCGCTTTAAGTGATGATCGGATCCATTCCGTTGAAGGACTGACCAGACGACAATGCATTTCTGTTAATGAGAGTGAGTGTTAGTACAAATTAAACTTAAAGAAAATAAGCCTCAGCACATACGCTGATGACATGGCTTTAATGACTTATGGCGCCCGTGTCCTCTGTTACAAGGCTGTTGTCGCAAGGACGACATGTAGAGTGAGTGTCATAGATCCCGGATCTTTGTTAGAAAATAGAAAAACACGTACAGAGCTGAGCCAGCACACTTTATCTATTAGCATTTTGTTATATGTATTTTCGTACTTTAATTAAAAAATTCCGAGTATGATTTGATCCTGATTGCAATCTGTTTTTCCTAATTACGTAATAATTCTCATATTATTGATAGATAGGGATATATCAAACTTTTTGAATTCATTTTAAATTGTCTGAATAGTCAGTTTCTAAAAATGCTAACTTTTGACTGTAACCAGTGTGCTAACTTGAGCATAAATTTTCCAGATGTTATATTTGTGATTTATACATTTTTCCTAGAATTGTGTGTAATTGTTTTGAAATTAACCTTAAAGTCATTATATAGAAACATTTTGTTTTAATTTACAGGGAATCAGTGCAGCTGCACAGCCACATATAGATTTCCTACAAGGACAAGTACACCGGAATCACCCAGGTGTATCTAACTTGAAAACCTTGCATCTTCCTGAAGAGCTCCAGAGACATGCTTGTTCAATTATTCATAGTAAGTATTCTTGCAGTCTATTGCTGCTTTTGTTGGTCCTGACATTTTTTCAAATGCAATACATTTTTCAAATTTTCAGAAGCTCAGGTGCCTCGACTAACTGACCGTGCTAATCTCCTCACAAACTTCCTGTGGAGCAGGAAGCGAGCAGTTGAGGATGTGGCCCTGAGAAAAAAAGCCATGAGCTTGGAGAAACACCTGTGGGAGAGAGCAATTGAAAAGGGATATGGTGGGTGATTTACAAGTCGAAAATTGACAGCAGCTGTAAGATGACAGAAGTGTTACAGTGCATGATACATCAGCTGAACTATTGTTTTTTTTTTTGCAGATTTAGATGAAGAATTGCTTGAAGACCGAATCAGGAAAAAAGTCTTGTCTGAATTGAGAAGAACCACATATCACTGGACTCCCTTGAAGTAGGACTTTACCTCCCATGTCACATTATTTTGTATCAAAAATACAAGCCTGTTCATTTACACACACAAACACACAGCTCCCCAGCTTTTTTAGTTGCACATCACTGATAACCTTAACAGCAGCTGACATGTAAAGGTTTGAGCAGCCCCAGCCCCAATTGGTGTGTGAACTGTTAAACTAGTGGAAGATCAAATGATCTCCAAAAGTTACAGAGGACACATTATTTTTATAATGTACTATATATATATATATATATATATATATATACACACACACACACACAATAAAACCTGAACCCCCAGGTAAGCACAGTGGCAAAAGGAAAAACTCCCTTTTAACAGGAAAAAACCTTGAGCAGGGCCAGGCTTACAAGGAGGAACCATCCTGCTGAGAGTCGGCTGGGTAAAGGAGGAAAACAAGAGGGAGACAGGACAGACAGAATAAAGAGAGAGAGAGGGAGAAACAAATACAATCATAGAAATACAAACAAAATATAATCATATAAATACAAACATATCAGACATAATATAATGCATATATACATAATACAGCATAGCAGGTTGTTATAAAAAGAGGAACAGCATAGGCAGGTTTTAATGAAAAAGGGAACATCATAGGCAGGTGCTGACAGTGGACATTGGGTTTGTCAGAGGCCCAGGTCCGTGTAGCATGGAGAGAGAGAGAAAGAAGACGAGGAGGGAGACACAAAACAGCGAGAAAGACTGGACACCCTGATAATCCCAGTGAGAAGAAGAGGTGAGGGAGTAGAGATTGTGGTTGGTGTTGAGAAGGTGGGGAACTGCTCAGTGGATCATGTCTGTGTCCCCATCAGCGTAGGCCTATAGCAGCATAGCTATGCTAAAGATTGAAGAATAAAAGTTTGATTCTACCTATCCTACCTGTAACTACATCTCTCAGTCCTACACACTTTGTTTAAGGCTAACTGTATGGTTTATTGAACAGAAAGGTTGGTAACTGGTTCCATAGGAATGCTGCCTGATAACTAAAGGCTCGTCCTCCCAGTCTACTTTTATGAATTGTTTACAAGTAAACCTGCACTGTGATCTGAGTGTTCTTTTAGGAGTATATGGAACTATGAGATCCTGCAGGTATGATGGATATAGTCCATTGAGAGCTTTATATATTGGAAGGAGAATCTTAAAGTCTATGCTAAATTTCACTGGAAGCCAGTGAAGAGACGCTAAAACTGGAGAGATATGCTCCCTGGTGCTGATTCCTGTCAGAACTCTGGCTGCAGCGTTCTGGATCAGCTACAGGTTTTTAATGGAATAATTTGTACATCCTGACAGTAATGAGTTGCAGTAGTCCAGTCTAGAAGTAACCAAGGCATGGGCGAGTTTTTCAGCATCACTCTGACACAGGATGCTCCTGATTTTGGCAATGTTACGGAGGTGAAAGAAGGCGGTCCTAGAAACCTGTTTAATATGAGGGAGAAATGGCATGTCCTGGCCGAAGATAACTCCCAGGTTCCTTGCAGCCGTACTGGAGGACAAAGTAATACCATCCAAAGAGAGAATGCTGTCTGATAATCTAGTCCTCAGATGTTTAGGTCCAAGAACAATGACTTCAGTTTTGTCTGAGTTTAAAAGTAAGAAATTGGAGGTCATCCAGTCTTTTATGTCTTTGAGACATGCCTGGAGTCTAGCTAACGGCTCTGTTTCTTCAGGTTTCATGGATAAATACAGCTGCGTATCATCGGCATAGCAATGAAAATTTATGCCGTGTCTCTGAATAATATTTCCTAGAGGGAGCATGTAAAGAGTGAACAGGATTGGCCCAAGCACTGAACCCTGTGGAACACCATGATGAACCTTTGTACACCCAGAGGAAACATCATTAACATGAACAAAATGAAATCAATCTGATAGATAAGATTTAAACCAGTCTAGAGCTGTCCCTGTAGTCCTAATCTCATGTTGTAGCCTTTGTAATAAAATGCTGTGATCTACAGTATCAAAGGCAGCACTGAGGTCCAGTAAAACAAGTACGGAGACAAGTACATGGCCTGATGCCATGAGGAGGTCATTAGTGACTTTAACCAGTGCTGTTTCTGTGCTATGATGAGCTCTAAAACCAGATTGAAACACTTCAAATAGACTATTCCTGTTGATCCGTTATCTGACTCACAACAAGCCTCTCAAGCGGACCAGGACATGTCATTTCTCCCTCAAGTGCACTTTATGTGGCTGAGACACATGTCCTAGCTCTATGTTGTATGTCTACATAGCGCCAGGTCCTGGAGAAACGTTGTCTCATTTCACTATGTATGTCAGCTATATGTAGTTGAAATGACAATAAAGCCTCTCTACTCTCTAGTAAGTATCTTAGAGATGAATGGAAGGTTGTATATCAGTCCATATAGTTTGCTAAGATCTCTGGGTCAAGTGAAGGTTTTTTAACTGTTGACAGAGTGTAACCAGATGCTTTGAAATGTGTAGCTGGGGATGTGAAAACAGGGTCCTGCATCATTATAAGTTGTTAATTCATTTGTTCTCTCTGTGTCTCAGGTATGATGAAGACTTAGGTGTGGTGTACATGGCAGCTCGGCTCGCTGGAGGTTATGCAGCAGTTAGGAGAGCTGTAAATGAGGTCCCTGAATAAAGCAACCAAGTTCATATTTCATCTCACACAACAGCACCACATTTGAAGAGTGCAAATTTCAAGCTCTTTTACATTTCAATTTGTATACTCCCTATAATAAACATTTTCCTTGGTCTTCACAGATAAAGAAAAGGGACCCCACTTTTTCTCCCAAGACGCTCCTAGATTTTGGTTCTGGTCTGGGAACAGTCGTCTGGTGAGTCAATCATATCACACATCTGGTTGGTGTGCTAAATACCAGATTGCTGCTCCTCATCCTCCTACTCTCCTGCAGGGCTTTACACTCATGCTGGGGTGACTCTTTAAAGGAGATGGTGTGTGTGGACAGCTCTGCTCCAATGAACATCCTTGCAGAGAGACTTCTTAAAGGTACCATTACAGGTGTTTCTAAATCTTACCAAAAGATTTTTTTAAGTCTGTTTCTGATCTTTTGCATCTTGATTAATTAGGTGATGAAGAAAGAGGGGACCCTTGCATAAAGCAAGTCTATTTCAGACAGTTCCTCCCTGTCTCTCCTAAGGTGAACCCTGACTTTACTATCATTCTGATCATGATCAGAATGATAATCATTTTTCTTCTTCTTTGAGCTCATACCTTTAAACCAGACTGGGCAGGTACCACCTACCCTGACAAAAATACTGGCAAAATCCAACAGTAGAGAAGAATCAGTTAGTATACAAGAGCAGAGCAGTCTGTGGTCTCCAAATATCAAAAGATTCCCTGATGAATGGGTCTCTATATTTTTCACTTACTGCACCAGTGTACTCGTGTTCTTCCTATTTGTAGCAGATTTATGTTCCTGAGGTTTGACTTGATATTACTCCAGGTGCAATTTGACCTGGTGACTGCTGCCTTCACCCTGTCAGAACTTCCTGGTGCAAAGGATCGAGAGGATGCTGTGCTGACTCTGTGGAGGAAGACAAATTCATACTTGGTGGGTTTAAATTATGTGCTGGATTCTAGATATTTGCACTGTGTTTTAGGTCAATATATATAAAAGTCAGATATTAATTGTTTTGTAACCTTTCTTAGTGTCTGAAGTTCCTGTATTGGTATTTGATGTTGTCTGTTTCCGAATCAAGGTGTTGGTGGAAAATGGGACCAAAGAGGGCCATCAAATACTTATGGAAGCCAGAGAAACTTTATTAAAGGTATTACCAGTTGATGAAAAGAGAGATGGCAAAATTACATCATTTTTTACTCTAGCAAAGGATAAATAAACTCACTCATTCAACTTCATTACAAAATTTAGTCAAGTACAATCAGATTGCTGTGCAAAGCTACCTAAAACGTATATCCCTGATTTGTATGTGAAAAATAATTTCCCTTATTAAATAAACATAGTGGAAAAATGTGCATAATTTTTGATATGTGTAAATTATGTGATACAGTTGTTATAAGCAGCTCTTTGTCTTCAGACGCAAGACAAAATTGTCCATGACATTAGACCAGCATCAGTGTTTGCTCCAGTAAGTGTAAAATCATGTTGTTCTTTTCATCCAGTCTTCCAAAGCTCTAGTAATCTTCTTACTTTTATATTTTACAGTGTCCTCATGAACTAATGTGCCCTAAACTAGCTGCTGAATCTGTTACACCCTGCAACTTCCAGCAGCTTTACCATCCTCTGCCTCTGCCTGGCGTAAGATCCGCCTCTGCATCAGTGTCTGTAAAAACCTCAGCATCTCAGGCTTTAATTTTAATTTTAACTTTAATTTCCAGCACAATATGCCGCAGACGGAGAAGTTCAGCTACCTGATTCTGACTCGAAAGGAGCAAACTGCTGCGGAAACGCTAGGTTTGGGCTGGTCCCGGCTGCTGGCACCGGTGCAGCGCAGAGCAAGACACGTTCACTGTCGAATGTGCTGCCCAGATGGACAGTTCCAGCACATCGTGGTGACAGCACGAAAACACAGCAGGTAAAGTCTTCATTCCCACATGCAAAGTCGCAAAATGCCCACTATTGAGCTGTATACATGTACGTTTATGTACCGTATGTAAAAACAATATTTTTGGTTTTGTCACATCCCCCAACTGCCCCTTATAGATTTTTAGTTTACTTTAGCAATTTAGAAATTATTCTCCCAATTCCATTTCATTCTTTGAAAACACGCATCACAATACTTCCGTGTTTGACTCTAGTCAGTGTTGTTGATTTTAAAATTTCCCTCTTTACACGTAACCACTTACAGGGACGAAATGACTCAAATTCTGGTCTGAACCTTCCTCAGGAGTTTTCTTTGTGTGTGTCTATGGGGTCAACATCAAACTGATTCGGATCAATTTTCTCTTTACAGCAGATAGTTTGTGTTCTGATCACAGCAAAAGTGGTTTGCACTGACAATGCTTTGAACCACTGCTACTGCTGTAAACGGGCTTCCCTTACTTGTTTAAATCATTTCTGTTGTTTTTAGGTCTATATATTAGCTTGACTGTAATTAGTTTCCTTTTAGTCCGGAGTCAAATGGATCAACTGGGCTTTAGTTAACAGGACCCTCACATGCCAAAGGTCCTCAAAACTGAGGTTTTATTGCACTAAGTTTATGCTGCAAACTCATATACTGATATACAGTATTTGATCGATATACAAGACCCAACAGCGCACTGTGAGAGCAGCTGAGAAGATCTTTGTTCTCTCTCTTCCTTCCCTACTGAACATTTACCACATCCGCCTCACCCGCAAAGACACCAAAATTGCAGGTGACCCCACCCATCTCACAGTCTCTTCAGCTTGCTGCCGTCGGGGAGGAGACTGCAGAGTCTCCGGGCCAAAACCAGCAGGCTCAAAGACAGTTTTTTTTCATCAGGCAGTCAGGATGCTCAACTCTCTCCCTGCTCTGCCCCCACTTTTTATTTAGTTTAGTTAGAGTAGTTTGGTTAAGTTATAGTGGTTTTATTATTTATTACCTCACTGCACCGAGGTATGTCGTGTATGTACAGCATATCTGACAATAAAGTTGATTTTGACTTTGACAAGACCAATGATTCCAAAAGATCACGGCAACATCCAGACAGATTAAGAGTGATGCGTCTGATATTATTAAAAAAAAAAAAAAAAAAAAGCTAAAACTTAAGAAACACTTTCAAACAGACTGCAGTGCCATGTTGTACCCAAGTTTGTACTTTATTTTTGTGCACCACCTTCATAATATGAGCCTGCTGAAAAGTAATCATATTACTAGTTTGTCATGATAAGTTACCGTAATTACTTGTACTGTAGGATGTTTCATTTTTTTTTTAATCCTGTCTTGATCTTATTTTGAGGCTGATTTTTCTTTTTCTTTCTCATTTCAGAGATGTGTACCGCTGTGCTCGCAGCAGTGACTGGGGAGACCGGGTGCCAATCATTCCATCAGATGACAGTGACATCCACACAGATTCAGAGTGATACATCTGAAGAAATGAGAAAAAAGAATGCTGAGTTATGGATGTTTCTTTGTTGACCCACCTGATAAACAAACGGGAAGCCGCAATTTTACCAATCATCCACTTTGAGCCCCGTCTCTTCATCGGCTGGCTTGAGGGTTATTTTGAACCAGCAGAGCTGCCTTACTGTCTCCATTAGTTGTGTTTGCATTTTGCCCTACAAAATAGTTTTGATTTATAATCAATGTGGTCATATGCCTGTATTTTAAGCTGTATTTTAATTGAAAATAAATGATTTAATCTTCAATAATTGCGTAAGCATTGTGGATATTTTGCAAGTCAAGTCATCATCATCATGTCTGTGATATTGTGAGAAAGAAAATCAGGAAACAATTAGGACAGTTTACTTAGGACCAGATTTTCAAATTTAAAATCTGGGTCACAATTTTTTTTTCTCCCTCTTCAATCACTCTTCACTCCCTCATCACTCCCTCTTTACTCCCTCTTCACCCCCTTGTTGCTCCCTCTTCACGCCCTCGTCACTCCTTCATCACTCCATCACTTGCGTTAATTGATTGTTTTAGCTGATGTGTTTGGTTTCCTTTGCTATTTCTTTGTGTAAGGTTTTGTTTGACTTTGCTCCGGAGACTATCTCCGCGTTTTTGTTATCATTATCGCACCTGAGAGTGTTGTTTTCTGTTGTCGTCCGGAGAGTGACTCCGTGACTTTCTGTTCGTCAATTATTAAATTATTTATTAATTTATCTTGTTCCGGCCTTTCCTTTTCCCTGAGCCAGGTTAAGGTTTGGGTTGTAACACTCCCTCTTCACTCCCATTTCACTCCCTCTTAATTCCCTCTTCACTCCCTCATCACTCCCTCTTCACTCCCTCTTCACTCACTCTTCACTCCCTTGACACTCCCAGAGTCGTAGTCCATTTGAGCAACCAGCAGATTTCCTCAATAATAATCCACAATTTTCATATTTTGACCGGATGATGGCATTTGCTCATTTTCCCACAGGCCTCTCTGGATCCAATATGTACGATAATCTTGCATTTCATCCTCCCATTTTTTCTATTTTGTCATAGGTTCTTCCTTTTTCATTTCTGCCAATGCTCTTGTTATGGGGGCTCCAGCCTCGTTTGTTTTGGTTAACTCTTCCCTCATTCTGCTGTTGGTTTGTTTGATTGTTGGAATTCGGTTACTGTCAGATGTTTTACAATTAAATTTTTTTTTTTATTTTCAGTCTGCAGATTTTATGGACCAGTTTCTGATTCTCTTATCAGTTTCCCCAGCCAAAACAGCAGCTGCCCCAAACATCCCCGCAAATTACAGACCTATTTCTAACCTTCCCTCATCAGACGCGCTGTCGCAAACCATCTCATTAGTAGTAGTACTACTCATTAGTAGTAGTAGTAGTAAAATGCTAACAAACAGTCCAAAATCCAGCTATACCAGCCAGCAGTCATGTTTCTGGGAGAAACGATATCACCACAAGGCACTGGCCCCACCGAGCCCCAAAAACAAACAATCCAAAGCTTTCCACAACCAAAAACAGTGAGAGACATGACCAGCTTCTTTGGACCTTGCAACTACTGGCTATATACCAGACTATGTCACTCTCACTCAAGTTCTAAGAGAGGTGATGGCTAAGGAGGGACACAGGAACACGTCGGCACCACTGCACTGGACGTCTGAAGCCAACGACGCCTTTGAAGAACTAAAAAAAAAAAAACAAAAAAAAAACAATGGACACTGCCACTAACCTGGCAAACACCAGATTACACTTTGGATTTCCAAATTTACATTTGGTGGAAAAGGAAGGAATAATGAATTTAATCCTCTATCACAAAGTTCATGGAAAAAGAAAGGCAACTGCTCAAAGTCAGAATATGTGAAAGCCATCTCTCATGCTGCAAAAACAGTGTGCCTCCAGGTACTCTCTCCAGGGAAAAACACCCCACAAATCACCGACAGAAGACCTTGAGTTGGAACCAAGATCTTGGGTCTTTGCAAAGGTGCACTAAGGAAAATGGAATGAACCAAAGTGGTGTAGTCCTTATGAAGTACTATTGGGACTATTACATTCAGTGAAAATCAAAAAAAAGGAACCAGAACCCAGTGGGTCCACTTAACCCACTGTGCCAAAGCCAAAGGACCACAGGACAAACCCAACATGCCTGAAGGCAAGGTAACAGGTGTCCCGAACCAAAGACACAAGTAATGCTTTTAATTGTTATATGTTATCTGTTATATGTTTTCTGTTGTATGTCATCTATTGTATGTTACCTGTCATATTGTTGTTCACTTTTATTTCATTACTTTTGGGGGCCGTGCGACTAACACATGAAAGAAAATAGGCCTATTCTGGGAACTATGCCCTTGGAAGATACAAAACAGCCATTGTATTAACCTAATATTTTCGATTCCACATGCAGATACTGATCATAACTGTTCAGTGATGTTCTCCAGGTGTGTTGTTGCCAAAAGAGCCATGGTACTTCCACCCTTCCAAAGCCTGAGTGGTAACTATATCTGCTACACATACACACACCTTACTGGCAAGCAGGTGGGACAACTTACAGAATGTTCCACTGTAACACATATTGACACCCTATTGTTGAGCTGCCAGATATGGTGGTATTGTGGCACCAATATGCTGAGATCAATTTTGCCTGCCAATTGGACAGGCACATGCGCATCCATACAACTAGTCATACCATTCGTACTAGCACCAATGGCACCGAATCTCATTTGGCCCAATGTAAGCCACTGACCCGGCCCAACCACCACCAAAAGCATGACGCTGTACCTCAGGGCTCTTGTGACAAAAACCATATGGATTGCTGCGATTGGCATACCGTGAGGAGTTTCTGATTAAATTAAAGCTAGAAATATGATAGCTGCAGGCTTCAGATCACTGTTAATCTGGATCTCTTCCAACAAAAAAGTATAACCCAATAACCATTTAATTGCCATTAAAGGGTTAGCTGAACAACTAGACACCACCAGGCTGAGCACTTGGCAAAATAGATTGGTCCTAGACATGATCCTTGCCGAGAAAAGGAGAGACTTGCAAACTGATTGATGGACTCTGCTCCCCCAACAGCTCGGGGACATGAGCCCTGAATGGACTGACCGCCGTTTCGATGGAACTAGCAGAAAACTGAACCATCGGAAACTGGCTCAGCTCACAGTTTGGCGCCTGGAAACACCTAATCCTGTCTGTTGGCTCTGCTCTTTTGACAGGCCTTTTAATGTTCATCTTGTGTGGATGGTGTATTGTGCCTTGCCTTAGACGCCTAGTTACTCGTACCATGTCTAAGATGTTTTCTTCTGATATTACTGTGTAGATGGTTGTAAGGGAGTCAGACAGATGCAACCCTAAATATGAGATCCCTGAAAACGAGCTGTGAGACGTCTATAGAGACCATCCTTAATGAAGCATTGTGGCAACAGTCTTGTGAAGGTCTTTTGCCCTCATAGACCAGCCAGGCTATCGGCCCAATACATCGGCCGACCACTGAACAACTCATATGCCCACAAAGGAAGATAGCCACCATGTGGGATTTTTGGTCTTCGCCATGGTCAACGGATGTCAGATTGTGAACAGGACAAGGTCCTGTTCAAAGGAGGGAAATGAAGAGGAAAAATTTAATGTTACAGTTAAAACCCTGAGTTACCAAAGCTTCAGCCTTAATCAGCTAATAATTTAGGCCATGTTAGTGTGAAATGATAAAATTCTAGCTTGCTCATAACTCCTATGTGGATCTTCATATGATTAGCATATGACTCCCCATGTACTTACGTATCTTATATCAACTGTATTTATCATAACTGCGTAAGCATGTTTTAGTCTGCTGTGCTTAAAAATAATCTTATTAAGTCATTGTCAAAACAACTGACAGCTTGCTGAATCATTATAAACAGGTGTCAACTCCTGCTAAGGTTTGAATGATAATGTGTGCGTTCTGCAGCTGACAGCTCATACTGAGTGCACTGTGTACAATGGGTCTGGTCCAGTCTGTTGTGTCTCTGGTTTCCTAACAGGTCAGCAGAACCTTTAAGAATCATATGTTATCTGGGGCCCCCATGCTTCATGCCCTTGGAGGATGTGAGAACAGGCACTGTTTGTTTGAAGCAAAGATGTGACAAACCTGGCTGTAGATTTTGTATGACTGAGCATTTTTAGAAAGTACATAAGCAAACTGTTAGCACCTGGCTTCAGGAAAAGGCATCATACCAAATCCGGAGAGCTTAGTCTTGGCTGAGCGTTTTGGGGACACCTATAGAAACCGGAGGCAGGCGACGACGACTTCTATCGACTGACCTTTTTGGGTTGTGATTCACCACTATATTTTTGCCTCGTGCCTTTTTTTTATTTTATTCTTCTGATTCCATTTGGCTGATGTATTTTATGTCAATAAATTCTGGATGACATTTTTTGAAAAAGACAACCTCTGGTGCTCTGTGTTATTTTTTTGACATGAGGTGTCAGGTGTCTTCTGTTTTTCCACCCAGCCAAGATGTAGGAAAAAATCCTGCAACAAAACTTTCACTCAAATTAACCCATCTGCAGATGGGTTAAGTTTGGCCTTGTTAAAGCGATAACATTGTAGAAGTAAGCGCAACAGTCCATGAACTGGATCATGTTTTTATCATGAGTAAAAAAGAAAGCTAAAAAAGAAGGTGAAACAGATTCACGCAGACAGATGCATTTCAAATTGTATTTCTTTTCATTTAGCTTTTTCTGAATTACATCTAATGAAAAACCAAAACCTCTCTGTCTCAGGAAAATAGATCATTAATTAAGGAAAAGAAAAGATTTCTATTGCAGTAATGTTACTACTGAATGGTATGAAAATGTACAGTGATTAATACTTGGTCAGGACCTCTTTCTCATGAATTACTGCAGCAGCGTGGTGTGTCATGGAGACCAGTCTGTGGCACTGCTGAGGTCTGATGAAGGCACAGCTTGCTCTGATAGTGGCATCACCCTCATCAAAATACCCCAGAGATTCTTTACCTTCTCAAGATTCTGGAACCTGGATTTCCAAAAGAAATGCAAAATTTTCTTTGTCTGTGTAGGTTTTCATTCATACAGGTCATTGTTATTCTCTCCAGAAGACTTCTTCAGAAGTGAAGAACTGGAGAAGAGGCAAAATATCTTCAAGAACCTAATGAAGTCCAGTTACACACAGAGATCTAACTGGAAAAGAGGACTTTGGACCACTGAGCAGTAGTCCAGTTCTTTTTGTCCTCAGTCCAGGTAAGATGCCTCTGACTCTGGTTCAAGAGTGGCTTGACACCAGGATAGATAGCTCTAGTCCATGTCCTGGATGTATCTTTGCGTGATGGACCTCAAAGCTCTGGCTCCAGCTGCAGTCCACTCCCTGTGAATCTCCCCCATGTTCTTGAATGGGCTTTGCCTCAGAATCCTCTCAAGGTTGCAGTTATCCTTGTTGCTTGTGCACCTTTTCTACTACATTTCTTCATTCCATTCAACTTGCCATTAATGTGCTTGGATGCAGAAGTCTAAGAGCAGCACCAACTTCTTTAGGCATCACCTTTTGTATCTTACTCTCCTTGTGCAGGATGTCAGTGATTGTCTCTTCCATAATTGTGTTGCCTTCTGAATGACACCATTTATAGTCTCAGAGAACCTTTGCACGTGTTTTGAGTTAATTAGCCAATTAGATTTTTCCACACTAATCACATTTTCTGACACACAGAGTTTTGTCTTTTCATTGGCTGTAAGCCATATTCACAAAAAATCCAAGAAATAAACAGTTGTAATTAATCAATGTGTCAAGAATCAGTGTTCAACTTTTTACATTACTGAAATTCACTTCTTGATAGTTCTTGTAGAATAATGTAGCCGCAAGGGGACACAAGCCTTATTGTGCCGGTCCCAAACCCGGATAAATACAGAGGGTTGTGTCAGGAAGGGCATCTGACGTAAAACTTTTGCCAAATCAAACATGCGAATCGAATATATGACTTCCAAACCGGATCGGTCGAGGGCCGGGTTAACAACAACCGCCATCGGTGCTGTTCACCTACAGAGTGCTGGTGGAAATTGGACTACTGTTGGTCGAAGAAGGAGAGGAGGAAGGTGTGTCCATAGGAAGAGAGAGAAGAGGAATGCCAAGAGTCTAGGACTGAGAGTAGGGACTTTGAATGTTGGAACTATGACAGGAAAAGGTAACGAGTTAGTTGACATGATGCAGAGGAGGAAGGCAGACATATCATGTGTTCAGGAGACCAGGTGGAAAGGTCGCAAGGCTAGAAGTTTGGGAGCAGGGTTCAAGTTGTTCTATCATGGTGTAGATAGGAAGAGAAATGGAGTAGGAGTTATTTTGAAAGAGGAGTTTGCTAGGAATGTCCTAGAGGTAAAAAGAGTGTCAGATAGAGTGATGAGTCTGAAGCTCGAAATCAAAGGTGTGATGTTCAATGTTGTTAGTGGGTATGCTCCACAGGTAGGATGTGAGCTGGAGGAGAAGGAGGAATTCTGGTAAGACCTTGAGAGAATTGTCATTGGTGCAGACTTCAATGGACGTGTTGGTGCAGGAAACAGAGATGATGAGGAGGTGATGGGCAGGTTTGGTATCCAGGAGAGGAACGCAGAAGGACAGATGGTGGTTGACTTTGCAAAAAGGATGGAAGTGGCTGTAGTGAATACTTTCTGCCAGAAGAGGCAGGAACATAGGGTGACCTATAAGAGTGGAGGTAGGAGCACACAGGTAGACTACATCTTGTGTAGACGGTGTCATCTGAAGGAGATCAGTGACTGCAAAGTAGTGGTAGGTGAGAGTGTAGCCAGTCAGCATAGGATGGTGGTTTGTAGTATGACTCTGGTGGTGAGGAAGAGGAAGAGGGCAAAGGCAGAGCAGAGGAGGAAATGGTGGAAGCTGAAAGAGGAAGAGTGTTGCATGACTTTTAGGAAGGAGTTGAGACAAGTTCTGGTTGGTCAGGAGGTGCTTCCAGATGACTGGACAACTACAGCTAATGTGATCAGGGAGACAGGTAGGAGAGTACTTGGTGTGTCATCTAGAAGGAAAGTAGATAAGGAGACTTGGTGGTGGAATGAGGAGGTGCAGGAGTGTATACAGAGTAAGAGGTTAGCTAAGAAGAAGTGGGAGACTGAGAGGACTGAAGAGAGTAGACAGGAGTACAGGGAGATTCAGCGTAAGGTGAAAGTAGAGGTGGCAAAAGCCAAATAAGGGGTTTGACTTGTATGCTAGGTTGGACAGCAAGGAGGGAGAGACTGATCTATACAGGTTGGCAAGGCAGAGAGACAGAGATGGGAAGGACGTGCAGCAGGTTAGGATGATTAAGGATAGGGATGGAAGTGTATTGACAGGTGCCAGTAGTGTGATGAAAAGAGTACTTTGAAGAGTTGATGAATGAGGAAAATGAGAGAGAACGAAGAGTAGAAAAGGTGACTGTTGTGAACCAGGAAGTAGTAAAGATTAGTAAGGAAGAAGTGAGGAGAGCATTGAAGAGGATGAAGAGTGGAAAGGCACTCTGTCCTGATGATATACCTGTGGAGGTATGGAAGTGTCTAGGAGAGGTGGCAGTAGAGTTTCTGACTGGGTTGTTTAACAGGATCTTAGATAGTGAGAAGATGCCTGAGGAATGGAGGAGAAGTGTGCTGGTGCCCATTTTTAAGAACAAGGGAGATGTGCAGAGTTGTGGCAACTACAGAGGAATAAAGCTGATGAGCCATACAACGAAGTTATGGGAAAGAGTAGTCGAAGCTAGACTAAGGGCACACGTGAGCATTTGTGAGCAGCAGTATGGTTTTATGCCAAAAAAGAGTACCACACATGCAGTATTTGCTTTGAGAATGTTGATAGAGAAGTACAGGGAAGGTCAGAGGGAACTGCATTGTGTCTTTGTAGATCTGGAGAAAGCTTATGACAGGGTGCCCAGAAAGGAACTGTTGTATTGTATGAGGAAGTCTGGAGTGGCAGAGAAGTATGTTAGAGCGGTGCAGGACATGTACGAGGACTGTAAGACAGTGTTGAAGTGTGCTGTAGGTGTGACAGAAGAGTTCCGAGTGGACATGGGACTGCATCAGGAATCAGCTCTGAGCCCCTTCTTGTTTGCTATGGTGATGGACAGGCTGACAGACGAGCTTAGACAGGAATCTCCATGGACTATGATGTTTGCAGATGACATTGTGATATGTAGTGAGAGTAAGGAACAGGTGTAGGAGATGCTTGAGGGGTGGAGGTTTGCCCTGGAAAGGAGAGGAATGAAGGTTAGCTGCAGCAAGATGGAGTGTGTGAATGAGAGGGACCCAAGTGGAAGAGTGAGGTTACAGGGAGAAGAGAAAAAGAAGGTGGAAGATTTTAAGTACTTAGGGTCAACAGTCCAGAGCAATGGAGAGTGTGGAAAAGAGGTGAAGAAGCGTGTGCATGCAGGCTGGAACGGGTGGAGAAAAGTGTCAGGTGTGATGTGTAATAGAAGAGTTTCAGCTAAAATGAAAGGAAAGGTGTACAAAACTGTGGCGAGACCAGCAATGTTGTTTGGTCTAGAGACAGTGCCACTGAGGAAAAGACAGGAGGCGGAGCTGATGGTTACAGAGATGAAGATGCTGAGGTTCTCTTTGGGAGTGACCAGGATGGACAGGATCAGGAATAAGTACATCAGAGGGACAGCACATGTTAGAGGTTTTGGAGATAAAGTCAGAGAGGCCAGACTGAGATGGTTCGGACATGTCCAGAGGAGAGATAGTGAATATATTGGTAGAAGGATGCTGAGTTTTGAACTGCCAGGCAGGAGGCCTAGAGGAAGACCAAAGAGGACGTAGTGAAAGAGGACGTGAAGGTAGTTGGTGTGAGAAAAGAGGATGCAGAAGACAGGGTTAGATGGATGCAACTGATTCACTGTGGCGACCCCTGAAGGGAAAAGCCGAAAGGTAAAGAAGAATAGTTCTTGTATAATAATGCACTTCAAATTGTACCTAAATCAACAACTTGTGAACTATGGATTGTTGGATTATGAATTGTTAATTTAAAAATAAAATGCTTCATTTTTCAATACTGATCAATTTGAGACATTGAGACATTTGATTTTCTTTCTTAAAACATGTTCAGCAGAAGAGGTAATTTCTGAATTACATATTTATTTTTCCAAAGGAAATAACACAACAACAGTGGGTGTTAAATTTCAACATTCTGATTTTTGATATATTCTCTGATGCAACTGCATCACGGTTTTGTGTAGGCTGAAGGCGAAAAACCTTGTCCACATTCTGCTGGAGCTCAGGTACAGGTGTGTTTTACCTCATGATCATATCCCCTCCCAGGTGTAACAAACTAAAAACATAACAATGTTAATTAGTGAGGAGGTTTCCACATTAATGATACACGAGAGTAAAATTACAGGAAAAATCAGCCCATATCAATGTTAATTTCCAACAATTTCCATCAGGGCTGAGCTCAAGTCTGGGTATTTGTAGTGATATCCCGCCTCTTGTGTTCTCTTTGGTATGACTTTCTGGCCCTGTGTGAGGACCATGGCCCGCTCAGATCCCATTAGAGCACTAATAAAGAAGCCAGGCACAGGCAGAATGGTTGGTCTCCTCATTATCCTGCCCAGCTCTTTGGTGAACTCATAATTAGTGTTCAGTGCAGGAGCAACGCCATTAAAAACTTGTGGAGAAAGGGAGCAAACTTCTCCAGGGTGCTCAAGGGCATGGGCGATAATTCCTGCTAGATCTGAGACGTGGATCCAGGGAAATGGCTGGCATCCTGACCCCAAAGTTCCACCGAGGCCAAGCCAGAAAGGCAGCAGCATTTGCTTCATGGCACCGCCATCACGTCCCAGAACGACACCTGGTGGCGAGAGATAGGTAGCGGTCAGAGTCAAGATCGTTATGTACACGGCAAGAACTGCTCCCAGAGCTGCACTAATGTTAATTAACAAGGAGAGGGTCTGAGCTCATGAAATTAAAGCTATTTACACTTACGTAAGATTTACAAATAAGGCAAAATCAGAGTTAAGACTGACATGTCTTTTTTTTTACATTTCTTACATTTCTTTTTTGTGAAAAACATGTAAAAATCACATTCTTTGACACATAACAACTTTGTGTCCAACTTAACTGAAAGTGTGTTTTGTTCAATGTACTGTAAATCCCACTGTTTTGACATACCAGATCTGATGATGAACTGTTTGGTGGTTTTTGCTGTATTCTCAGGAAGAAGTGCAGCACCCTCCCACTCTTTCACAAGTTTTGAGAAGAGATCAAACGGTGTCCATTCACTGTCTTCTGAATACTGAGCTGTCAGACTAGACTTGTAACAAGCTGGTACACAATAGCATAGGGAAGTCTCACTTTATCATCTTTAAGTCCATGTTATTTGACACTAGCAAATCAGAGTGCCTGTGTTTTTATCATGTGTACCTACAACATACCTACACCTGTTATCAGGACCCAGGAGCAAGGTGGACTGGGTGATCCACTAATAGCTTTAGCCAGACCTTTTGTAGTATTGATGCGACTGGAGAATAAGTTGTTTTTATAGTGTTCATTCCACCTAAAACCACAAATAAAACCAGAAATCAGTTCATTAATATTTATGATTCATCTTCACTTTTGTTATATTCAAAATTTGTTATTTGTCCAATAAAATGGGAACATGTCCAATATAACATCTTCAAATAGCTAGTTTAATCCACAATCCAAAGATATTTCAGGAGAGGAGTAGAGGCCCAAATGGTGTTTTCATCCACCCCCTCCCAAACACAATTCAAATCAGTTATATAAAAAGTATCAATGAAAGTCTTAGACTTCAGTCAGGATTTTCAAGTGGTATTTTAAGTAGTTCCGACTGTCTGTTAGATTTCGGGAAATGCTTTATTTCACACTCACCATCTCAGTGGGTTCATTAGATTCTCTCCTGCCAAGTTGACGACCCCATCACATGGTGGAAGGCCATTCAACTCCAACTCATCCTGCACAGAGTGGTTAAATTGTTCCAGGTATTCATAAACTGGCCTTTATTTGGATTAAAGGCAAACATGACAGCATGGACAAGGATAATCACAATTAAAAAAAAAAAAAAAAAAAAAAAACAAACACCCAGACATTGTAATGAGTTACAAAGTCCCCAAGACGAGAAATCGACCTTTTTGTTCCATCATACCCATGTTATTTTCCCTGGGCCAGGCTGTCGAGATATCACAGTCACATCATGGCCTTTGTTTCTTAGTAAGTGCATCAGCTCTCTGCCTACAAATCCTGATCCTCCTCCTGTAAATAAGAAAAAAACACAAATGTACTCAGAAATGGTATAATCACATATTGCAGAGTACAACAGTTACTTGTTACAAAAAAGTACATATTTTAAGACTACCAGACTAAAATGGAGGCAAAAACACATAAAAAACTCTAAGGCCTTCAACCTGGTATATGTCCTTGTAGCTGTTCATACTAAAAATAAAGATTCTTTATTTGATGGCACAGTGAGGAAATTGCACTGTTACAGCAGCTCAAATACTGTTATGAAAACTATGTTGTAAAATATGTAAGGAGAGAGGGAAAACATAAAATACAATAAAAATATATAAGCATGAATTAAATTTAAACATTAAGATCAATCGACTTGCAGTCTAAGATCATATTTTTAAAACCTATGACCAACCACGTAGAAAAAAAAAAATGTTGGATTTGGAAGAAAATCAGAATCAGGGCACTTGCTCTGCAGCCCAAGTGCAGTTCACAAGCGGTACAGCGATGCGCTTGCGCAGTGGACATGCTTACAAAACGACTGCGGGCTACTGTAGCTTTGCTACAACAGTTACAAAATGGTTCGATTATTCGCGAAGCGGTCTTGCTTTTATCGCAGTTTTCACACAATTTATTAACTCTGTGAACTCAACAGCTGGCTATTAGAATTGTTTATTTCTGATTGATATTTATGAACAAACACACAACTCTGTTTAAAAAAAAAAACTTACCTATTAAAATCCTCATGGTGTCTTATAAATATAGAGCCAGAGATAATTCTGTTACAACAGTATGAGTTTCCTGGAAGCACATCCGCAACAACCCTTATAACGCTGAGGTGACGCGCAGCGGGTGTCCACCTTTTTTGGACTAATGCTTATTCCGTAGACGATTTTTTTTCTTCTTCTTCTTCTTCTTCTTCTTCTTCTTCTTCTTCTTCTTCTTCTTCTTCTTCTTCTTCTTCTTTCAAATATTTGTGGCAGTTGGCAAATAACTTTTAGGCGCATTACTGGTCTTTTAGACTGGAGCGTGGGACAGAATATTCTATCTACTAAATTCTATATAAATTCTAAATCACCACGGTAATTCTTATTTAAAAAAAACAACTCTTACACACTAAACAACAAACTG
The DNA here is from genome assembly GCA_015343265.1 of Pao palembangensis. NCBI lineage: Eukaryota > Metazoa > Chordata > Actinopteri > Tetraodontiformes > Tetraodontidae > Pao > Pao palembangensis. Next base: position 11,621,135 of record CM027093.1, on the reverse strand, counting down.
AAATAGAACACAAAATTGCCAATTTTAATGGATGTTAGACAGAGGGTTCACTATTTTTATATTTTTGTTAATTGAAAATTATACATCATGCTTCATTGCACCATCTTCTACGTTATACGTATTATACATTCTCTGTTAGATTTTTAAGTACATAATATGTACTAAATACACTAAATTTTCTGCTTTTTATGTTTACCTTTTCTAAGGCGCTATTGTACGGAAGTTAATATTTTATATATAAATAACTAAAAAACTTTTTCTGTTTTTCCTTTAAAATATATATAAATCATATATAAACATTTTGTTATCCAAATTCATTTTGATTTGACAAAAAAAAACAAAAAAACATTTGCTTTCAAATAACTACAGCAATACGCGGTTGTTGCTTATGAACCCCATATAATTTCTTCGGATCTGATCAGACAAAACAATCCGAAAGCCACATGATTGGTGGGTGAGGACCGCAGTGATCACGTGGGACGAGGAAATAAATTGCGCTTCGGTTTGTTCAATTTCCCTTCTTCCTGATTGCGATGGTGTAGGTTAGTTGCGGCGCGCGGACTCATCCTTACTGTCTTTTCTACGGATTGATAGAAGGTATAACTTCGAGTTTAGGGATGGTTTATAATGCTCATGTTAAATATACAGTTCATTTTGCTGTCGTTTATTTTCTGCGTTTTCTTTAAAGCTTCTTTGTTAGCTTTATAAGCGCCAATCCGCCCGACCTCATGGTCAGTGGCCAGGCCCAAGATCTTGATGATCTCGAACAAAAAGACAAAATCTTAATGTTGGATATTAAGTTAATATTTGAAGTTTTTAAAATTTTTGCAATTGCAAAGTGGTATACACGTATCTATTTTAAACATAGTTTTCTGAAGTTCGCAACTTTTAGCTGTAATTATATTTTGTGTGGTTTGTGCATATTTTTGGAAATTGTAAATTCTGCCCCCATCCCCACAGCAGAATTCTTCAAATACTCTTAAAATTTGTGGCTCTTTGAGATGCTATACTGTAAAGTGCTGCTTTGTTAGAAATTATATTAATTGGAGCTGCGCTTTCACGGTTTGAGTTTGGGCAAATTGTAATGATGCGACTAAATCGAGATTTTGTCAAGCCTTAATGATGAGTTGCATGTGAGTCCGTGTTTCACCTGAAGCTCATGATTATTACTTCACTGCACTGATGGGGTTTGACAAGAAACAATTGTATTTATTGTGTGTGTGTGTGTATATGTATACACATATATATATATATATATATATATATATATATATATATATATATATGTGGATGCATGCATGCAACTGACACTAAACGGCATGCTTCCTTTTAGGAATGGAGACCTTGACAGGATAGAGGTGGTGGATTTCAAGGTATGTATCTGGGTAAATTAAGTGTAAGCATCAGATGTTGAACTTCCGGACTGAGATTAGCTTCACAGCAGTGCTGAATATGGTTTGTGATTGACAAAAGGAATTCCTTCTCACAGTTTTATCTTTCTGTTCCTACAGGTAGTTGCTGCGTCTGGGTTACAAATTGAGTTTCAAGACTACTCTTAAAGGCAACTTGAGGCAACTGGATTTTCTAGCTTGACTACATTTTTAAAATATCCACTGATAAAACGTGTTTCATGTCTGCTAGCCATAGCCTGGACATATTAAAGTATTAATCATTAATTTTGTGTGGTCTTTATTTTACAATTTGTAAATTCATGACTGAATTTAAAAACAAGGGTAGCTAATGGTAAGACACTGAATCAGCAAATTTCATATTAGCTGTCATACAACCCCTGCTACACAAAATGTGTCACTAGAGTTGAGGTTGGTATGACTGCAGTATTTTAGTTATTGCCTGGGGATGATGCTGAAGATATTGCATTGAGAGCTAACTGGAAAGATGAGCCTTGATAAATCTGTGTAGATTCTCACTCATCCAGGTCATAGTTATCCAAAGTTGGATCTCTGTGTCAACTGGCCTGAAAGGTTTCCTTGAAAACGTTTCGCCCTCTGTCCAGAGAGCTTCTTCAGTTCTAAACTTGCTGGGGGCAGATCTTGAAAATATAGTCCTGTGGACCATTGGCATGTTAATGACCCGGATGGTCACCTGAGAGTCATTGGCAGGATAACTCTGATTTATTGTGAATGTTAGGTTCCTTTTTGATACATTCAAAGAATACAGCAATTACAATATCACTATTAGACAGTCTAAAGCTGCTACACAAAATTACACTAGACTTGTTGAATACTTAAATCAATTTTAGGGCAAGACAAGTAGTGCACAAAGTTGGATAACGCAGGTATAGAAAATGAAGTAGTGCACAAAGGAACAAAAATCTCACGTTAAGACATTTCTCAACCCTAAGCTGCTATATATCTAAGACAAAGTTGTTATATATCTGACAGGTATAGAATATTTTAATTCTGTTTGACCACTCTAATGACATTGTGCTTACACCACTGATCTTCGACACTAAACCAGTCAATCTTGACATCTCTGAGTGGTGTGTTTTTCAAGTTCATGCTTGTGATTCTTGGACGTAATGATTTACACTTATGATTTTCACTCACTGCTCAACTCCATTATGTGAAATGGGAACTGCTGTACTGTAAGACTGAATACTGTTTACCAAATTGTCTTTCCTCGTGATCCGACTCTTTTTATTTTCTGTTTGGTCCAACGATGTTCCCTCAAAGAGTCGGGCCATGAAGGCAAAGCCGTTCTGTTTGATATAAGACTTTCCAGCAAAGGTGTAGAGGACTGGATTAGCGCAGCTACTGGTGAAGGCAAAAGCCGAGGTCACCGGTCGGCTGGATTGAGAGATAAGAACCAATCTGCAAAAACAAAAGCAGCATTTTTCATCTCAAACAGTTCATATAATGGGAAAAGGTACTATTGTCATAGTATTGGGCTTTGTATGAAGTGATTAAATCATCGTCAGTCATAAAATGAAACAGAAGAAGACAAAACTAGCATAACAAAACCTCAATGTTGAGGTTTGTCTATTAATTTTGAACTAATGTATTCTTTGTTACTCACATTTTTCTCGTGGGTGAATCATGTGGGTACCACTCAGCTGCCACCTTCCAAGGAATAAAAACGGAAATTAAACAACAGATCTTTTATAATTCCTTTGTGTGTGTGTGTGTGTCAAAGAGAGATGGAGAGAAGAATTAAAGATTTGGATTAAGAGAAATGAAGCCAAGAACAATCCCCTACATACCTGTAACATATTGATAATATGGTATGGTAGCCAGAAAATACCAAATGTCACCACTATGGCCAAGATGAGTTTCTCACTGTGGACCTTTCTTTGGAACTTGGTCTGCCTCAGGCGTCTCAGGATGAGCACATAAGACATTATAATGACTGTATAGGGAATAATGAATCCTAATACTGTCTCAAATGTGTACTGGAACATCACCTGCACAAAGATACAAAACACGTCCTTTCAGGTTTACATAGAATGTCATAAGAGAAACACACTGAATTTTAATGTAGTTTGTTTTTGTTTTCATTTTGTTTAGATTTTAAATGTCTGTTTTCCACAAAATGGCAAAATCCATTATATAAAGATGAATGCATTTGTCTAAATTGAAGTTTGTGTTAACCTGGAACTTTTCTAGTCCTTTACACATTTTTGGTTGAGACTAACTCACAGGGTGCTATCTGCTAGCCAGCATAAATTATTAATCGGACAAATTTATACCCCAAACAAACAAGGCTCCGTGATTAATCAATCACCTTGGTATCAACTGAACTACATACTAGAATAACCAAAAAGCAGTCCAATTGTATTCAGCCCCCGAGTAGTCCATATATATTATAAGACTGGGAAAAAATATGTGTAATTTGTAAGAAATTATCCAAGAGTCTTCTTTAGGTCTATGTGACTGGTAGAGTTATATACTTCTAAGCACCAAACAATGGTGGGTGTCATTGAGAATTGAGAGTAAATATCATGATGAGTCACTGAAATTGTTCTGGAGCTATTGTCCTTAACATCTTCTCTTCATCTTAAAGGTTCTCAGAACCTAACAAGCCTCTTGGGTGAGAATAAAACATCATCAAAAAAACCACAAGGAAGTCCTGTTGACACATTCAAAAAGACTTCTTGACCTGAATGACAGAGAACATTTACCAACATGTCCTTGACATGTGGGTTGTCTGGATAATGTGCTGACAGGTGTGAATGGGTATTGGAATTGGTGAAGATCTGAATCCTCTTGACTATGAAACATTGGTCCTTTGACCTTAAGGTGTCCATCTACTGCTGAGTTCTGGCCTGTGGGCTTCTTGAAATCTGTCCCATATACAAACCAGTGCAATTTCTTTTGCTGGATTTATTAAAAGTCCAGTTTAAAAATTCATACTTTCTGGCAGCATCCTTGGTGTGTTTCTGCTTCTTCAAAAGTCCCTCTGTATTTGTGGGTATACATATTCTATGCTTGGTGGTTTAGAGTTCAGACACCTATGCCGTGGAAAGAGTGGTATGAAACAAAGAGTAGGTATCTCTGAGTTGGGGTTTCGTTTAACCCTTAGTATTGAGATGTCCCACTGATTCAATGTAGACTGTAAAAATCAAAAAAGCTAAATTATTTTCATTGGCCTCTTCATGGGGGAACTTCCTGTAATGGGCCCCTGTGTTGATGTGATTGGTGAGAGGGCTCCACTTTCCTGGTTTTAATTTTGACATAGATGTTGCTGCTTAGTGTTCAGATTTTGGCTAGCGAAGAAGCCATCATTGTCAGACTGGAAAAAAACCTCTGAACAGAGGAGCTGGCCTAAGGCTCAACCTCTGCCACTCACAATGCAGTCCCCATATCTATGCCTAGATGCCCCAACACTCATTCACGCCCGGCAGCACATGATCCACATCAATTACATGGCAAGGACAATAGCCCCCTAACTATCCTAATAACTCATACATAATATCTACAACACTCAACGATGCCCATCCAAGCACAAAACCATTGTTTTTGTGCTTCAGCAGTAGTATCACAACTCTGCACCAGTCAGATGGAGTTTAAGAAGCCTCTTGGATGACAGATGAAGTAGGTCTGGCTGCTTCACCTGCTTCCTAATCAGGGTCATAGGGGTTGTTGATACCTACCCCACGAGCAAATTATGAGGTAATGTTTCTTTGCTAGAGTAGAGGAACTCTTAAAACGGGTACGTTTACTTCGTTTTGAAGTATTCAACTTTGTATTCTGATTTTATTAACTATGTACTTTTGAATAAGAAAGAAGAAAAAAATAGTTTATATTTACAAACTAGTAGCCTACTTACATGACGTGCCAGGGTGTGATTGGGGGTACACTCCAGTCTTATATTATTTTTTTCTGTTACTTCTCGAAACACAGCAGAGGGGGTAGAAATCATCATCACCAGCACCCACATGCCTATAATAGTCCTCTTCATAAACTTCCTGGTGACGATGGAAGATATTTTTTTGGGCAACACCAAGACAACCATCCTGTACACACTCATCAGTGTGATCAAGAAGATGGAGGCATACATGTTCGAGTTGCACAGATAGAAGAGAATTTTGCACATGACGTTGCCAAATACCCATGTCTGCTTGGCTAGGTACACGATGAAGAAGATGGTGAGGGCCATTAAAAGTCCATCAGCACATGCCAGGTTGAGGATGAGGAGGGTGGTTACTGAGTGTTGGCGGATGCGTGCCAGGATGCTCCAGACAATGAAAAGGTTGCCAGGGACGCCCAGAAGGAAGACCAAGCTGAGGATTAGGGCACCTAAGGCTGTGGAGAAGTCATTGCTCGGAAGGTTCTTTTCCTCAAGGTTTGTCTCATTGGAATATAAATTAGAAATGCTAAAGTTGTCCATGCTGACAGAAGGGTTGATCCTGAGGATGACATGGAATTGTTATAGAATTAAAGGATCGTCATTACCTTATTGTCACATTAAGAATGTTACTAATCCGACTTAAACAAACACATGCAACTACTCCATACCTTATAAATATTCACAAACTCACGAAGACATTTTTATAAATATTTAGCTGGACTTCAGCAAACAATGTTTAATTTATTATACTTCTGATTTGATTTGCTGTTAATGTTTGTTTCTCCCTTCTGACATGAAATGATAAACAGTAGTTTATTTATCAAACCTTTACATACATGAGGAATATATTGAGCATGTTAAAATGCGTAAGAGATACAAAATGTAATTGATTCAGAGACTTGAACTTACAACTACATCTTCCAAGTATGCATTTCCTGATCAGTCCAGATGAGCCCTATTATCTGTAATGTGGTCAAACTCGAGTGCTTTATTTTCCCATGATGGCTGTAAATGCAAGTAAACAATGTGGCCAGACTTGATTCTTGACAGAAGCAAAATGTCATGTCTGAGAAAGACATTGGTGCTATCGTGGTCAAAAGTGGTCACTTTTTCTCATGGGGGACTGATTTGTAACAGGATTTGAGGAATCCAAGCACTTCTTTTTTCCTAACTAAAACAAAGGTGAATGACACAAAATAAAAAGAAAATCACTTATTGGAGGGACATAATAAAAATTCTCTAAATGTCATGAAAAAGTTATTTACGGTTTCCGTTATATGGTTTAGACCAAACGTTAACATGATGTAATTTGTGATCAATTTGTCTTGTAATTTGTCAAAAATTTGTCATTAACAGTTTCACCCAGAAAAACAGCAAAATCAGAAATGTATATATGCCTGAAGTTTTAAAATAAATTAACAGTGTTTGATGAACTGGTTATGAATTTGTAAGGATTTATTTCAAAGATTAAAATAAAGTATTCAAATACTGTACATGCAAAATAATAAATCCCTATAGTACATCCTGATCATTAATAGAACCATAAAGGCAGTCAGCATTCAAAAATTCAAAAAACAATAGTCTATTAAATAATCCATAATAATACATTATAAGATTCGACAGTGGCTGAAAACCTTTATGACAGGTCACAATAAATATTAGGATTTAAGGTAAAACTTAAAGGAAGGAAGATTTACCGTTTCATGATGTGACTTTGCTCTGTGGTGCGGCTGAGATTCATTTTTCTTGTTGCTGGCTCACTCTCACTAAATGTACAGTCTATCATAAACTGAGTAACATCCTGTCCCACAGGCTGAAACATGCTGTGCTTAAGAGGGAGGAGGGAGATTTGTCCTTTGAAACGCCCTCTCACCCCAAAACAGAGTATGTTAATCCAACTACCCTGTGAAGTTGGGGAATATTCAAATTGTGCAAGTCCACATATGACACAGGACAACACTATATATAGACAGACATTTTTATGACAAAAACGTGTATTATCCTGTACACATGTAAAGAGCGTCACACAGTGAAATTCCAGTTTATATATCCTGAGGCCCTTTTGTTACAGCATGCGTCAGTTGTTGTGTAATATTAAGGAATGATAGATTGCTAGGTGATTCAATTCTTGCACAAGCTCCCTGTGTCATAATGAAGGGTGCACAGGCAACAACTTGCAGACTCAACACACAGACACACACAAACACATCTCCTACCGATTACAATTACATGCCTAATTCACAGAGGTACAGTAGCAAGTGCAGATATAACAACAATCTTAGATGTTCGCCTCCCATCCATCCCCACTATGTGCATCTGGGACTTCAATGACATTCAGGGGAGTCAGTATGAAATCCCAATTGAAACACAGGGGTCGCCACTCGTGTGTGGTCAAAAATGTGAGCTACTCCAAAACTCCAGTAAGCTAATAAACTGGCTTTAAAAAAAGTCTCAAATATCCTCTTTTATCTTCATTGTCTGAGCCGATATAAAATAAATGAGCCTAGGTACACATCAATATGAGTGCTGGGCAGAATTTTAAACTGTATGTCCCCATTAGGTCGGGCGACAAGGAGGAGATGAGAAGGATACAGCACGACCTGAAGGCAGAGCTGAGGAGGGCTAAGGACTCCTACAGGAGGAAGCTGGAGGCCAAGCTCCAGCAGAACAACACCAGAGACGTGTGGACTGGGATGAGGGAAATAACTGGCTTCAATGTCAAAGACAGGTGGCCAGTTAACAGTTCGGACAGAGCAAATGAGCTGAACTGTTTCTTTAACAGATTTAGTTCACAGCCCTCCGCTGTGTCCCCCTCCCCCACACACTCTGGCCTCCAAACATCCAGCCACCCTCCTCCTCTACCCTCCCCCCACTCCACCGTGAGCCCCCTGGACCCACCCCCCCTGCTAACTGTGACTACTGGCCAGGTGAAGAGACAGCTGGAGAGACTCCACCAAGGCAAAGCTGCAGGCCCTGACGGCATCAGCCCTAAGGTACTGAAGACCTGTGCCAGCCAGCTGTCTACTATCCTGTGCCTCCTCTTCAACCTGAGCCTGACCCAGGAGAAGGTGCCCACACTGTGGAAGACCTCCTGTCTGGTTCCTGTGCCCAAGAAGCCTGGTCCCTGCGACCCCAAAGACTACCGACCAATAGCCCTCACATCTCATGTGATGAAGGTTCTGGAGAGGCTAGTCTTGGCCCACCTTCTTCCGCAGGTAAGATCTTCTCTGGACCCTCTGCAGTTTGCTTACCAGCCCCGTTTGGGGGTTGAGGATGCCGTCATCTACCTGCTGCAGAGGGCTCACTCACATCTGGATGGTGCTGGCTGCACAGTGAGAATCACCTTCTTTGATTTCTCCAGTGCATTCAACACCATCCAGCCACTTTTACTGAGAGAGAAGCTGCAGACGATGATGGTTGACTCACCCACGGTCTCCTGGGTTACTGACTACCTGACAGACAGGCCGCAGTTTGTCCGTCTTGGCGCTGCTCTGTCTGATGTGGTGGTGAGTGACGTGGGAGCACCGCAGGGGACTGTGCTGTCTCCATTCCTGTTCATACTGTACACCTCAGACTTTCAGTACAACTCTGAATCGGCCCACTTGCAGAAGTTCTCTGATGGGATGAATAAAGTCTATCTTATCTTATCTTATCTTATCTTATCTTATCTTATCTTATCTTATCTTATCTTATCTTATCTTATGACTCTGCAGTGGTCGGGTGTATCAATGGTGGAAGGGAGGAGGAGTACAGAACACTGGTGAGAGACTTTGGGAGGAACCACCTGCTGCTGAACGTGGCCAAGACCAGGGAGATGGTGATCGACTTCAGGAAGAAGAGGACGGCCACACAGCCCCTGAGTATCCTGGGAGAGGACATCGAGGTGGTGGAGGACTACAAGTACCTGGGCGTGCACATAGACAGCAAATTGAACTGGAAGACCAACACCAAGGCTGTGTACAAGAAGGGGATGAGCAGACTCTACTTCCTGAGGAAGCTGAGATCCTTCGGCGTGTGCAGTAAGATGTTGGACATCTTCTACCAGTCTGTTGTCGCCAGTGCACTGTTCTACGCTGTGGTCTGTTGGGGAGGCAGCATCGGAGCCAGCAACACCAACAGACTGAACAAACTGATCAGGAAGGCTGGCTCCGTGATTGGCTGCAAACCGGACACCCTGGAAGCTGTGGTGGAGAGGAGGATGCTGAACAAACTGTTAGCTATCCTGGATAACCCGGACCACCCTCTCCACCCACTCCTGGACAGGCAGCGGAGCTCCTTCTCAAACAGACTGATTCAGCTCCGCTGCCACAAAGACAGATACAGGAAATCTTTCCTGCCCAGTGCAATAACCCTGTTCAATAAGTCCGTCTGACTGAGACTCACAGCCCTGGTGCTGTGATGTGCTCCAGTAGTACTTTCATGTGGCACATTGTCATAATTATTTATTGCATTGTATATGTTGTAAATATGTTAATACTAGCGAGGCTGCTGGGACAAGTCAATTTCCCATGTCTGGGATCAATAAAGTATTTCTATTCTATTCTATTCTATATCATGCTGCAAAATCAGCCAGTCAACTTCCACAAAATTGAACTGAATCATGTTGGCTACTCAGTGCTGAGTCACTATTTTAGAACTTGACAATAACAAAGAAGCTACATGGACATTGCCATAATCTCACATTAAGGTTGAGACCATTCATTAAGGTGTTTTTGACCTCTTCTATGACATTCTTGTGAACTGATTAGATCAGGAGCAAAAAGCATTAAATGCTATAATGGAAGTGACTCTCATGAGACTGTCCAAGTAAAGGAAGACCAAGAGTAACCTCTGCTGGAGAAAATAAATTCACAGTTATGAGCCTCAGACCCACAAACTAACCAAAATAAATGCTTCACAGAGTTCCAGTAACAAACACATCTCAACATCAACTGTTCAGATCAGTCTGCTTGAATCATGCCTTTATCATTAAACAGCTGGAAAAAAAAAAACTGAAGATCAGTTATCAAGTGTGGGCCAAAAAACTCAGGGAATAGATAGAAATCCAGTAGAAATCTGTTCTTTGTTATGATGAGTCCAAATTTGAGAATTTTGGTTTAAATTATTATACCTTTTGTTGATACTGAAATGATGAGTGGATTGTTTCTAGATGTGTGATTCCTACTGTGAGGAATGAGGCACTTAAACCCATTTGAAATGGTCTGAAAATGAGTCGGAATACTGAGTAAAGGCAAACAACAAGTGTTCATCACCCCTGGGAACTCCTGCAGGAATGTTAGAAAACCATCCATGGTGACACCCTCATGAAGCTGATTGAGAGAATGCCTAGAGTGTAGCAAAGGTGACATTAAAACAAAAGCAAAACTAAGACATAAAACATGTTTTGGTTAAGCATTTGTTTACTACATGGTTCCATATGTGGTCCTTCATAGTTCTGATGTCTTCAGTATAAATATGCAATATGGACCATATTAAAAGAAAAACCATACACTGAGAAGGTGTGTCCAGACTTCTGACTGTACTCTAATCTTAATAATGATCATGTGCTTTCACATAATTAATCTGATGCTATGTAGCTTCAGGTTAGCCTGCGGTATTAGCCTGTCACAACATTAGTAAGCCTACTTGTACAGTTCAAAGATTGGAGAAAATCTGTCTAGTTCAACTGACAAAATCTCTTCCCTTATTCCCTTACCAGTTTTAAAGTCGTTAGGAAACCACTTTAAAATTTTTCTTCAGAAAGGAATATTGAAGTAGGTACTAGTAACCAAGCAACAAGGAGCTTGGTCATGATGGAAAAATGCAGTTAACTGGAAGGTGACGTGGCCTGAGCTTTAGAAAGTCGAGTCTCAACACATTAAATTCCTCATCCAGGCAGTGCGCGATGTGCTTACAAGCCCATCAAACCTGCACACATGGGGTATAGCAGAGACATCAGCATGACCACGTTATCCAAGTGAGGAACCAGGAACACCTCTTCAGCTGTTGTACAGTGGTCCTTGGCGATGAGTGGTACAGCCATCAGCACAGGACTTGTGAGTGTGGCATGATCACAAGGGTTGGCATGGTTGCAACAACGCCACCTGGGGAAAGGTTGCCTCCAGGAAAATGCTGGCAAGAGATGCGTAGAACAAAAGAAATACTTTATTAATACAAAAACTATTTATTTAAAAATTGCACAGTCACTTCATTTAACCCGTGATAACTATATTTAATTAGATTAATCACTTAAAGAAAAAGCCAAATCTTCAGCCGTTCCATCACTGTCAATACTTAATATTGTCTATATTAAAGCCATTAAAGCCCAGGATATGCTTACATTTTATTTCCATTATGGCCAAGAGAAAAAAGGCTGAGGCGGTCCAGCGCCACCTAGTGTTAGCTCACTAATTGCCATCCATTCGTCACAGGCACAGCTTGACACACTGATTTTTCTTGTAGCGCTTTGTGTTTCTGAATTTTTCCTTCATTTGCTAGATTTCCTTCATTTGAACCGATTAAAAATTTTAAACTGAACCCTGCTTGCTCTCTGCCTTTGGGACCAGCTCGTACTGTTCCCTAACAGTTTGCTTTGAATTCAGAAACTCAAAAAAAAACAAAAAACGATATATATATATATATATATATATATATACATACATACTACTCACAATTAGTTATTAGGATATTGTTGGCCCCAATATGTAAGGCACACTGTACACAGTGAGACAATTACGTGGAAAACACAAAATGAGGTGAGTCTGTCACCCCAATACAATTGCCTCCCAATCCCAAAATCTGAAACAAACACCTTATGTATGACATACTCATGTGAGTAGTGTGTATATATATGTATATAGACAGTTATTTGAAAATAAAAGTTATAGTTTAGATCATTGTCGTGCGCTCTGTTTGTAGCATTTGTGTTCATGTTATTATTTAAAAACAGAAATCTACCTTTGGCAAATCACTAATGACGCAGTCTTAAACACATATCAAATAACTCTAGTCTGCTGTCCTGTCTCAAGTACCATAATGAGGTTAGCAACATTTATTTCAGTTTTATGAGAGGTTTGCACCTTGTAGTAAACTCTGTATTCAGTCATGAATGCAAGACGCGCCTATACCTGAGCTTGTGACTATATTACTTCTTGAAATGCTGTTGAGTTTTACTTCGTCTGTATTTGTCAAAGCACGATGTGTTCGTGAAAGATACGATGGATAGAGATTTTATCTTAGTCGGGCATGGACTGTTTATTTGGGATACAGACACATTGATTTTTAAAACAGGAAGAGGAAGTTGGTTGATGTCTTCTTCACTTGAATCAACTCATCAATATTAGCAACACCACAGTGCCCATCTGTGACCAAACATTTATATGTCACCAGTTAAACAAAACATTGCACAATCCTGAGGACACACGTGGTTAATCACATTTACACCCCCACTTGTTCACAGGTGGTGTAATTCACAATAAAAGAAATATCAAAAACAGAGTGAATGTGGACTCTTGTTTTACACAATTCAAACTCCAAAAATAGCAGTTTCAAACTTCAGCTTGTTTACAGGTTTAGTCATTATATCAGCAATCATATCATCAGTAGGACAATAAACCAAAGTTACTCTCCCCTCACTCACAGTAGATCGGATAAAGTGATACTTTATGTCTACATACTTCGCCCTCTGTCTGTTTACCGAGTTTTTGGCAAGAGCAATTGTTCCCTGGTTGTCACAATAGGTTGTGTGTATTCATAGTTATCTATGTCTGTGTAAATTCTCACTCATCCAGGTCATAGTTATCCAAAATTAGCTCTTTCTGTGTCAACTGGACTGAAAGGTTTCCTTGAAAACGTTTCGCCCTCTCTCCAGAGAGCTTCTTCAGATCTAAGCTTGCTGGGGGCAGAGCTTGAAAATATAGCCCTGTGACATGCCGATGGTCCTGTCTTCTTTTACGTCCTCTCTGGTGAATTTGACGTAATCATCTGTATTATTCAGGTGGGTTGAGAACGCTTCCAATTCTTTTGTTTGAATCTTGACCCAGGTGTCATCAACATATCTGAACCAGTGGCTTGGGACGGTTCCTGTGAAAGACGACAGGGCTCTGTTTTCAACCTCCTCCATGTAGAGATTGGCAACTATGGGAGACACTGGTAAACCCATGGCACAACCATGTTTCTGCCTGTAGAAGCCCTCTCTGTATTGAAGTAAGTGGTGTTCAAACAGAGGTCCAGCATGGTGCAGATTTGGGTCGGTGTTAAGGCTGTTCTCTCTGGAAGGTTGTTGTCCAATAGAAGGCGCTTGTGGATGGTCGCCCAGAAACGAATGGCCCAACACAGACGTGCCACTTCTTCAGGACAGGACTCAGCAGTACACCTACACCTAAAAGAAAGCGGACACTCCTTTGAGGACAGTCAAGTACGTGTGCTGGCCAGAGAAGATCGCTGGTTTGAGAGGGGTGTCAAGGACGCCATTCATGTCAAGCTGGAAAAACCATCTTTAAACAGAGGTGGTGGACTAAGGCACTTTCTGTCACCCACGTACAATGCAGTCCTCCACTCTTTTCGTCAGCATTCCAAACATTCACACCATTTAACGAGACCTGGTGACTCATTAACATGTGACCCAACAGACAAAGGTGAGGCACCCCAACTGAAACTAGGTGAACGACCATGCCAACCACCCTGCCAACGACTCTCAGGTGACCACCCGGGCCATTAACATGCCGATGGTCCACAGGGCTATATTTTCATGCTCTGCCCCCAGCAACCTTAGAACTGAAGAAGCTCTCTGGAGAGAGAATGAATCATTTTCAAGAAAACCTTTCAGTCCAGTTGACACAGAGAAATCTAATTTTGCATAGTTATCTATATTCTCCAGTAAGTTCTGTAAGTATAGACACTCTTGTACGGTTGAAACTAATGCTATATACTCCGCCTAACAAGTAGAAAGTGCAACTGTTGGTTGTTTCTTAGTTTTCTATGCAACTAGTGCGCTGTCTTTACTGAGACTCACAGTAACCCGTGGTACTGCGTCTGTCACTTGCGTTAGATACAGATGCCCAGTCAGTGTTGCTATAAGCCTGTATACCTAGCTTTGCCCTGCTTCTTTTGAAACATAGACCTCTCTTGGCGGTTCCTTTCAGATATCTTAGCACGTGTTTCACAGTAACCCACTGCTCCGCTGTAGGTTCATAAAGATATTATTAAAGGTATTTAAACCTGCTTACTACGTTGCTTAAGTCTGGTCTGGTACTGGCGGACAGGTACATAAGGCTTCCAAAAGCATCCTGACGTCACTTATTTTTACTGACCCTTCAGTTATCCAAAGTTAGATCTCTCTGTGTCAACAGGACTGAAAGGTTTTCTTGAAAATGTTTTGCCCTCTTTCCAGAGAGCTTCTTCAGTTCTAAGCTTGAAAATATAGCCCTGTGGACCATTGGCATGTTAATGGCCCGGGTGGTCACCTGAGAGTCCTTGGCAGGGTGGTTGGCAGGGTCGTTACTCTAGTTTCGGTTGGGGTGCTTCCCCTTTGTCTGTTGGGTCACATGTTAATGAGTCACCAGGTCTTGTCAAACAGCGTGAATGTTTGGAAATGTTTATTTATGTATTTTTTTATGTATTTTTCCTGTGACAGTTATGCATCCATCAGATTGGTTGAAATCGATACCTAGAAAATGTCTGAGTTTGCCTAGATCTTTCATTTTGAACTTTTCTGCAAGCATCTTCACCACATCTCTCAAAACTTTCTCATCGCTGGCTGATCACCTTCCCGTTGTTTGTCTCCTTTGCATAAACACAGCAATCAGCTGGGTTTTGTATGAACTTGTTTTTAACTAACCAATTGTGCAAAACCTTGTTCCAGTTTCGTCCAGATTGTTTGAGACCATAAAGAGACTTTTCTAGTTTATACATTAGACTATCATCTTTCTCTTCATAACCCTCTGGTGGATTGATGTACAGTGGGTACAAAAAGTATTCAGACCCAGTTAAATTTTTCCACTCTTATGTTGCAGCCATTTCCTAAATTAAGTTAATTTTTTTTTCCTCAATGTACACACAGCACAGCAATATTGACAGAAAAACACAGAATTGACATTTTTGCAGATTTATTAAAAAAGAAAAACTGAGATATCACATGGTCATAAATATTCAGACCCTTTGCTCAGTATCTAGTAGAAGCACCCTTTTGAGCTAATACAGCCATGAGTCTTTTTGGTCTGGGAATGATGCAAGTTTTTCACACCTGGATTTGGGGATCCTCTCCAGTTCTGTCAGGTTGGATGGTGAACGTTGGTGGACAGCCATTTTTAGGTCTCTCCAGAGATGCTCAATTGGGTTTAAGTCAGGGCTCTGACTGGGCCATTCAAGAACAGTCAGAGTTGTTGTGAAGCCACTCCATTATTTTAGCTGTGTGCTTAGGGTCATTGCCTTGTTGGAAGGTGAACCTTCAGCCCAGTCTGATGTCCTGAGCACTCTAGAGAAGGTTTTCGTCCAGGATATCCTTGTACTTGGCCGCATTCCTCTTTCACTCGATTGCAACCAGTCGTCCTGTCCCTGCAGCTGAAAAGAAAAAAAAAAACCCACAGCATGATGCTGCCACCGCCATGCTTCACTGTTGGGACTGTATTGGACAGGTGATGAGCAGGGCCTGGTTTTCTCCACACAAACTGTACTGCTTAGAATTAAGGCCAAAAAGTTCTCTTGTTCTCATCAGACCACAGAATCTTATTTCACCATCTTGGAGTCCTTCAAGTGTTTTTTAGCAAACTCCATGTGGGCTTTCATGTGTCTTGCACTGAGGAGTGGCTTCCGTCAGTCCACTCTGCCATAAAGCCTCGACTGGTGGAGGGCTGCAGTGATGGTTGACTTTCTATCTCCTGACTGCATCTCTGGAGCTCAGCCACAGTGATCTTTGTGTTCTTCTTTACCTCTCTCAACAAGGCTCTTCTCCCCTGATTGCTCAGTTTGGCCGGACGGCCAGCTCTAGGAAGGGTTCTGGTCATCCCAAACGTCTTCCATTTAAGGATTATGGAGGCCACTGTGCTCTTAGGACCCTTAAGTGCAGCAGAATTTTTTTGTAACTTTGGCCAGATCTGTACCTTGCCACAATTCTGTCTCTGAGCTTTTCAGGCAGTTCCTTTGACCTCATGATTCTCATTTGCTCTGACCTGCACTGTGAGCTGTATAGACAGGTGTGTGGCTTTCCTAATCAAGTCCAATCAGTATAATCAATCACAGCTGGAGTCAAATGAAGATGTAGCACCATCTCAAGGATGATCAGAAGAAATGGACAGCACCTGAGTTAAATATGAGTGTCACAGCAAAGGGTCCAAATACTTATGACCATGTCAGGTTTCGGTTTTTCTTTAATAAATCTGCAAAAATGTCAACAATTCTGTGTTTTTCCGTCAATATGGAGTGCTGTGTGTACATTGAGGAAAAAAATCAACTTAAATGATTTTAGCAAATGGCTGCAATGTAACAGAGTGAAAAATTTAAGGGGGTCTGAATACTTTCTGTACCCACTGTATATCTCAATCTATCAGAGCATGAAGATAGGCTGTTTTTACATCCATCTGGTGTAGAATTAGGTTCTCCTGTGCCACCTTTTGTAACACCACCCTCACACTTGTCATATTTGCTGTGGATGAAAATGTTTCCCCATAGTTTATTCCTATTGCATCGCTGTAACCCTTGGCAACAAATCACACTGTATTTTTCTTTCAGTTTTAATTGCGTAAACCCATTTACCTCCCACTGTTTTCATGCCTTTTGGCAGGATAGTGGCTGTAAAGGTTTTGTTATTTAACGACTGGACCTCCTCATCCATGGCTTTTCTCCATTCCTCAGAGTTAGCTGACCTCATAGGTCTGTGGAATACCACAAATCGCTCTATAGCAGTAATCTAGTGTAAAATGAACTTCATCACTGTCTCTGCCAGCACACACGTAGTCATCCAAGTACCTTGGCCTCCTTTCTCTAGTTGGATTCCTTCTGCCCTGTTAGGTTTCGGTGTGTTGAGGACCCAAACGCAGACACAAGCAGGCGCTCCAAGAACAGAAACAACCCTTTATTGGGTGTATACAAGGAAACAGAAATCGCTCCAGTGGAGGAAAAACAAAGTCAATGTAATACTCAAGTCCAAACACTTCATGGGGAGACTCCACTGTAGGGTGTCCAGAGACCCGAACTCAGACTCAGGAACGTGGCGACCTGGGAACCGGGGAAAAAACTCATGAGTCAAAAAATCCAAAAACCACGAGAAAGCTTCAGTCTGAGTGCTTTTTGTGGCACTCTGCAGGTAAAGGAAGGACAAATAAACAACACAATGATCCAGCAAACGGGACCAGCTGGCAGCCTCCCTATATCAGGTGTGCAGTCACTGCTGGATCCCGGGAAGCCACGCCCTCTGCAGGGAAAACAAGGGGCGACTCACACACACCATAAAGGGCCGGCAAGCCAGACCTTGACATGATTTACCACCTATATCTGTCGTTCCTGTTTGTGAATGGTAGGTATAATAACTGACACTGGCTGTGTATCTCTGTTTCTGCTACTGATCAGTGGGTGAATCTGAACTACCACCAGAGTCTTGAGCATCTTCTTGGCTCACTACAACTTCCTGCTTGGTCTCGCGAATCTTGGGTTGTACCAAATTATCAAAATCGTCTCATCTGTGTCTGCTTCTCAGCAGCTGCTTTGGTCACAAACTTCACCAGGTTGTGTGCTTACAGGAACTGCTAGATCTGTGTGTACCAACTGTAAAGGAGCTTTTGCTCTGGCATCAGGGTTTCTATTTCTTGTTTGGGTAAATTTCCTGAATGCAGACCTCACATTCTTGCAGTGGCTTACATGTTTTTCCCTTAAATTTCATGCCATCAACTACTTTCTGCAGCCTTAAGACATCTGTTACGGATCGTTCCTTTAGGACCCAAATGCAGACACGAGGCAGGCGCTCCAAAAAGTCCAAGAAACTCTTCTGGTGGTCAAGTGGATAAAGAGGCGAGCCCCATAACCTGGAGGTGTCTAAAAGACACTGGTTCCGTTCCAGACCAGACCAGATCAGATGTGAAGGTTGCATGGGAGATATGAGGAAGAGGAAGAAACCTCGACCGAAATTGTGACCACCACTTTGGGCCCTTGAGCAAGGCCCTTAACCCCGTAGTTGTTGGTTGTTGCTCCCCGGGCACCTTAAGTGGCTGCCCACTGCTACTGTGTGTGTGTGTGTGTGTTGTACATGCATGTAATGGGAAAAATGCTGAGGCTTAATTTCCACTTGTGTGGATTATTAAAGTGTGATTATTATTATTATTCACGGGGGGAGGCTCCACTGCGGGAGTCGTGTGGGACTCCTTGCCCGAATCGGACCTGCGAGCCTTAGGAACAGCTTCTGCTTCTACAGGGGCAGCTGTAGCTTCTACAGTGGCATCCGCCTCAGTCCGGGGCTCTGGGACAGCTTTAGCTACAATCTCGGGACTAGTTTCAGCATCTATCGGGGAGACTTCAGCAGCCTCCGCTCCTAGGGAGGCAGCTTCAGATGAGGGTTTGGGAGCAGCCTTAGGTTCAACTGGGGTGGCTTCAGCTTCTACAGAGGCTGCTACAGCCTCTACAGGGACAGCTTCCGCTACAGGTTCAGCTTCAGCTTCTTTAGGAGAAGTCTCAGCCACAGGCTTGGAGGCAGCTTCAGCATGAATGGCTTCCGCCAGGGGCTCAGGGCCAGCCTTGGTTTCTACCGGGACAGCTGAAGCCAGGGGCCCCGGGGCATCTTTAGCTTCTCCTGGGGTGTCTTCAGCCAGGAAATCTTAGCAAGCTTCAGTCTCAAGCTTTCAACTCCTGCCATAGGTTTGGAGGCAGCCTCTGCTTCTTCAGGGACAACCTCAGCCCAGGGGTCTGGGACCACTTCAGCGACAGAGGCAGCTTCTGCCTTCTCAGAGGCGACTTCCGCCCAGGGCTCAGGGGCAGCTTTAGCTTCAACAGTGGCAGCCTCGGCCAAGGATTCATGAGCAGCTTTAGCTTCAACAAGGGCAGTCTTAGCCAAGGGTTCAGGAGCAGCTTTAGCTTCAACAGGGGCAGCAGGCCTTGCTGCCGTGATCAGGGGCTTGGGTGCAGGTTTCAGAGGCTTGGCTGCAGGGATCAGCGGCTTCGCTGCAGGGGTCAGATGCTTGGCTGCAGGGGTCAGAGGGGATTCAGGGGTCAGACACTTGGCTGCAGAGGTTCGGAGCTTGGCTGCAGGAGCGGCAGCCTTAGCTTTAGGAGTCGCAGCCTCTACAGCTGGGGTCACCATCTTGGGTACTGGGATCACAGTCCTTACTGCTAAGGTCGAAGCACTTGCTGCTGGGGTTGCAGGCCTTTCTGTGGGGTCGCCGTCATAGCTGCCGGAGTTTCAGTCTTAGCCGCAGGAGTTACAGCCCTTGTTGTGGGAGACAGGGCCTTGACTGCTAAGAGCGAAACCGGCGTGGTCGTCGGCGTCGGAGCCGGCGTGGTCGTCGGCGCTGGGGTCGGAGCCGGCGTGGTCGGACTTGGCTGACGTAGGAACACTGGCTGACTTGGCTGGTACAAAAGCAGGAGCTAACTTGGCTAATGCAGGCACAGGTGCTAACTCAGCTAAGGCAGAAGCAGGAGCGGACTGGGCTAGTGTGGGAGCAAGTACTGACCTGACTGGTACGGAAGCAGGAGCTAACTTGGCTAGCGCAAGAGCGGGTGCTGACTTGGCTGGAGTGGGGGAAGGAGCTGGCTGGGCTAGTGCGGTTGCAGGTACTGACCTGGCGGGTATGGAAGCAGGAGTTAACTTGGTTAGCACAGGAACCAGAACCGGCTCGGCTGGCGCAGGTGCCAAGTCAGGGAGAACCCTTGGACCAACCGGCAGAGCGCAGGGACTCAAGACATAGGCGGAGATTGCAGCATGCTTGTCTGGAGCTGGAGACACGCCCAAAGCACCGGGGCTGAGCTACCTTTTCCCAGACACTGCACCGGAAAGACCAGGAAACACAATCAGTCTGGGACTCACAGGAAGTGGGGGAACCCCAGCAGGAATCCACAGAGGGGTAGTCTGAGGGAGAACTCCAGACTGGTTCAGGTGAATGGCAGCAAAGCAGGTTTGATGGTCCTCACCTCGGCTCCACTGCACCGCCATCTGGTCACCCACGTAGGCAGAACTTGTTCCGGCTTCAGCGGCAGCAGGAGCAGCAGGCGGGGGAAAGAGGCTCACCAGCTGGGAGGTCATCCGCGCCAAAGCCACCATCCAGGCGGCTGAGCATACTCCTCAAGTATGGAGTCCCTGGCTCAACAGTGTGAGCAGCGAATCTGCTGGATCCATGCTTGGCTGGATCATTCTGTTACGGATCGTTCCTTTAGGACCCAAACGCAGACACAAGGCAGGCGCTCAAAAAGCAAAACCAACCCTTTCTTGGGTGTACATGGAGAAAAAACAGAAAGTGCTCCGACAGTCCAAGAATCTCTTCATGGGGGGAGGCTCCACTGCAACCTTGAAAGCAGGGCAAAACAGGAGTAAGAAATGTCTCCAGGAAACAGGAACATTCAGTCTTTAGTAAAGGTCAGATACTACTCTGCAGATGAAGGAAAAACCAAACAATGATCCAGCAAAGGGGACCAGCTGGCAGCCTTCTCAAATCAGCCGCTGATGAGCCGATCATTGACAGGTGTGCAGTCACCGCTGGATCCCGGGAACCCTTTTCAGGAAGAACACAGGACAAACCACACACACAATAATGGGCCGGCAAGTCGGACCCTAACATCATCATAGTTACAATGGCCCAATATCTCGTGCCATGTCTGTATGTCATGACATGCATTGCATTTAAATACGCAACAGAAAATACGTAATGTGGCTTTCTGTAAAGTCCATAAAGAAACACTCATGACCGATAATATATAAACCAGGAAAGCACTAGGAGAGTGTAAATGTCAGCCAACGTCAGTATTTAGGCAGAAGTCATCCAAGATTATAAAACATTGTAGGTTGCTTTGAAAGATCAAAGGTCAAAATCCCTCTGGAATCCAGGGCATTCACAAAATGTAATCATTATTTATTGGCCCATTGTCAACATTTGCCTGAAAATTTCATTTAAATCCTATTCTAACTTTTCCAGTTGTTTTGCTAACGGACAGATAAACACTGGCTGTCACATGTCTCTTGGCAGAGGTAATAAGTTGAATTAAAAACATAATTTCAACATCTGTTTTCTGCGGGCCACATCTTCATTATGCTTTGGGAAGAAGAGCTGACTTTTGAGGAAATTAAGGTGTTTTGTTTTCATCACATGGGGGTAGTACGTCCATATAGAATTACTAAACGTGACTCGTACAGAAGCGGCTGTTCTTTTCTCCCTATAGACTGCAACAGTCAGCAAATACACCACAGGTAGTGGTGGCTCAATTTACAACATTAAACTGCTTGTATCTACAATAACTGGTATTTGTGTACAGTGGCCTTTCAAGCTTTTTTGTCTTCTTAACATTGAGGTCATACACGGCACACGTTGCTATTTGCTGCCCATTATCGTCTTAAATGTTGCACGCACAATATGAACATGCTAACTAGTACTTAAAGAGAAGTAACTAATCTCATATTTATATATTGTGGTTTGATATTGATTATTAGATTCTTTCATGGGCCCTAAGTGTTGTAGTTTCGGTCAGCTAACAGATCTTTTCCTCTCTTCTCAGTCACACTGAAACATCTTGCGATCAAAGTAGGATCTCAAGATGGTGAAGGAGACAGTGAAAGAACTGTCCTGTTACTGAGTCAAACACACTGTGAGAATCAGAGCAGGATGAAGGAGGAGGGCAAAAAGAGCAGGGAGGCTGTGGGACATGGTGCTTGACTGGGATAAAGACTGCCAGAGAGAGTGTGTTTGTTTAAGTTTTTCATCTCCTGACTCAGACAGAGAGCAGACTACAGAGGATAATGAGAAACAGATCTGTGTTCGAGAGGAAGGGGAGGGAAACAAGAATGAAGAGAAGGTAGGACATTCAGGAGTTGGTCAGGAGAAAAAAGGAAGGAGGAGTGGGGTAAAGAGAAAAAAAGGGGGAGGAGAGGAAAAAGTGACTACCAAAAAAGGGGGACTGTCAAGTACATCGCCACAGGAAATAGGCCCTCTCATGTTCCCGATGTGAACGTCACAGACCCGGTGGCCTACAATGCAGACTCAGAAGACAGTAAACTCAAAGCCATAACTTTGTGCCCATGAATGAAATAGAACTAACTTTGATTTGGCTACAAAAACGTGAAGTAATCAATATGGGGCAAAAATGGAGTGAAAATGAACTAATTCCCTGTCGAAACCTGACAAAGCGGCTGATGCAAATAAAACGTGACAGGGGAAGAGAATGGAGGCATTAAAGAAGAAACCTCCAGAGTGGGACTGGGAAGAGGGGAGAGGAGGGAGGCTTAGAGTGGGGGGATTTCATGAGTGACAGGCACAAGGTCCTATGGGGAAAGAGGAACGGACCAACTGGAGCTGGGAAACCCACCCAAAGGCAATTAAGGGTAAAGGACGAGAAAAATATTTGATAAACTTACCCCCTTCTCTCTGTCTTGACCGGGCAAGATGAAGGAGCTTTGCAGACGGCGAAAGAGTTAGAGGGACGTCCACGACTATATACCTTTAGAAACAGAAAAGACAGATATGATTTCTCCTGTAAAACATGAAAGCTGAAAAAGTTGGAAGTATTCGAGCAAGAACCATCCGCCGTCGTGTGGACACGGCGTAGAAAAAATACTGGAGGTTCAGCCGAGATCGGTGGGATATTTAAGGAATGACGCTCCCATCGGGTTACATAGAATAACGCATCTCAGGGCAACTTTGGAGCCACACCGAGGACCCAAGGAAACACAGCTGTATTAATCTAGCTATATCCTGTCCTTATCTGGCGGTGGGCAATGGGGGCCGCGCCAGGCGCGGGCTGGGATGAGGGCGAGTTCGAGTTTAAGTTGGTGTTTGAGGAGGAGAGCCAGGGGCCATCCCCGGTGCGCACATCCGAGCCGGAGAACTCTGGAAGCGCAGAGAAGAATGAGGCTACGCTGCTGCCTTTGGACTATTCCGACACCAGCAACCTGGGTTCGAGCTATTTCTCTGATGATTGCATGTTAAAATGAAAGGGCCGTGCTCTTGCATGGGAACTTATTCGCGCAAGCATGATAGGAGCCTTTATCTGCGCGGTCAGTTCATGTGAATCTGTTTGGTCTGAACTGCCGTGCGTGCGTGCGTGCGTGACTTTGTAAGCATGCCACCGTGTGTATACTAGTGTATTTGCTTTGTGTGAACATGTGTGCACGTTTAAAGTTTTCTTTCTTGCATGCCTGTGCGTGTAATTCTAATAGTACAGGCATGCGGGCAACCCCAGACTCAATGTGTTTCTAATCAGCTGTGCGTGTGAGTACTGTACAGTTAACCGCTACCATCTGGGAAGAAACCTCATATACACAATCTCCGGTACACACACGCACACCCACGCACACTCTCACGCACGCTTCTCTTATCCACACATCTAAACTCTCGTATCTGCTTCATGGTTATGCCCAAACTGATCCATACATTTGTACCACCACACCCAGTGCACGAAAGTTAAGTCAAACATCCTCGTTTTTGTTGAGTCCTGCGCTGACCTCAGATCAGTTCAATGGATATAAATTGCACATATTAACCTTCAACATCTAAACGTGTCTGCCTTGTTGTGCCATTGATATATCCACCTCTTATAGTAGAGAAAACGCATTTGCACCGTTCTGATTTTTTTTTTTTTAACATATTTGTCATACTTAAAAGCTACATATCATTAGAAGAATGTTAATATTAGACAGAGATAACCCAGGAAAATAGAAAATGCTGTTTTAAATTCCATTTATTAAAGAAAAGCCATCCAAAACTACCTGGCCCTGTGAAAAGAATAATTGCTGCCTAGACATAATAACTGGTTGAGCCACCCTTGATGGTTGCAGCTGCCATCAAGCGTTTGCCAACTTTGGTCGACTCTTCTTTGCAAATTGTTATACTATAGCCACATGGGGGGGCTATTGGGCATGAACAGTCAGTCATTCCATCGCATCTTAATTGAAGTTAAATCCGGACTTCGACTTAGTCCATCTCAAATCCTTATTTTAAAGTCATTCAGAGGTCAACAACGATCTGAATCATTATATTATCTATAAGAAAAATATTTTCTGCCTCTTTGTTAAAAAAAAAGATTCAAAAAAGATTTTGATTTCAAGGTTCACACGATGAAGTATCAAAGAATATTTAAATATGTCCGACTCGATTACCAGCTGCAGCTTCCTTAAAACTTAATTTAAATTACCTTGACTGCTTTAAAACAGTAAAAAGTATTACACCTCTAATTCACAAAAATGTATAGACTAACGTCGGTCAATTGGATAGGTCACATTGTTTAAAGACATCCATCATCTCTCCATCTACCTATCTATCCAATTTCTACTGCTTTTCCCTCATGAGGTTTTGAAAGATGATATTTTGAATATTGGATTGAAGCTGGTCAGTGATGCTTTGCTCATTTCTTCAGCAGTGCCGTTGTTGGTGTGGTTTTAAATCACCTGAAGTCAGATATGACAAACCTTGGAACAGATTCATACTGCAAATAGCAGATCCAACATGGAACATGGAACATGTTGTTTAAATGAGGTTTCCCGAAAGAACAAGATGTTTTGTTGTGACTATTTGGAAGTATGGAAAACTCAAGGACACTGTGTAATTTGAGTATATTCAAAGTTTTGGTTTGGTTTTCTATTCAGGGTTTAACTCAGGAAAATTAATACAATGTATTGCATCCTGTAAATTCAAAATTAGCTTTGTTATCATAAAAGGGTCATTTTCATGGCTCAAATTTTATGTACACAACCTTATAAATCACAGGATATGTGTTTGTTTGCTTTTCTACCAACAAAACAGTTGCGTCAGCACTACACATTTAATCACTCGGAAATATTTATGTTGCCAGGAAACAATTGAAGTCATTTTCACACAGACTTCATTTGTTGGCAGTCATAGATGTACCTTCATTTTTTTGTGTTTGGTTTGACATGGACGACTGCGTGGTCTGGAGCAAGGACTGCTGCCCCAAGGGGTTGTGTCATCTGTTATTAGATGGTTTGGCAAAAAAAATCATTGGCATGGAAAAATTCATCCAACTGCTTTGTTTCCTCTCAGAATTAAATGTAAATGTATTTATTATTTCTCTAGATTCTTAAAATGCGTCTGCATATTTTCATGTTTTTTTTTTCTTTTTTTCAAGCACTAAGTCAATCTATTTCCCTAATAACAGAGACAGGAAATGAGATATGACTTTAAAAAGGATGTATAGTAAGATTCACATCTAAGCTGTGTCTTGTGTCAATAAAGAAACAAGTTTTTCTGATGTTTTCTATAAAAAGAAAAAAAATTGGGATATGAGCTCACACACAAATCCCACTACAAGGCTGGAATAACATCAACTGTGAGCAGGAAATGAAGCATTCTTTTTGTTTAGAACATAAAAACAAAAGTTGGAGAAGTTAACTCTGTCATCATTTAATAGCATCTTGGTTTATTCCTTCTCAGTTACAGATAATCACCTAGCTGGCAATCATGGGGAACACTTGATCAGCATCCCAAGCCCACCACCCTTGGTTAACCAGCAAGCAGGGATGCATTCCCCTCCACCACGACGTGCCTCCATCAGAGAGTTCAGTGGGACTTATGAGAGCCTGCCAGCTCGTTCTGTCCAGGTAAAGCAACATAATTGCTATAGCAAATAGTAATTATTATTTATGGTTTTTACATGTTTTACTTATATATATTTGAGTATTTAATTGAAATTGGCTCAAAGATAACATATAAGTGTAGAAACATTCAAATGCAACATGAGCCATGGTTATTACAGATTCTTCACAACACCAAAAAAATATTTTGAGTCGGGATCGTTTTGTTACATGCAAGTATTTTTGAATGTGAATAGCAGCACACCTTCACCGTACACCAGATTTTCCGTGGATTTTTGTTTGAGCTGTCCAGTATATTTAAACACAGATGTCAGCATTATTCGACTTTATCCCCTTGGCTTCCCAAACTCTAGCTGAGTCTCATTTGTAAAACAGAAAGACTGCGATCTTTCACCCAGCAAGATTCAGAGTGAAGGTCTGGATGTGGAAGCCTACCACTTAACCATTAGGTCTATTTACATCTGGAACTGCATCTGATACAGAGCCTCTCCTGCTGTCTTGGTTAACAGGCAGATGTGTAGTACCTCATGATTTGACTCTCAGATCTTCTAGAATTGATATTTAAAAAATACACAAAGATATCTAAATTTTTAACATTTTTTGACACGAAGATCTTCTTGTTTTTCCTCCAGGTTTCAGAGTCCCGTGTGGTCGAGTGTCCAAGTATTCAGATAACTACCATCTCCCCAGAAGATGACCCAACTCCCACTATTTCCAGGTACTGGGATATGGGTGATGGTAGTGGTGGTGGCTGGGACAGAGAGCGTCTCTACCTTCCTCTGCTGGATCCCTTTACCTACCGTGACAGATGCCCCAGTTCCCCAAGTCCTAGTCCCGCCTCCAGCCCCTCTTCCCGAGGGTGGCTCAGCCCCGCTTCCAGCTGTGATTCCCTACTGGTGGAGGAGGAAGATGTGAACGATGCCACAATGAACTTTGTGCACTCGCCATCCTCAAGGCCCACATCCCCTGGGGGTAAAAAGCGCAGAAACACACCTCTCGCCTCCCCCTACACCTCAAGGAGAGGCAGTTACTCAGAGGACCTGCCAGGATGCAACTTCGAGGGTGGAGACTCCATCAACCTCACTCGGGCACAGCCCAGCAGCTGTGAGCTCAACATCCCACAGAAAACCAGGAAGACATCACTGGGACAGGTAAAGACTGGGGCTTCATAGTTCAAGTACTTAAGGGCAAGAGATAAAAAAAGAACTTTTAGGTAAAGTCGTGAACCATTCTTTGTGTCCTCTAGTTGTCTCCGAGGGAGGTGGACCAGGAGCAGGCTCCAGGGCACAGCTCACCCTCCCTGCTCTCAGAGACCCAGAAGGCCAGGAGAGAGGCTCCATCACTGGGCATGGACTATCTCTCCGTACCTCCTGCCCTTGCCTGGGGCCGGGCCCGAGCCAATGCCCACAGTCCTTTGTTCAGGCAAGGATTACACATCACCATATCCATGATAAACTTAATCTGAAGAAACCATTTGAGCGTGTGTTTGTCTGCATTAGTTTTCAAAATAAAACAATTTTTTTTTTGTCCTACACAAAATACATTTATTTTGATCTCAGTTTTACTCTTGGTGAGTTGGTGGAGACCCATAGCACATAATTTTATCATAATAATGATATATTATAGTAAAAGTTATTATAGCAAAAGTAGTCATATTCCTGATTTGTATTAATGGAAAACTGTTAAGTAAAGCTCGTTTTAATCTATGCACAATTTAAGCTTCATGAATGTTAATGTTCAATAGCATAGCGATACAGTTCAACAGTCTATTATTTCTGGAGTTTTCAGTAAATATCTAAAGGAAACACCACCTGGGTGGAGTGGATTTTTTTAC
The DNA here is from genome assembly GCA_015343265.1 of Pao palembangensis. Classification (NCBI taxonomy): domain Eukaryota; kingdom Metazoa; phylum Chordata; class Actinopteri; order Tetraodontiformes; family Tetraodontidae; genus Pao; species Pao palembangensis. Next base: position 11,593,281 of record CM027093.1, on the reverse strand, counting down.
TGAGGCATAATAAAGTGCATAGATTATAAATTTCTGGTAAGATATGAACATTTTTAAATATATAAATAGCTCAAGGATTTTGTCTTATTGTGATTTAAGGTTTGTTTGGTGGCTGTATTTTGCATATAATCTACATAGATATTGTGAATATGTGGCATGCTGATCGTGTACTGATTAAATATGGTGGTAGGTCTAATGCGCTGCCGCCACTTGACTGGCCACTGCCTTCCCAGTTTGACCAGTATGAGCTGCGTATTGAGGTGCAGCCTCGTCCACACCACAGAGCCCACTATGAGACGGAGGGGAGCAGAGGAGCCGTAAAGGCTACACCGACAGGACATCCTGTCGTCAAGGTGAAATACAAATCTGCAGCTGCAGGTGGTTGGAGATACAGAAACTGATAGTTTCAAAACATTGGAACAAGCTTTGGACATGTGATGTTTTTACTGTTTTATTCTCTCCCTCCCCACAGCTGTGTGGGTACACTGAGAGGAAGCCACTCTCCCTGCAGGTTTTTGTCGGAACAGCCGATGACCGATCAATCCGGCCTCATCCCTTTTATCAAATACACAGGTGGAAACACAACCATGATTTTTAGTCATTCATGATTTATTTCAACCTTCTGTCATTTCCTATTATTGAGGTTTGCACACCATTCATCACCTGATCACTTTAACCAGAGCAGAACTGAACCCCAGACCCTCTGTTAGACAAAACTCTGAAGATAATTTAATATATACCGACATCAACCCTTTTTATTGCCATGCAATAAAATGAGATATTTGCATGTAGATGTGGACACGGATCATTAAGCAACATGTCTGTGTAGATTCTCAATCATCCAGGTCATGGTTATCCAAAGTAGATTTCTCTGTGTCAACTGGACTGAAAGCCTTTCAGTCCAGTTGACACAGAGAAATCTACTTTGGATAATCATTAAGCAACATTTTCATCCAGATAAAATTTCTGTAAAACCACTCTGACTCCACCATTAAATTAACCCTTTTTTTAGCATTTGTAAATAACTTAAACTACTAACCTAACTAGTACACATGTATCATCCTTAGCACTGTCACCACACATCCCCCAACTTCCTTCCACAGTCTAAATACATGCATTTGCTGGACAGGAGAACTAAAGCCTAAACTGATCCTGCGATGAGCTGGAGACTTGTCCAGTGTGGGATCGGTGACTCCATCCTGCTCAAGGTTTTAAGGTGCTTTAACTGTGTTTTCTCTTCTGACAGGGTGACAGGAAAGATGGTGGGCACTGCCAGTGTTGAGAGTGTCCAGGCAGGCACTAAACTGTTGGACATCCCTCTCTCCCCTGACAACAACATGACTGTGCTGTGAGTGGTACAGAATTCAATCTTTATTTTGAACTAGAAATGTTGAGTTTCCCCCCTTTAAAGGTAAAGGATGCATGGATGGGTGGACAGATGGATGGAGTATGGATGACAGATGAATGGATTGGTGGATGGATGGACAGACAGATGTATGGATGGATGGACAGTTGGATAGATGGATGGATGTTTAGTTTTCATACACTTTCCCTATTATTTAAAAGTTTACATTGCTATACATAAGATCTAATCAAGAATGTCTGGGTAAGCGACCCAATTGTAAGAATGTATCAACACCCATAAATGTTGTATTTTATTTGAATCAGGTGATAATCATAAGCTCATCATCTGTTTTATAACTAAAGCCATATTTACAAAAAAATAATAATAATAACCTGTCAGATGGTAAATGTCAAAGTTATCATGTGATATAAAGTGAATAAACCAGCAATCAGATGCATTTCACATACATAAATAATGATCCACTAATGGGTAATTAAAGCAGAGGGGCTAATGTTAAACATTAATAGCTTTCATCGGAACCAACTCTGATTGATCTGCTGTGATACAAGCATCTCCATACAAAAAGCTATGTTTAACATGCAGTGTTTGTAAATCTGTCCCAGAACGTTCTCCTCATTTAAAGAATGACTGGATTTAGCAGCCATTTTCATGAATAATTCTTTAATAGCAAGAATGACATAAATATAAAAGAATCTCTGTGTTATAGCATTGACTGTGCTGGGATTCTGAAGCTGAGGAACTCAGACATTGAGCTGAGGAAAGGAGAAACAGATGTTGGACGGAAAAACACACGTGTCCGTTTAGTATTTCGCGTCCATCTCCCTCTAGCACCCTCTGTCGCTTCTTCTGGGCGAGTTCTGGCTCTGCAGGTTGCCTCACTGCCCATTGAATGCTGTGAGTAAAACTTGATCTTCAAGCGTATCAATACACACTTGAAAGCAATACCCATCTTTTTTAATTAACTTTAGAGTGTAGTTGGTAAAGATGACATTTGACTTTCTTCCCTTATTCTTTTCTATTTCAGCCCAGCGTTCGGCTCAGGAGCTTCCCGTTATTGAGTCCATCAGTCTTACTTCCTGCTCAGTTGAGGGAGGGGAGGAACTTCTCTTGAGTGGTTCAAACTTCTTGCCAATCTCCAGAGTTCTGTTTACTGAAAGAGGGACAGGTAAAAGTCTCTACATCATTGTTGTTTATGATGTTTCTTATTTATTGCATCTGAAATCCTCAGTCAATGCAGAAGAGACAATGGAAGAAATAAATCGACATTAACATATTAATTGCTGTCTTTTTCCATCTATATTCTACTTCATTTACATTATGCTTCTTCAGATGGTAAATTCCAGTGGGAGGAGGAGGCCCATATTGACCGTGACAACAGTAATGAGGTAAAAATGCAGACGATAACAGCTGAGGAATGTGGTCAGGGCCAGCTAAGCTAACTCTTCTTATTTCAGTGTTTACTGTGTGTGAGGGTCCCCACCTACAACGACCTCTCCATCACTCGTCCAGTGTCCGTTAGTCTTTATGTCTCTAATGGGAAAAGAAAAAGGAGCAGCACTCATTGCTTCAAGTTTCTCCCCAGTGAGTCTTTTTTTTTTTTTTTTTTTTTAAGAGATTTGAATAACAACAACTCTGACGCTAAATAAACCTTCCTTTATTGGTGAGCTGTGTACTTTATCTGATAAAAGAAATGAATTCCATTAATTTCTATGAAAACAGTTTAAAATGAATTCACTTTTTTGTTCTGCTCATCAATACAGCGTGCCTTTGAAAATATCGTGCATGACTTTAACTACATAACTATCTACCAACATTAAAAATAATATATTACCAAATAAAGATCATAAATAAATGGACCATACCTATGTTACTGAAGTGCTGAAAAGCTACAAAATGAAAAACTAAATATGATGCTACGTAAAGGAAGTTAGTTATTATATGTCAGTCTTTCTCCTTTCCCCTCACAGTCATGTTTAAAGAAGAGGACCCCCTTCTGTCTCGGCCCTCTGTGCAGCCTGTGGATAGAGGGACTGTCTGTCCATTGGGTGGTCAGCATAGTGCGGACAGGAGTTTCCACATGAGAAGTGACCCCATGAATGAAGACAGGGGCCTGGGCTTCCACCTACCCCCCTACCCTTCCACTTACTCCCCTCCCTGTCCAACTATGTCTTACCCTGATGATTACATCTCTAAACCTGATGCAGTGTTGGAGGAGCCCAGGGCAGCTCTGTCTGAGCGTCACCCCAGCTTTGAAAACCTGGAGCTGGGATTCACTGAGCTCCTACCCCCTCTGTACCCCCGTGGCCCACAGGCCCCCTCCCCTTCCCCATGGCTGGACTCACCTTACTTGTCCTCTTCACCTTCACCATCACACTCCTCCTCTTTCAGCCCATTTCCTGCCAGTAGCCCCATCTCTACCTCTCCACTTCCTCCGATCCCCACCTCCCTGTACCCGCAGTACTCTCCATGTCCTCAAGAGGTGTGTTCATCCCCTCCTTCCAGGTCCACCCCTTATCAGGACATCAGCCCAACACCTTACTCCCAATATGATGGCTGGGAGATGCAAAGAGAGGCACTGGAGATGGATCGTGTTGGAGAGAGGGATGGAAATATTCAGGAGTGTCCCCTGGAGTTTACCAGCTCTACATCTATGCACCACATTACATTTGAAGAAGGTAAGCTATATGTGTTTGTCTTTTAGTGCAATAATGTGTATCATTTAAATAGACTGGTTATGATTAAAAAAAAAAAAATATATATATATATATATATATATATATATATATATATATATATATATAAAGTTGGTTGAAAATTAGCTTTAGAGCTGTTGAAATGTTCTGGCTTCATATACTGTGCTATGTGTTTGCCTAATTACAATGCTGCTAATGTTTATTAGGACATTGAGAATGTGATTCTACGACCACAAATCAGAAGTAGATAATAATACAGTGAATCATTGAAATAATACTGTCCCACTGTATTTAAAAATCTATTTTAACACTAACTTTACCAAAGACGTATGTATGTATGCAGGTTATGCATCTGTTTTTACAGACCTGTAACAGCCAGTGAAATAAATGCTTTATCATGGTGTTAGCTTTGACACATGTAAACACAGTATAAAATAAAAGTGGGAAAATAAATACAACAAGCTTACAAAAATGATAATCTACATTAGAGATACAATCTATAAAGTAAATACAGCTACAAAAAAATAAGATATCTCCTGATGCTGCTTCTGATAATTTAGGCCAATTTTGAAATAAACAAAAGTGAATTCACTATTGAAATATGTCCTCATCATGCATAAATAAACACAAAATGGATATTCAGTTAATTCAATTTTGATAATATGGTTTTGCATTCTCAGAACACTGAAATGTGGATGAAATGATGGTGTAATGATCGACATTGTGGTTTTCTTTTTTTCCTCCACAGTAACAGAATTAATCAGGGAGGATATCCACTCTTACCAGTCACAGAAGACCAACCAGCCAAACTAAGCTGAGTTTTATGCCTTTTTCTCTTCAGCATCATTTTAAATTCTTTTTCCAGCTGGTATCAAGATGCAAGTTACATTGAATTTTGTCAGCGATTTTGACCACAGGAATTTGCTATTGTTTTATAAAAAGGATATCTAATGTTTTAACATGTTTTCAACATAAATTATATAAGGACGTGCCTGGGTTCAGTGTGTTTTATTTGTGTTTTTTTCTGCAAATGCAAAACTGATACACATGCAAGACAAATTAATGAAAAACAAAATAGGAGTCATAATTGTGAAACACATTTGATTAACAGCTTAGCGTTTCCTATGGTGTAAAAACATATTTGCAGGTTCTGGATATCATGGTAAAGTGGTAAATAAATTCAGGAGGTGTGGTAGAGAAAATGACTACACACAGCTGTTGTTGAAGAATAAGTCAGGCAGTGCGTTCCTAACCACAGGAAAGGTTGGCAGGCTGAAGCTCTATAGTGTGAAATACTGCTTGTTTAAAAAGGTTTGCTAAAGAAAAATTTATTAGAATCTAAGCAGAGCAGGTTTGTGCTGAAGTACAACCTTGTTATAATTCTCTGTGCTTTTATTTTACACTAAACTATAAAGACACTCCAAAAATGCACCAAGTGGTGTCATGTGTTTTCATGCCGGATTTATGTATGGAAATTGATCCGCAAAACCATAAATGGTCATGTCAGGAACTTGAGAATTAACCAGCTTTAAGGATCCAGGACAGATATAGTGGCTGTATAGCTTTGAACAGCTTTTAGCAAGAATGTAAATGTGTCATCTCGAGCAATAATTTCTCCAGGACACAACTGATATAAATTTCCTACGTTCTTCCAAGCTGTATTTTAAGGTTGAGGATGGGTAAATGCTGCAGAAAGGTGTGCATCTGAAAATGTAAGGTCAAGCATGACAAACATAACAATATATACATACCTTGAAATTGTGGTGGAAATTCTTTATTCAGGGAAAACAGTTTATTTGATGATTAGCTTCGTCATAGTTTACATTCTCCTAGAAAATTGATCAGATTACTTTTAATTTTATTTAAAGCATCACACATAGAAGTTTTAAGAATGCTGTCCTGAGCCAAATATTTATATTCCAACTTCGCCAACTCAGGAACATGATCCGATGACGGCCACTGGGGGAGATGTACTCTAATCTTAACGACATCTCGCCTGACTGACGTGCACAGGTTCATGGAAATATTGATCCTTAATGGGAGTACCAAGTGATAACAGAATGGCTCTTTTGTCTAAACATGGACCCTCCATGTTTAGACAAGTCAAAATTCAAACCAAGTATAGGAATGCAAAGGTATGTGGGAGTAAAAAAGCAATCTGGCTACGTCTGACAGCTGTTAATGTAAGTTGCACAGACATTTTAAAACACTGTGTCTCTACCACTACTGACAGAAAGAACTTTGTAGTAGACTGGCAGTAATGACATCATCTTCATCATTCATTTATCAAGACAATTTGAACAGTAATTTTCATGTGAAGTAAAATATGGATCAAGATCTATCTTGTTTGGAATGAATGAATTAAACTAGTAGAAATGGCTGCCCTGGCTCCACAGCTCTTGCTCCACAAGTCTGAGGGCAAACAAATTCTAATCTCGTCTTTCTTTGAGTGTGGTTTAGAGGGAATTACATGCCAGATAAGATGGGGTTACATGCATTTTTTTGGCCAATAACTTTTAAGTTATTGTTTCACCTAACTATTACACCACATGATTATTAAAAATTACATCTACTGTATTTGTTACATTTCTCCACATACAACAGGAAGAAACAAATAACACAAAGGAGAACAGAACACAAATTAGCTGAAAATGATAAATAATAATAAATCATTCCAATACTTTGAAAAAAGAGAAGAAATGAAATCTGGCTCAGACTGACAGAAAAGTTCATTCAGACTTTTATTGTTTTTTCTTGTTTTTGCACATTTGACTCTTGTCATGTTGAGAACGAGACATCTGCTTAAAGAGTGAGCAGGGCCCACTGGAATTTGGGGGCCCTAGGCAAAATGGACTTGGAGGCCCCCCAGTCCAACCCCCCCCCACAAAAAAAAAAAAAAAAGAATAATGTTGATAATGTGATAATGTTGAGGCCATCTCTCCCATGTCCTCATGAACAAGAGGCAGAGTTGATGGAGCAGCTGAAAAAAATAATTAAGTCTATGTATATCATGTTTTTCATGTAGAGTGCACCACATAGACATTAGGAGGGGCCCCTTATTCAAAAATGTACAGCAAAAATATGTGATAATTTTATAACCATGTCAGCACATTGAAAGTGATCACTAATAGTGCAGAGAGAGAAATTCACTCTACCTCCATCAGTGGAGGCTTCTTTAGAAAGAGGGCTTAGAAATTTAAGCAAAGCACCTTGAGGGAGAAAGAAACGATATGGTTATAGTTAGAACTATATTTTTTTCTGATTTTGGTATTTAGAACGAATCCAGCTGCTTTAACGACCAATGCTTAAAACAGCCCATGCTAATATTTAGGTTTAATGTACAGACTTACTACTTCGCTCAACATAGCAGATTTAAACATTCTGTTATCTGAGACAGAAAGGCACTTGATGCTTTAAAGACGATTACAGCCTGCGGCTAACCAGCCCCGTGAGGATCATATCCACGAATAACTTCACTCACACTTGTGTTATATTACTTAATTATTCCTACCCTCCCTCCATTTAATTTAGTAGGCTAATCGGTGGTTAGATTATCACGGTAGAATAGGTAACATAGCAGAGAGCCAACACCACCGTCATCAAAACCGAATTAACAACGTTAGGCTTCTGCAAAGTCATGTTATTAAATACGATCAACAGTGAATCTGTTACACATCTGCGTTCTCCCTATTCTGTTAATATAACCTACCACACTACAATTTGTAACCATCAGCCCCTTAGCACTAGCTCTTCTAGTTCGTTAGGCTATAGCCTATCATTGACTGCAGGTAGATAACCCACAAAATGATTTTTGTTGTTGCCTACCTGCCACCAAAGTACACCATTGTAGGCTACAAGATAAGTAACGTAGGCCTGATTTAATCCGACGTCATTATTATCACTTACCGCTGTCTTGTTTTTTCTTTTCTTCTTCATCCTTTCGCCTTTTTCTTTTTTGGCTTCCCGATGGACAGATCCGCTTCATGTTTACAGATGATCTTTTTTTTTTTTTTTTTTTTTTTTTTTTTTTTATAAGAAGTTTATTTGGGACAAATATGGCAAGTACAGATAAAAAAAATATAATTATAGAAACGATAGTACTTCCATATGAACAATATTGAACAAAGCAAGGGGGTACATAAACAGAAGTTGTCACCGCTATAAGAAAATATTAAATAAAGTGCAGGAAGTTTTGATTGCTTTAGGTTTAACTGAAAACTGGATTAACTGAACGTACTGCCTGAACTCTCCGATAAATGCTACAAATTGAGGTTTCCTATTATTGAATTTACAGCAATGGATATGATATTTAGCCATCAAAATAATTAAATCAATTATGTATGTGTGAACTTTTCTATGTGCATTATCGTTCCTCATGAGACCAAACACCACATCCCTCCAAAATAGAATAAATTCAGCATCAATGTTATCACAGATAAAATTGCATAAACTTTGCCAGAATCTTCTCACATCTAGACAATACCAAAATAAATAAATGTGCTACGGTTTCAGGGCACTCCTTACAAAAACAGCATTTCTCCCCTCAAATTGTCTGTGTAGATTCTCAATCATCCAGGTCATGGTTATCCAAAGTAGATTTCTCTGTGTCAACTGGACTGAAAGGTTTCCTTGAAAACGTTTTGCCCTCTCTCCAGCGAGCTTCTTCAGTTCTAAGTTTGCTGGGGCAGAGCTTGAAAATATAGCCCTGTGGACCATCGGCATGTTAATGGCCCGGGTGGTCACCTGAGAGTCGTTGGCAGGGTGGTTGGCAGGGTCGTTCACCTAGTTTCAGTTGGGGTGCTTCCCCTTTGTCAGTTGGGTCACATGTTAATGAGTCACCAGGTCTCGTCAAAAGGTGTGAATGTTTGGAATGCTGACGAAAAGAGTGGAGGACTGCATTGTACGTGGGTGACAGAAAGTGCCTTAGACCACCACCTCTGTTTAAAGATGGTTTTTCCAACTTGACGTGGATGGCTTCCTTGACACCCCTGTCAAACCAGCGATCTTCTCTGGCCAGCACACGTACTTGACTGTCCTCAAAGGAGTGTCCGCTTTCTTTTGGGTGTAGGTGTACTGCTGAGTCCTGTCCTGAAGAAGTGGCACGTCTGTGTTGGGCCATTCGTTTATGGAGGGGCTGTTTGGTTTCCCCAATGTACAGTTCCTTGCATTCCTCCTAGCACTGTACAGCATAGCTGTACACAACATTGCTTTGTTTGTGTCTTGGTGTCTTGTCCTTTGGGTGGACCAGTTTCTGTCTGAGTGTGTTGGAGGGTTTGAACTGTACTGGAATGTCATGTTTTTGGAAGATTCTCCTGAATTTTTCTGAAACTCCAGACAAGTAGGGGATAGAAATGCTGTGACGTTTATTTCTTTCCTCTTCTTTGCTGGGGTCTCGTTTTTTGGAGGTCTTTGTGAGTCTGGGTAACCACATGTTTTGAGTGCTGTTTTTAGATGTTCCTGTTCTTTCTTCTTCCCTTGGGTTGTGGTGGGTACTTCTTTGGCCAAGTTTATGTTCCAGTGGGTGGTGTGAGTCAAAAAGAAGGTACTGATCTGTGTGGGTAGGTTTTCTGTAGATATCAATACTAAGGTTTCTGTCCTCCTTGATCTTGACTGCACAGTCCAAGAAGGCCTTTTACGTCCTCTCTGGTGAATTTGATCTAATCATCAGTGGTATTCAGGTGGGTTGAGAATGCTTCCAATTCTTTTGTTTGAATCTTGACCCAGGTGTCATCAACATATCTGAACCAGTGATTCTAATATGAAGTAATCCAAGGTAATGTTGTAATATCCTTCTGGAAGAGAGCTCTGATGGACCTATTATTGTTACGGGGATAACTGGAAAAGCATACTTTGCCTACCAGAGTGTCTGTTGGAGATAGCAAGGACACCTGTCGAACATACATCTTTGGTTGAGACTTAAACAGCATACAGACCCTTTACGGATGATCTTTCATGTTTTGCCGGCTGCAGGAATGACGAACCTGGCTGGCTGGCTACTGTCACTTATTGGGGGCCCCCTTGAGGGTGATTCTGATAGTGTCGTTGCACTTTCCATTGACCGTCACAGAATTTAAAGGGGAGCACACAATTTGTCGCTGCATTTAATTCGAAACCAGTCGATGTCTGGGGGCCCCAGGCCAGCTCGGGGCCCTAGGCAATTGCCTAGTTTGCCTGCCTTGTTGCAACGGCTCTGAGAGTGGGAAGCAGATATGGAGCTCTTTCTCCAGCTTCCTTTTTTTGAGATTGTATCAAGCTATTGTAGTGCTGAAGAATTTCAGTCTTTGTTTTGTTTATGAATCAGAATAAAAATTAATTTACAGCTGTAGAACAAAAGTACAAAAAAAAAAAAATCGTGTATTAAAACACACAAATGGTTAAGATGAATGTAATCTGCATCCATGTATATCGAATAAAGAAGAGTTAATGACAAGGTTTCTATTATGCTTTCACACTCAGTCTTTAATAAATCCTGGTCCAATGGAAAAATTAAGCTTTATAAGCTCAGATGAAGACCATTCAAATATAATACATAAGATTGGATTTGTGAGTAAGTAACCAGTCTCCCATATCAGCGAGTGCAATCATCTTTAAGGAAAATAAACTTTATGACATGCCATTGTGGCCTTATTCCCTTTCATTTATTTATAAAGGTCTGTAATGTGATGCCTCCCACCCAAAAGCAGCTGGGACAGGTTCCAGAAGGGTCAGGGGTCAACGGGATACGGCAGTAAAAAATGGATGGAGGTCTTTACCATGTAGTCCATACTTCCACTGAATGTGCGTTAGTACCACAATGGGAGCACATCTTTGCCACTTTTAGAGAACCTTAAAATAAAATAATACAACCATGCACGCTTGTCCATGTAGTTTTTATTGAAACACTGAATTATATTTTACAATACTGATGTGGTTTGCACACAAAGAGAGGCTGGAGAGAGGCTTTCGGTTTGCTTTGCCCTTGTTTTTAAAACAACAGTAAAATCATTAGCCCCAACATGAAATATATATAAATTTAGTGATACAACTTTGCCATGAATAGGCACAAGAAATTAATCCACATGAAAAAAATTAAGTGCACTTTTAATATAACATTTGTGTTTTTCAATTTTCAAACCCACATTGTTTTTTTTTTTCACATAGACATTGTTGCCTTTTATTGTAGCTTGCAATATAATTACCATACAGTATATTATAATAGAGCAAAAAGCTAGCTAAGCACTCACCTTACCATCATGTAAGCTATGGTGCACTACTTCAAGTCTTAACACTTGGAGCCATGAGAAAATGACAGTTTTTTTAATACTCTGCACAAAGGAGAACATTTTATAAAATCATCACAGAACAAGGCAGACCTTTTTTCATAATCTTAGAATTCCAAATATGATATAAATTAGCACTGGCCTCCTATAGCTGCTATTTGAATTTATTCTACAATCTGGCCTTTAAGGCTGAAAATGAAATAGAATTGGCAGTGTTTTTGGCATCAAACTAACAACAATTATAAGAAAATTGCTGTAATTACACACTACATTTACACGAACATTGAATTCCAGGAGTTTCACAATCTCCTATGGCTTTCTAATTTTATATGTATTTTCAAATTATTTTCAAATTACAATCAACTGTCATTACAAATTGAGGTTATATCAGCACCATAAATCACACTGAAGTCTTTCTCAATCAAAACACTGTCGTGTAGGACTCTGAAAGCTAAAGCTTGATATTTAGTTGCACATAAAGAAGAACTGAAGAGAATACTGTTGTACATGTAAACATATCCATTGACCTTTTGTTCTCATGAAACTCCTCAGGCTGACATTATACTTAACTCAAAATTAAATTCGGCAGTTTCGACATGTACACGTGTTTGGGGCCATAGAACCATAATATTGTGGTTTGATTGAAGTCTTTACTGTTTTTCCTTGCCGAACTATAATGAAATCATATCCGTTAATTTAAAGACATCCGAATCATTTTAGTTTACTGTAGTACAATCAATAATGGGCTCCCGTCATGACCCACAAGCACTTCTGGCTGGTGTGGAAGTCCAACAAAGCGACTAGAGTTGGTTTTTCTGTTTTGACAGCGGAAGGCTTTAAGAATGTGCCAAATTCAATTTTTTGCGGTATACTGCTGCCCTAACAACCTTTCTTGTTCTTCAAGCACTAACAAACACCAGGCGGGTGGAGTAGATCAGGTCGGCCAAGTAAAGGACGAAGTTAACGCCAGTGAGCACAGCCACGGCCATACACTTATCCCAAATACACAACCCCGCACTGCCACAGCTGGAAGGCCTTTGTTTAATTCCACCGTGCTTAGGGTCAAACTTGAATATGGGCCAGATAATGGTAGCAGACAGATAGAGGACCACGGCCAGAAGAGCATAGGCAGACAGGAAACGGGCAAAAGGGAAGGGGAGACAGCCAGTGCACTCGCCGATACAGAGCATGATGATGGCTGCTGACAGGATAAAGCAAATGCAGTAGACGGCCATGCAGTATTTCAGAGCATCATGATTGTCATACAGTATAGGGTCGCTGATGAAGACAAAGATGATGCAGGCCACAAAGGTCTCACACACCTTCAGCAGACCAGGGGCTGTGGCCATGTAACCCGCAACTTCACCCGGTCGTGCCTTGCTGATGCTCACCTCGGTCATGTAGGCAATAGTGGCAAGACAAGAAAAGACAGTTGACACTATACGGTAGTTTCGGACTTCAGATGATCCCCCGGAACCTTTGAGGAAGTAGAGGGGGAAGATTATGGAGGCGGACAAGCAGAGGAGGGCAGCGTAGCAGGCGAACGTGATTGGGAAATTCTTCCAGGAAACAGGGGCTCTGGTCTGAAGGCCGAAGAGCTCCACCAGAATAACGAGCAGGGTCCCGGCAAAACTGAAGGCCCAGCAGAAGATGCACCAGTCTCCAGTTCCACGATAGAGGTCCCCACCATGTACCGCCACAGAAAAGGCCACACAGGAGAAGATCAGGGCTGCCAACCGGGCCCACAGGAGGGGGCTGGAGTGCAAAACGATGGCCATGACGTTAGATTTCTACAGCCACAGAGAGCAGGCAATGGAACTGTAAGAAGAAAAGATATTTAGGATATATACAGACTGTATATACAAACTGTAACTGATAGTGAAATGTATGACAACATAAGGGCAACTTTTGTAAATTTGCCCGAATAGGCCTACGTACCATTTCCCTAAATGTTATTTTCAGTTTTGCTTTTCAGAATAGTCAAAGCAGCAAGCAGATCAGTGGTGACTGAACTCATCTGATGATCATCTTTTTTCTCTGGTAGTTTCTGTATGATCCTAACTTCCACAATAGTTAATGAAGGCCAGACCCGGTAGATTGTTTGACAGAGGCATTCCTTTAAGCTCATGTCTTCAGTAACTGGCTTGGCTCCGCAACTCCCATCAACGCTACAGATTGTTTGTCATCATGTTCCAAACATGTCCTTCCTCATTTCTTCCACTCTCATGAAAAAATCCACTCTTTAAACACAGCTCAAATCTTAAAGGGCAAATAAACTAAAAAAAAAAAAAAAAAAAAAAAATATATATATATATATATTTTTTTTTTTATATATATATATATATAGCATATATAGCTAAGGTTTAAATTCCAGAAAACATATTTAAAAGAAAAAAAAAACAATGTGTGTTCATAGGTTGTCAGGGGATATCAATGTCAAGGGCTCTGACAAGCTCTGACAAGCTTCCTCTACAATTCTCACCTCTCATCTGAGTGTCGATTTTCAAGAAAACAGATGGGGTCTCAGCTATCTAACCACTAATGTGGTTTTCTCATTTCAGGTAAGCATGACATATTGTTTGTGGAAAATGGTGCACAGTGCAGAAACAAACAAAAAAAATCCCAAAAAACTAAATAAAGCTGAAATTCTTTTCTAGATTGAAAACAAAATAAGGAAAAGTCAGTATTGATGATAGAGCTACCTATTGATCAGGGGATTCACCTGAATTGGGGTTTTTCCACTAACTCAGAATTAGATCACAACTTCACGTTCACTTTCTGCAGTTACGTTGCACCTCTCTGACTATCTGTTTCCAGTAGAAAATCATCACTAAAATAGAGGATATTGAAATTAAAAAAGTAAATTGGACAGTACTATCAGGGAAAAAAAACTGAAGTTCCTGAAAATGGAGAAAGAGGCATCACTGGCTTGCACTGGGAAAGCCATCTGCACACTAATGATCAGGAGCTGCAAGTGAGGCTCAGCTGTCAATCATAATATATTTCACTCAAAAACTGAACATTTGAGTAATTATTATCATCGTGGATTTGTGCATGAAGATAATGACCAGGGCATTAAGTAAGGGCTTATACAATTACTGTTGCCTAATACAGTATTATTGACTGTTGGAGTCTTCCATCATGCTTCCTGCTTTATGAATAATCTAGATATCGTTAATAAAATGTGCTGTTAGAAAACAGATTTTAATATATCAGGAGACATTTAACCCCATACAGTGGACATTTCCCAGTGCAGCAACACTCGTCTCTGCTGTTCCTCTGGACAACCACTTGACCCCTCAGGTTCAGAACTTTCAGATTACATATTAAGACAATTATAAACGAAGAAAGCACCTGTTTACATTAGTCCTATTAAACACTACTGAAAACATTGAATAGCTGAGTAAATCACATCACAACAGCAAAAAAGGGAATATGAGAAAAAAATCATGCTGGAAAAGGAAGGGTAGGGAGGGGCACTTGGGGAAGCCCTATACTATGGCCACAAAAGGACACACAGTTTTAGCATGGTGGTGGAGCCGAATAGCACAAATGAGTCACAACTGGGCCCCACTCTATCACCACTCCTCTTTTCACCCCACCCCCTCATTTTTCTTGTAAGATTTTCCAACTTGTTGATGCGTTCCAGATGTGCTGCAGAAAGGCTACTGCCGCCAATATTTGCCAAGTTACTTTATTGCCTCCCTTTTCTAATCTTCGTCGGTGACTTCTCCCTCACTTTTCCATGAATTGTCATTTTCCTTCCCTCCTAGCCCCGAGATCCTTGTCCCATTTTTAAAGTAAAGTACCAAATATGCCAAATATGGGCAGCCATATGGGAAAAATCAGTCCTGCCACTACCTGTGCTGCATGGAAAAAAGTAATGAAAGAAAATGTGAGAAGAAAATAGCAGAACAGTAAAGAAAAAAAGCAACTCAAGTGTGAAAAAATGTCTTTCCAAAGTCTGGTGTCGAAAACACAACAGGATTTAATTTACTTCCCCAAATGGAAGAGCTGCTGAAAATAGGCTTCAGGCTTACAGAGCTACAGCAAGCAGGACGTAACACCAATTCTGTGTATATCTGCATGGCCAGTTTTGATACAAACAGCATATATATATATATATATATATATATATATATATATATATATATATATATACAGACACAGACACACACAGTTGCAGCAAAGAAATCATGTGTGCTGCTGTTTGGTTGTCATGACACAAGACTAACTCGATTTCACCAATAATCAATTTAACGTAGGTCCGTGGGGTGAAGCACAAGACAACCTGCATTGGCTATGAGAGAGAGAGAGAGAGAGAGAGTGAGTGAGAGAGAGAGAGAGAGAGAGAAAGGGAGAGATAGAGAGAGGGAAAATTAGAAAAAAAAACACTCTTAAAATATAACCATTGTGCATTCTTAAAGGTAAAAGTAGTATTTTTTTTGATTGAAATTAGAATGATACATTTTTACTGAATTTGCTTTTTCAAGACATGCAATGAAAATGAAGCTTAAATAAAGGACAGAATCTGTGTTTTACACAAACTCTAGGAAAGGAACAGTGAAAGTCACTATAAAAAAAAAAAAAAACATGTGTTGACTAAGTTTTAGGCTCCAGAAGAGGTTCATTCATTGGTGGCGATGGTGGGTGTAGTGCCTGCCACACCCTGCTCCTGCTACACAAACCACAGCATAACACAAAACATGTATGGAAAACTGTTTATGTATTCATTAATCAGATTATGGAAGTTTTGAATTTATCAATCTGAAAAAAAATATACAAATGTTTTGTTTTTTTTAATGTAATAAAATTGCTTAAGCAAACAGCAGCTTTACTCTTTCTTACTCATATATTTTATTTATAGCAAAATCTGACATCACATCTTAAAAGATAAACAGCAGTGTTTAAATGTTAACCAACATATTTTTTTCAAGCATGCAGGTAAACAAGATGCAACAAGTCACTGGGGCACAAGAGGAATACACCTCCTAAAAGCTATGCAGTCAGAATCTGTGGATTACTCATCTTATTGAAAGACTTAGTTACCTTTGTCGATGTTGGTTGTAGACAGCTTCTGTTCTCGGGGACTTCCAGCGACAGAAAAAACGTAGTTTTCACCGCTCAGCAGCCTACAGTCCCCCGCCCAATTGGCATCAAATGTCTGCACAGTTATTCACGTCGGCCGGCTGAAATCTCCTCCTCCAGCCTTTCCTGCGCCTCCCGCCCCTCCTTCCGCTTCTCTTGCTCTAGTACTGACACACCCAGCAACCTTCACTGCAAATAAAAGAAAACTTTAACTTGGTTTCCGCATTTTTATTTCCAATCTATGAGTAAAATAAACGCATCGCGGATTCTTTTAGAAATGTTTTTCAGCTTAGACGATCCGACTAAGAGCGTTTGAAATCGCAATCAGATTGAAACTCGATGTTTTGACATGAATTACTCATTTTCATCATATCAAGCAATATAGACATATTTTCCAAAGGCACAGCCTGATTTAGCACACATTATGATGATTTGTTTTGCTTTAGGCAACAGTAACTACGGAAACCACATATTTACCGATACAAAAAAAAGACGCTTTGCAAAGTTCTGCAAAGGTGATGCATACGAGCGTGTGCAGATCATTACTGAAAGGACTATTCTGTTCTTGTTTTCAATAGCACCTTCAGCCACACAAAAAGTAGTGAATCTTATAAGACATTCTCAGAATGGTGACCCTAGTCTGCGAGTTAATTGGAAATACATGCACACAATGGGGCAAAAAAAAGTGTTTAGTCAGCCACCGATTGGGCAAGTTCTCCCGCTTAAAATGATGACAGAGGTCAGTAATTTTCATCATAGGTACACTTCAACTGTGAGAGACAGAATGTGGAAAAAAAATCCAGGAAATTTGGTCACCTAAAAACAAACAAGATTTCTGGCTCTCACAAACCTGTAACTTCTTCTTTAAGAAGTGCTTCTGTTCTCCACTCTTTACCTGTATTAATGGCACCTGTTTGAATGCGTTATCTGTATAAAAGACAACTGACCACAGCCTCAAACAGTCAGACTCCAAACTCCACCATGGCCAAGACCAAAGAGCTGTCGAAGGACACCAGGACCAAAGCAACAAAAGTTACCATCAGTAACACACTACGCCGACAGGGAATTAAATCCTGCAGTGCCAGACGTGTCCCCCTGCTTAAGCCAGCACATGTCCAGGCCTGTCTAAAGTTTGCCCGTGACCATGACCAGAGGAGGATTGGGAGAATGTCATGTGGTCAAATGAGACCCAAATAGAAATTTTTGGTAAAATCTCAACTTGTCGTGTTTGGAGGAAGCATCCCAAGAACCCGTGCCCACTGTGAAACATGGGGGTGGAAACATCATGCTTTGGTACTGTTTTTCTGCAAAGGGGACAGGACGAATGAGGAAAGAATGAATGGGGCCATGTATTGTGAGATTCTGAGCAAAAACCTCCTTCCATCAGCGAGACCATTGAAGATGAGATGTGGCTGGGTCTTCCAGCATGACAATGATCCCAAACACACCGCCCGGGCCACGAAGGAGTGGCTCTGTAAGAAGCATTTCAAGGTCCCGGACTGGCCTAGCCAGTCTCCAGACCTCAACCCAATAGAAAATCTGTGGACAGCCCCAAAACATCACTGCTCTAGAGGAAATCTGCATGGAAGAATGGGCCAAAATACCAGCTACAGTGTGTGCAAACCTGGTAAAGACCTACACCTACAGGAAATGTTTGACTTCTGTCATTATCAACAAAGGTTGTAATACAAAGTATTGAGTTGAACTTTTGTTATTGAAGAAATATTTATTTTCCGCAGGAATTTATGAATAAATTCTTTAAAAATCCTACAGTGTGATTTCCTGGATTTTCTTTCCATATTCTGTCTCTCACAGTTGAAGTGTACCTATGATGAAAATTATATTATCATTTAAAGGGGGAGAACTTGCACAGTCGGTGGCTGACTAAATACTTTTTTGCCCCATTGTACATACAAAATTAGCCTATTCTTAAAACAGCCATGACGTCCACCAGAATGCAGTAGCCTAATGAATGTGCTTTTTTTCCCGCAAACCATTAATGCCACAATGGCATTGAATATGTTGACAAGAGAATGTCTGTTACAAATTGAAACTATAAAATCAGTTAAATTTATTTGTTTTATACGTAAATTTACGTATAAGCATGCTAAGCACTAATTTGCCAAGTGGCGAAAGTTTACCATTTTCGGAATTTATAAATCAAACTATAACTGCTGAGAATCAATGTAAACGGTGCACGATTATCTAATAGTGTCACTAGAGGGCGATAGCTGCATTTAGGCTCCAGGATATGACGTGATGAGCGACAGTTTAGCAACAGAAACGTCATTTTCTGGAGACCGACCGAGGGCATTTGGAGAGGATAACGTCATGGCGTCTGGGTCAGGAGACGTTTCCAGTGGACACGATGCAGAATTGGACGACTTATTGGACAGTTAGTGTTTACATACAGTCTTTAGACCTGGTTCCGGTTTCGGAACAGTTGACCGCCACCGTTGTGCTTTGGTTCTATTAGCTTAGCTACTCGGGTGCTCTCGCTTTTCTGCTAAATATTGGCAACTTCGCTGACAATCGGATGTGTGGACTTTGTAGTGACAGAAACAATTACAATGTGGCCTTATTTATCTTATTTAGCTAGCTTTAGGATAAAATATGTTAACGCTAATGTTAATTAATCTGGCTATGGCTCAGATCAAAGGAGGTTTTTTAAATACATATTTTTATTTTTATTATTTTGAAGGTAAATATAAGTTGGAACTAACGCCTCACTAAAGCATAGTATAGAATCAGTGCTTGCTCTGTGTGTAAATGTATCAACAATCTTGAGTTATTCTAAACTGTGCTAAAATATTCAAATCATATTTTACATATATAATATCTGAAGCTCTGAATATTTAGTGAAGGCGCAGTTGGTACTGATGTTTTCTATGTCTTTTGAAAGCATATGGGTGACATTTTATTAATAGTTTTGACTTCTTTTGAATTCCTGTTTTCAACATTAGCTTACTGTAGCCCGCTTCCCACAGGTGCATTAGATGACTTTGAGAACACATCAGCACCTAAATCTACAGGTGCTTCCTCCTCAGGCCACAGCAATGCAGCCAAGGTATGTTTATTAGTTTTGAAGGAATTATAAGTTATTCCAGTCATAGTCAAATGTTATTTATTATGGATATCTTAAATTCACTATTGATACAGTTTAACACTCATTCTTTTGTAGCAAGATGTTGTGAAGACTCCCTAACCTTTTCTTGTTTACTTGGGTAGCCTCCCCTGCTTGAAGACTGCAAATTCTTTGAGACACTTTTTGAAGGGGAAATGGCTGCACAAGCCAAGGATGACTGGCAGAAAGCTATGACTGAGCTGGCCCACGAAGAGCCAGAGCTACTGCAACACTTTCAGAAGCTGTCAGAGGCTGCAGGCAAAGTTGGTAAGGCATGTAGATATAACCACAGCCACATTCTGAGTGTGGATCCAGAGTCTTAAACAACAAATGATCATATTTCATTCAGTTTAACCAGACTTAACATTTTAATTGTGTTTTTATGATATCAGCTTTCTTGAGCTTCTTAAGGTTGAGCACGTCATCAGGACCTGACACAGATCCCTTTTTCATAACCTGATAGCTCCCTCCGAGAAATACCTATTGCTGCTTTTCCACCAGTGGCCTGGTTTGGTTTGGCTTGATAAGGTACAGCACTACAGCCCAGCGCAGTTAAGGGAAATACTTTTCCATCACAACTGGGCCGTCCACTTGGTGGCATATCGTAAATGCTGATGCCGGGTGCAGCAGCGGTTGTTGCTGCAGTGGCGTTATGGTATTTTATATGTAAACTTGTTGTGCAATTTGCGTTTATTAAGAACATACAGTACCTTTACAGTTGGGTCAAGAGTCGTGAAATTTTAAAAAGTGTAGTTATGTATTTTTCTCTTCACAAAACAGTCACCACAATGTTTTAAAAGTCTAGGTCTTATTTTATCTTCACAAAAACATCTAATATTTCTCCCCATTGACACTTGAAAACCCGGGTTTTTTCTGGAATCCCAATTCCATTCCAAAGCTAACCAAGAGCTTGGTGGCTACAGGTTAGCATCCTTTCTTTTGTAAATTACCTGAGCAATCAGCAGGGGAGGGGAGGATTATCAAATGTAATATACAAAGACACGGGTGGAGGCCAGCTCTTTCGCTCTGTCCGCTGCTAACAGGCTGTCTGTCTTTTCAAGCCAGAAGCCAGTCAGCAGCCCGGACAGAACACAAACAGTCTCTCAGTCATGGGAAATTTGCCTGTACAAAACAGGCAGAGCTCTTCACAACATGTTTCCGGAAGTTGAGAGAAAGCTATGATTTGTTTTCAATTTCACAAATCACAGTTGTTCTTTTGTTTATTTCACATCTCACACGCTCCTCCTCAATAAATCTCAGCAAGAAAGATGGCAAAGTGAGTGGGCAACACAAGATTTTTTCAAGTGCTTCAGCTTGTCCGCTCTTGTCATTTGCATGATTGTCTCAAACAAAGAGACGTTCAGACGGGGGTGGGGAGTGGGGAGTGGAGTTTTCAGGCCACTCTACTTACCACTTGCACACAAACAAAACCTTTTGAAAATAGCACAAATAGGAAAATTTGCCTGTACAAAACTGCCATAACTCCTCATAACTCACAGCATAAAGAGCTGGATGTTTCAAGAAGTGAGAGAGAGAGTGGTTGAAAGCTATGATTTGTTTGCATTTTCACAGATTTCACAAAAAACAGTTGTTCTTTTGTTTATTCCTCATCTCACACGCTCCTCAATAAATCTCAGCAAGAAATGGAAAAATATATCTGTGTTGATCTCTTCCTAACATGGCAAAGTGATTGCGCAACACAGGTTTCCTTCAAGTGGCTCAGCTTGTCCCCACCCATGCGGCGCCGGAAAGTGCCTTGTTTACAAAACAAAAGCGTCTGTTCACAGTACATTTAGGATATTAGCTAAAATCCTTCTAGCCATTTGGCTGCCCGGCGGGATCTATATGTAAAAAAAGCCATTTGTCTTTTTTTAGGGGATCTCTAGTGTTGAACAGTTCCCACACATTTTCACCATCCCCGTGAAGCCAAGGTTGCTGTGGCGGTGGCACACCTTGGCCCTACACTGGAGAAGGACCATCTTGAGTATGGCTTAGTGTGACAAAATAGATGGACAAGCAAATCATGACCCTGACTAACTCGGTGTGGAAAAGTGGCATATGTGTCTGAGATTCTCAGTTGTGAGTGGTTCTCTGTTTCATTCTGGTTTTTATTGTTTGCTATTTTATCATTTCATTTTCTTGGACATATGAATCATACATTTTAAGAAAGAAAGGAGAGCAGTGGTACAACTGCTTCATGCAATCACAATGTAAAATGACAGAAATTAAACTGGAATCAAATGTGCCATGGTGGTTTTGTAACTTCTAATCTATAAAAAGGTACTGCACTTGCAAAATAATTTATTGCAACGTTTCGGTACTAGACCTTTTTCAAGCAAAAAAATCTAGTAATTTCTAGTATGAAACAGACTTTATTAATCCCAAGAGGGCAATTTACCTATTTTACACTTGTTTATTATACACAAAATGCATGCAGTGGACATGAACATACACTAAACACATGCATGTATAGTTTGTTGCTACATTTTTCCATAATCCATCCATTTTCTACCACTTTTCCCCTATGGGGTCGCAGGGTTGTTGGAACCCAGCTGCCGTCAGGCTTAGGGCAGGGCACACCCTGGACAAGTTGCCAGCTCATTGCAGGGCCAGCATAGAAAGTCTTAAAAATTAAAAATAATATTATGCAGTTGTGGCACTTGTGGGACTCGTGGCCGGGCTTCCCCGCCCTCCGGGTCCTTGCTGCTTGGCAAAGCTTTTAATAACAAACAAGTTTTACAAGATCTTGGAGATTCGTTGACAAAACAACTGCATAACAAAATTGTCCTGTCAAGGAGATCTGCTGAGACAGAATCTCCTCACCTTTTTATCCTAGCGAGGCCCCCTCCTCTGGCCCCCATGTGAGTGACCATCTATTCATTGTAAACATTGTCACTTCCTCACTTCTTAGTTTATAGTTCCTGTCTTGTCTGACTTTACTGATTTAAAACCCATAAGAACCCAGACCCATTTATCCTTAAAGGAAAATTATGTGGGTTATACCATAGACCAAGTGGACCACATAGAACACATTTCTAAAGTTTTTTTCAGAATAATACTTTTTATTCCCAAAGATCTGTATTGTTACATATATGTAACATTGGGCATTAGTTGTAATCATATTCCATATTCCATAAACTTATCAGTTTGGCTTTGCATCACAAAATATGCAAACTGCCTCAAAAATAAACAACACTGCTTATTTGGGGTTATCACAAAATGCTACCATAGCTACAGAGAACTGAACAAGAGACCTAAAAACAATAATTGACTTCAATATAAGGTTTAACATAAAACTCGTAGTCAATTTTGCTTTACATTACAAAATATGCAAACTACATCAAAAATTAACAACATTGCCTATTTGGCAGCATTCGCAATAAGCTATCATAGCTATAGACAACTGAACAACAGACCTAAAAACATAAATTGTGTAAAAAATGAATGCTGGAGAAAAATGAAACTGTTTAACATCACCATGTCTGAAACATTTTCTCAGTTCTTAGGTCTGTAAAGTATCTTTAGCCATTTAGCCTAGGCCAGATGGTATGACCTGAAACAGTTTCGGTCCTCGGTGAAGCAAAGACGCACATCACATTTCTCATAAAGAGTGGTGGTTGCATTGATTTTGCAGAGTTTGCAGCGGCCACGCTTGTCACATTTCACAGGCCAATGTGCTACTTGGTCAATGCGAACATCATCTGGAACTCCAACACGAGCCCTCTTGGGCAGTGGTGGTGGAGATGTGGCATTGAGTGATGGGCAGCCTCTTTGTGCCTGTACAAGAATGAGGCTAGTGGCAACCTCTGCCTGGAAGCTCCTTTGTTTCAGTGGGTTTTGGACACCAAGTAGTTTACAATCACGGCGGTAGAGCAACCATGCATTAACCAGACCTAACATGATGGTCTGCCAGAACAAGTAGATGTACCACCTCCGTGACCTCATGTGGTACTTGCACCTTGCAATGCATGCATCAAGGAGGTCTACTCCACCCATGAATGTGTTGTATTCCTTCACAATGTGAGGCCTGCTGACCTCCACAAATGCCTTGTCTGCTTTGCTCCAACGTCGAGCGTTATCTTGAGGCTCAACTGCACAATAGCATGAGATCAGGGTAACAGATTTGTTGTCATACCACTTGACAATGACCATGCTTTCTTCTTTTTCCACCCTGGCATCAACAGATCCTCTGCCTCTCTTGGCAAGACTTTTCTCATCTTCAAGCTGACACCCAGCCAAGCGATTGCCTCGCAGAGTTCCCACAAAGTAGATCTTCCGTTGAAGAAGGTTGAGCACCAGTGGTGCTGAAGAGAAAAGATTGTCTGCAAATACTTTGTAGTTTTGTTCAGATGGGAGAGTTTCACAAAGCTTGACCACAACATCACCTCCCATGCCAAGTGAAGATTTTTTGCCAGTGCCACCTTCATAGACTGCAAAATCACAGAGGATTCCTGAGGCAGAACAGCGGCACCAAATTTTCAAACCCCAAGGGTGGGGCTTGCCCTTCACATACTGTCTTATTGGGCTGTGTTTTCCCCTGAAGGACACAATTTGCTCATCAATAGAGTTGTGCTCTTCTGGGGTGATATCCAGGCATTGTTTACGAAACTTATCCAACCATGGCCGGATCTTCCAACACTTATCTTCAGTTTGCCTCT
Organism: Pao palembangensis; assembly: GCA_015343265.1. NCBI lineage: Eukaryota > Metazoa > Chordata > Actinopteri > Tetraodontiformes > Tetraodontidae > Pao > Pao palembangensis. The sequence goes on along the minus strand of CM027093.1, from coordinate 11,569,093 downwards.
TTGATACATCAGTGTTGTCAATGAAATGCAGATTTGCCAGCAGTTTCTGAAAACGATTACGTGACATGACGTCAGCCACCAAGGGACACCTTGTGTCATTTTCCCAGTATGCACGATTTCCTGTCAGTTGGCAAAGACCCATGCGCAGGTAGAGGCCAATCAGTATTTCCAGTTCTTTTACAGTGGTGTTAACATTGTTGTGCTGTGCAGATTTTTGTACACTGTACAAATTTGTTCCTTTAGTAACTCAATCAATTCTGGTGTTATGAATTTTCTGAAGTACTCCAGAGGACTAAGAAGATTGTCTGGAGGTGTGACATGTGGTCCTTTGAATGTACACTCAGGGGCTTCAAAAGGTTTCTTCCTCCAAGAATATTGTTTTTTCCCTTGGACAGTTCCTCCTTCAGTTCCTTGTTTTTGTCCATGGACAGTTTCTTGTTTTTTTCCTAGGACAGGTGTATTTTGCTGCCCTGAAATCACGTTTGGTTGAGGTATATCATCTGATGTACTTGATTCACTACTATCTGAATCACCACTTGACTCGTCACTCTCTTTGTCTTGACTATTGGGAATGTAAAGAGGGTCCTCAGGGTCTTCATCTGAGCTACTGTCACATCCCTCAAACTCACTATCATCTCCCCTGATGGCCGCCAATGCATCCTGCAGATTGTAGCGCTTGTTCTTTTTCATGCTACAAGTTAAGTAGAAACAACAGAATATTCAATAACAAGAATAAGACATTTACATTTTTTTGGGATCAGCATAGGATAGTAAAAATGTGTTAATATTCTATACAGATTTGCAAAAAAATTTTTGTAACACAAACCAAATACTTTCACATTATTTTGTGTTTCTAATTGTTCAGTACACTTTTAATTGACCATCAGATCATATTTCAACTGAATATAATTGATACAGCTGAATCAATTGGATGTGTTATTACAATTTTAGTTATTGTGATAAATGGTTCACATCAGATTTTTCATTCTTATTTTAGGCTAAAAGCCCGATGTGACATATATGTTACAGCGATATTTCCGTAACTTGTTTTATATTACTTTCTTCAACAAATATGGTCAGACCAGGTTAAAAGTAATATATGACATATCAGAGCATTTAACCTGTTAAATGTGTTTGAAATTACCTGTAGTATAAAAAAAACAGCTGTTTGCAATTAGCTGCTTCACCGAAATTAGCACACAGCGCAAACAAGAATTTTGGAGAGGTCACTTCCTGTCACAGTCACGTCCTGTCACATGGTCATCAAATGAGGAAGTTTAGTATATGTCGCTTTGGGACTTAATGAGTTAAGTTCAGACATAAAGCCTTATAAGGAAGAGTCGGGGGCATTCAAAGTTCATGTTACAACGGTGACACTGTGGGTCCTTGTCTAACTTCTACAAACAACATAAGGTTAAAGGAAGGTCAGGACCTCAGTCTGGGTCCTTCAGCACATTCCATTCTTCATGACATCTTTCAACTACAACTTTAACCCATTGTTTCCACACACTTTACTTTCAAATGTAAATAAATACATCTACTCACAGCTTTAAATGTTATGGATGCTGTTTGTAGGAACTGACACAGCCTCCCAACAAGAGTTCACTTCCTGTCTGAAAGACACCCTCCGTGGCCTGGCCAAAAATACAGACAGCCTTCAAGTGGGTAAAATGAAACATAATCAGTTATTGTAAAACTCATTTTATGAAAACAAGTGATTGAAACGTGTTAACCACAGAAATTTCCCTCAGACTTCTGGACTAGCAGGAGATGACCTAGTCAAGGCTCTAGAAGACCTGGGACTGGAAGATGGAGGTGATGGAGGTGGTGATGATAGTAACATTCTGCCCATCATGCAGTCCATCATGCAGAACCTTCTCTCTAAGGAAGTGCTTTATCCATCTCTGAAAGAGATCACTTCTAAGGTTTGTATATGTTTACTCACTCGTCTCTGATTTTGCTTTTGAGTGTCACTTGTGAACATCACTCATCCTCACAGTATCCGAAATGGTTGGAAGCCAACAAGTCCAGCCTTAGTCCAGACAACTACCAACGTTATGAACAGCAAGCCCAAATCATGACGGAAATATGTGGACACTTTGAGAGGGAGAAACAAGAATCAGAAAAAGAAAGCACATTTGAAAGCATCATGGACCTCATGCAAAAGGTAGATCGATTCTGCAGTCAACTTTACAATTGCTGAGTAATTAATTGATAACTTCAACTTCGGATTTCTTGTATCCAAGCGAAGTTTACGTATAAAAAAAATCATAATGACTTTTGATGGATAAACTCTTATGTAGGATGAGCAGACTTTAAATGTCTCAATAAGGAGACTTACTGTGTTTTTTTTATCCTGACTCACAGCTGCAAGAACTTGGCCAGCCTCCCAAAGAACTGGCAGGGGATACTGTAAGTTGAATGAGAAATATGAAAAACGGGAAAAAAAATGTATAGCATAATCACCTAGCTTGCTTACTGTTTTGTACATACAGTATAAATAAATGATAAAATATTGTGTATGAGTTGAAAGTAGACTAGAACCGAATTGTAAAAATTGTCGACTACTGCCTTTTTTCAAGGCTGCCATAATTATTAAATATTAGTTATGTCAAAGAATAACTAGTATTTAGGTTTTGCATTTTCCTTCAAATGTAGTATAGTCTGAGATAGAAATTTGCAAAAATGTATTCTAATTTCAATATACTATGGTAAATAACTACAGTACATGTATGCAATTTTTAATCTATTAGTATGTGTATTTTCTGCTGCATAATACTAATTGTGATATTGTGTTTCCTCTAACTGTTAAAATTTAATCCGATAATTTTTTATTCTTATTTTGCATTGCAATTTAACAAGACTCTTACACTCATTACAGAAGAATTAATGTCCTCCCCTATCCCTAGAAAATATTTACCTGGTTCTTTTTTCTCCTTTAGCCTCCAGGTTTTAACTTTAACCCCGAGTCACTTAATCTGCCAGGAGGCCCTGAGATGGGGGCAGCAGAGCAGTGCTCCATCATGTGATGAGTTGAAGATATAGGCCATTACAAGTTCTGAAGCCACAGGAGTTACTCAGTGTGCATCAGTGAGAGAGAGCAGTGAAAGAACTTCGTATGTCAGAAGGCCATCGATGTTTTTCTCTGAAACGAGAAAGGTGTGGCTGCTGAGGCAACTGAAGGAAGTTCTAGAAAGAGACCAACAAGGATGACATGCCAAACGTGTTCTTTTGCCTGTTTTCACTGAACAGGACAGAACAGTTTAACATTCCCACATGCAACGTCTTCCTCACATTTTAGATGTTGAATTTCAAAAGGTGTGTTGTTTAACAGTGCTGTTTGGTTAACTTGAGTTCTCACCACACAGCTACTGACGTTGCCTTTACAAAAAAAAAAATAATAATGAGGTTCCCTGGTATGTAAGAAATTGTGATAAATCCATCTGCTTTCACTTGATAGATTGCTCTGAGCGAGTCTCTCTCTGAGCTGCTGATTTGGATTTGAATTGATTGTGGAGTTGATTTCTGGATGCCCTTGTGATTACAGTGATTATTATAGTATATTTACTGTGCAGAGTGTGTCCCTTGTACAATACAACTTTTTTGATGTACAGAATAATATTCTCTCTGGTTTGGAGTCCCCTTTAGGAAATAATTTAATTAAACATGAAAACAAATTTCCTGTTGAATTCAGTAATGATAAATTGTCATTTACAGCAATGGTGAAGGGCAATACAAATAATTCCATGTGAAAGAAGAAGAGGGGGCCTATAATGTATATGCAATAACAAAGTTTGCTGTTTTTTACATTTATTTCTTCTGGTTACTAGGTTGCCATAGTGAGAATTCTGCAAAGTAACACAAGTATATAAGAAAAGGGCAGTGTGAAAAGATCAGTAAGTCAAAGATGAAATTCCCAGAGGCTGTAGTTTACTGAATAATGGTTTGTGTTTTCCAGTTGAGGTGGGAGCATAATCAGTTTAACTTGGGGCTAATGCAAATGTGCCCAGAAAGTTTTAAAAATGGAATATTGTGAAACAAAATTGTTTTGTAAACATATGAAATTAAATATTATAAAACAATGTTTGTTACATTGTCATATTATTTATAATGCCCTATTATATTTATAATTATATTTATAATTATATTTATAATTTATCATAAAATAATCAAAATGTTTTAGCTATTCATTTTTATTTGATATGTGCCCATTTTCATGCATTTACTTAAGCAAAGAGTTACAATATTAATCATGGTATTGGTCTAGCAATAACGTGTATACATTTTCAGACTTATTTCAACCACTAGAGCAGTTTATAGTCATTGTGTTTAGACTTAATCACAAAAGTCCAAGATAAAAGTACCGGAAATAAATCCTTGTCTGTTCCTAAGGCATAGGCAGGTGGGACAGAGTAGAAATTTTTGTACTCTCCTGCAGACTGCGTAGCACTGTGTGATTGTTCCTTTGAAGTCTTCAAATAAAACAAAAAGATCAATTCTGTGCAGATTTTATTGTAGAAGTTCAACGGTGATAAGAATATCCACAACAGTAACCGCTAATACTCTACCTTTGTTTCATTCTTCTCTCTACCCTGTACTCCGATATCGTATAACCAAAATATGATTTCTATCTGTAACGCAACCTTTGAGTTTCCTGCTCAATAAAACAATAACACTCTGGTTTGTCAGTCATTGTCCATTATCTGCCGCCCAGTTTCACCGAGGCTTCCCTTCGGAGTAATTGATTTTCATACTTTTAACGCATAAATTAGTCTCTAAACTTTCTACTTAGAGAAAAAGATGTATGAATGACATTAATTATACATGTTATTATTTTTTAACTCTTCTAACTTCCGCCATCGTGGAACTTTCTGCGTCAAATAATGCCAACACAACTTTATTGTACCAAACCGGAAGACAGAACGAGCGACGTGTCAGCTTAAGGAAAAATCGTCCGCTAAATGGGCGAAGTCGATTTAGACTGTTTTCCTGTTTGTAGTATTGCTTTTACAGTTGTGTGGGTTTAACTTATAACACAGTTAAAATTACCTGTTTTACTGTAAAGATAAGATGCTAACAAAATTTGAAACCAAGTCCGCCCGTGTTAAAGGTAAGATTTCGCTAGTTGCAGGTAGCATTGGAGCTATCGTTCGCAAATCAACTACGAAGTATTTTGAATTTTAAAAGACAGGGTTGTAAATATTGTTTTTCCTTCATTTATTTTTTCAATAAGTGAATAATCTACATGCTTTTGTTAAATAACTGATGTGCCATATGTACATTTTTTTACGAAAGGCTAAGTTGTGCTCTTTAATAGCTAATGTATGTAGCTAATGCATATAGCTAACATAAGGTTTTCTGAAAATTGAATATCATTCCATTTTATTTGTTAGTAACAAGACATCAAAATATCTGTTCGTTGTATTATAAGTTATAGCGTTTGTATGAAATCGTATTGTGAGATAACTGAGTAGATGTCTCGTTTTTCAGGCCTTAGTTTCCATCCCAAGAGGCCATGGGTTCTTGCAAGTCTGCACAACGGCGTCATCCAGCTGTGGGACTATCGGATGTGTACGCTGATTGACAAATTTGACGAGCATGATGGTAAATTGTAGATACGACCAATCCATTATATTATTATAGTATTCTGTTAAAAATAATTTGGTGTATTAATTTATCATGCATATCTTGCCCTGCAGGGCCTGTTAGAGGAATTGATTTCCACAAACAGCAACCTCTCTTTGTGTCTGGAGGAGATGACTATAAAATTAAGGTGAGGATGTTGTAACTCACATTAATGCCTGACACTTATCCCTTAATTACTGCATGTGTTCATCATATCTTCATGTATACTGCATGACATGTATACCTTGTAAAAACATACATTTTCCCCCCTTAAATTTAGATTATTTATTATAGATTATGCGGCTTCTTAAATCCATTTTATATATTGAATAGGTATATAATGAGGAAATCCAAAGTAGATTTCTCTGTGTCAACTGGACTGAAAGGTTTCCTTGACACAGTCCAGTCCAGTTGACACAGAGAAATCTACTTTGGATAACCATGACCTGGATGATTGAGAATCTACACAGACATAATGAGGAAATGTACTACTTTTGACTAGGTGTGGAACTACAAGCTGAGGCGTTGCCTTTTCACACTTCTTGGGCATCTGGACTATATCAGAACCACCTTCTTTCATCATGTGAGTTGCTTTGAGATGACCAAAACTGTTTGAGGCATCAAAACCTTTGAAGTTGTTTTAATTTTCCTGTGTACGCTGTGTAATTTTCCTGTTTGTAGGAGTATCCCTGGATTCTGAGTGCCTCAGATGACCAGACAATCCGCATTTGGAACTGGCAGTCCAGGACCTGTGTCTGGTATGTTGCAATGAAATTCAAAGTAGGAAAATGATAATTTAAAACTACAGTGAGATTAATATATCAAAGTTTTTTTTGCTTGCAATGCACCTTACCAATATTTACTAGAATGATAGTTATTACAATAAGCATTTCAATAAAAAAAAACATGTATTGTCTAACATTTCTCAATAAATTCTTTTCTCTTTGGCATCCAGTGTTCTGACTGGCCATAATCACTATGTGATGTGCGCCCAGTTCCACCCATCTGAAGACCTGGTTGTGTCTGCGAGTCTGGACCAGACCGTGCGAGTGTGGGATATTTCCGGTGAGAGCCTGGGATTGATGGATAAAAGGACAAGGGGCTGGGTTGTGGAAGGGTTGAAAGGGTGGATGTGAGGAAGAAGAAAATGACAGGTTCTGCATTTCTTCTTCTTCCTCACTTGTATTAAGGACAAATCTGTATGGGCTGTGCGCAGAAACACCTTTCCGTTTTGGAATGACACTTTTTTTATACTGGGGTATTAACTGAAATACTGCACTGTAAATAATTGTCTCATGAATTGGGAGTGGTGTTTCTGTGTGTTTCTGTGTGCCTGTGCATGAACTTAAAATCTTTAAAGTTGTCTCCTCCTTTGCTCCCTTATTAACTGGTTTGTGTGTGTGTATATATATATATATGTGTGTATATGTGTTTATTTATATTTTTATATATATATATATATATATATATATATATATATATATATATATATATATATATATGATCGCATGATGGAAGGCATTTATGACAGGGACTTTGTCTACATTGCATTGCATCGAGAAAAGCAACCATACCTACTAACTTGCACGAAAATGGCGTCTCTCACAAACATGCTTTATTTTAAAATGGATTTATAATTGGACTGGCATGACATTGCATATTTGTCTCTACACTTGAAAATGTAACATTGAACGCAGAAAATATGTTATGGTGATAGTTAAAATTATAACTTAAGTAACAAGTGTAGTCGTTACTATAAGCTTTGATACGTCTTCTTTTAACTTGCATGTTCATATCTCAGAAGAAACATGCATGAACCTAAAAATAAAAAAGGCCTCTTTTTCCTAACTTTCAACAACCCATCAGAATATGTCTTAAGCACCAGCCATCCCATCAGTCTGTTCCATGCACTGCCCCACATCCTCCTGAATCTCATACTCTCAGTGGAAACATCCTCATCTGCACAAGAGTTCCGAGTGCCATTTCTGTCTTCCTTCAGCTTTTATGCTGTTGAACTGTCTGTTCACCACATTATTTTATGGGCAGAAATCATGAATACAAGCTGTGTTTGATTTAAAAACTTTGACAAGTTGGTGTAGAATAAGAGAAAAGCTTGTATTGGTGTTTGTCAATCCTGTGTGTGTTCAGGAGTTCAACAGTTCTCCCACTTCATTAATAATTCCACTATGTTGCTTCCTCTTAAAATAATTTTGTTTCTGTTTCTGTTTTGATTTTTGTATTTGTATTCTATTTTATATGTTGATTTTTCTCTTATGCTCTTTAACATGAATATGGCTCTATCCATGCATGCAATGCCCTTAATATTGGTTCCAGGTCTGAGGAAGAAGAATCTGTCTCCTGGTGCAGTGGAGACTGAGGTGCGAGGCATCTCTGGTGTAGACTTGTTTGGTGTCTCTGATGCTGTTGTCAAGCATGTTCTTGAGGTAAGCACTCTTCTATATTTAATTTATTCAATAGCCTTAAATCAAAATTTAATTTTTAAATTTTGATTCTATCAGGCTAATGAAATATATTATCTGCGGTTCTGGGATAATGTGTTGGATGTTATTGTCAGTGGCAATTAGAAGATTTATTGATCAATCCTAGGACATAATGTATTTTCTGCCTTTCATTTCTTGTTTGTACATTCTAACCACATAAAGCTATGGTACATTGTATCTTTGCTGGGGGAAAAAATAAAAGAAAATGCGGCAAAGCCAGGCTTCCTTCCAAATGTGAAACATTCTATTTTTAAGACCAAAGCCGAAGCCATCACTAATCAATGTACTAAAATGCCTTATTCAGTCTAATTTGACACTCAGGATTGTAATTATCATGTGTGATGTGTTCATTAAGCTTTTATTTTTTTTTCCAAAATAATGAAAAGTGGGACACTACATATTCTTATCTAATTGTGTGACACAAGGCATGGATGATGCTGGTATAAGCATGATGATGTCAGTTACTCTTTAGTATTTAGTCTTTATGAAGTGTTCAGATTGCCACAATTGGTCTCTTGTGTTTCTCTATCCAGGGTCATGATAGGGGTGTTAACTGGGCTGCCTTCCATCCCAGCATGCCTCTGATTGTATCTGGAGCTGACGACAGGCAGGTCAAGATCTGGAGAATGAATGGTAAATGTTGCACAGTAATTGTTGCAGCTGACGCCCTGTAGATGTTTTTCATTAGATTAAAAGTGAAAAAGCTTATGTTATTAGAGAAGACATTTCCACCTCGTCACTTCAGTTCCCCTTGTTGCCATGTTCCAGAATCTAAAGCTTGGGAGCTCGACACATGTCGCGGTCACTACAACAACGTGTCCTGTGCTGTCTTCCATCCACGACAAGAGCTTATCCTCTCCAATTCTGAGGATAAGAGCATCCGGGTGTGGGATATGTCCAAAAGGACAGGGGTGCAAACCTTTCGACGGGACCATGATCGTTTCTGGGTTCTCGGAGCTCACCCAAATCTCAACCTGTTTGCTGCTGGTCAGTTTTTACACTTGATTCATGTCTTACATATTTACCAAAGTCTGAGATTCTTAGAAAATATCTAGTTCATTAGTTTAATGTAAAAAATCTACATATTTATTGCCTTAAAATACCTACATGTGCATCACTAGATGTTTTGATGTTAAGTGTTTTTGTGTATTTAATTGTTTTGTATACCATTTCTCCTCTAGGTCATGACAGTGGTATGATTGTGTTCAAGCTGGAGCGTGAACGTCCAGCATATGCTGTGCACGGCAACATGTTGTACTATGTCAAGGACCGCTTCCTCCGCCAGCTGGATTTCAATAGCAGCAAAGACACTGCTGTCATGCAGCTGCGCAGGTGGGTCACATTTGCCAGAAACTAGAGCGCAAATAATCCTCCTTACTTCCAATTTTAAGTATAATCTCTTTCCTATCATCCTAGTGGGTCTAAGTTCCCTGTCTTCAGCATGTCTTATAACCCTGCAGAGAATGCTGTGCTCCTCTGTACTGTAAGTATATTTTAAACAAGACACGTGAATCCCTTAATAATACATGGAGAAGCTTAAGTACTGTACCTTATTTGCTGTGTTGAATGTTATTCTGTTTTCCACCTACAGAGGGCGACCAACCTAGAGAACAGCACCTATGACTTGTACTCTATTCCCAAAGAAAGTGATTCTCAAAACCCTGATGGTAAAAAAAGATGCTTATTAACCTCGAGTCTTTTGCTTTTGTATCATCCTAATTGTTAATTTGTGAACATTTAAGACAACATCAACAGAGCTTATTTTTGTGCATATACTATATGAAATGTCTTTTTATCTCAGCACCTGAAGGAAAGAGGTCCTCTGGTTTGACTGCTGTCTGGGTAGCCAGGAACAGATTTGCTGTCTTGGATCGAATGCACTCTGTAAGTGTATTTGGCTATTTTATGGGCTTAATGTTTGTTATTCTTCTTTTCCTTTCGGCTTTTCCCTTCAGGGGTCGCCACAGCGAATCAGTTGCCTCCATCTAACCCTGTCTTCTGCAACCTCTTTTCTCACACCAACTAACTTCATGTCCTCTTTGTTATTCATTGCACAATATTCACAATATGTGTCCATTTTTTCCACATTTCCATTTTTGTAGCTGCTGATTAAGAACCTGAAAAATGAAATTGTTAAGAAGGTTCAAGTGCCCAATTGCGAGGAAATCTTCTACGCTGGGACAGGATCATTGCTGCTGCGTGATGCAGATGGTGTCACACTGTTTGATGTGCAGCAGAAGCGGTCTCTGGCTACTGTCAAGGTTGCCAAGGTCAAGTATGTGGTGTGGAGTGCTGATACCAGCCACGTAGCACTGCTCGCTAAACACGGTAAGTAAATAAGAATATCAGGTGAAGAGTCCCAAGTGTTTTATCTTCTTTTATTTTGTAAATGTAATTTTGCTTCGAGTTGAGGCTTTAACACGCCATGCAGACATGGAGCCCAGTTAGCATAAAGGGAACAAAATAACGTTTATTTTATAAATATCTTGCTTAAAAAAAGAGGATTGCTCTGTTCATATGTTCAAGGTGGATTTAAGGAATATATTGAACTATAGTTAAGGAATGTAATACTGTGCATTGTTTTTGTTTACAAATGCATTATAAGCACATTTATAATAAACTTGATTACATGTGATCACAGTATTTTACGTACAGCCCACGGTAATCATAATTGCATTACAAGAATATGCACAATTATGCACAAGAACCTGCTTGTACTTGGCAGTTGCTTGATATGTACTTTTTTTTTTTTTTCCTGACCTATAGCCATCATGATCTGTAACCGTAAGCTGGAGAGCCTGTGCAACATTCATGAAAACATCAGAGTAAAGAGTGGAGCCTGGGATGAGAGTGGGGTCTTTATCTACACCACTTCCAACCACATTAAATATGCTCTTACCTCTGGGTAGGTGCTGTTATTAAAAGTTTAAAGAGTATATTGCAAGTTAAACTATATATTTTGTCTAAAAATACTAATTTGAAACATTACATCAGGATTCAAAGTGTTTTTTTAAGACATGAGGACACAGATTTAAGAGAAAAAGTCTTTGTTTTTTAACTAAACCCATCGTATTGCAACAATTTTTGTATTTCATGACTAAAGTAAGACTGAAGGTGTGACACAAATTTTTTTTTTTTTTTTGTTTTTTTGTTTTAACCATTACCGATTATTTTGCCACAGTGATCATGGCATCATCCGGACTCTTGATCTACCCATCTATGTGACCCGTGTAAGGGGAAACAATGTGTACTGTCTGGACAGGGAGTGCAGGCCACGCGTCCTCACCATTGACCCAACAGAATACCGCTTTAAACTTGCCCTGGTCAATCGTAAATATGATGAGGTGGGCCTGTTAATTTTACTGGTTTATTTTAGCATTTCATTGGCATAAGCATTACACTGAACTTGTCTTAGGAGCATTTTCATTATGTGCATTTGTGAAAGAAATCACTTTTATACAGCCCCTCAAATACTGTATCCCCATTGTCTTTCTAGGTGCTTCACATGGTCCGTAATGCCAAGTTGGTGGGTCAGTCTATCATTGCCTACCTGCAGAAGAAGGGCTATCCTGAGGTGGCTCTGCACTTTGTCAAAGACGAGAAGACACGCTTTAGTCTGGCCCTGGAGTGTGGTAACATTGAGGTAAAGCATTCTTTCGTGTGTGATGATAATCTGAATTTACTTTTGAACTTGAATCAGTTTTTTATGTTTTTGCTTTTGCCTGAACCTGAGCAAAAATGTGGTTGAACCTCTGTCTTGTACTTGTAGGTAGCTCTGGAAGCTGCAAAGGCACTGGATGAGCGCAGCTGTTGGGAACGCCTTGGTGAAGCTGCACTGCTGCAGGGTCACCACCAAGTTGTGGAAATGTGCTATCAGAGGACGAAGAACTTTGACAAACTTACTTTCCTTTATCTCATCACTGGCAATTTGGCAAAGCTTCGCAAGATGATGAAGATTGGTGAGCTGATGATATTTGGTAGGCTATATGTCAGTAACATAATATTAAAGCAATCTGGAAATTACAGCTGAGATCAGGAAGGACATGAGTGGCCAATACCAGGCAGCACTTTATTTGGGAGATGTCAGTGAGCGGGTCCGCATCTTGAAGAACTGTGGACAGAGTGAGTACATTGTTCCTCTCATCCTTTATTCACTTCTCTACTATGTTCTGTCATAAGGCTTTATGAACATGGCCTTTATAAGCTTCTGTGTTTAGCAGTAGTGTTTAGTACCAGTAAGGCTAAAGATAATTCACAATGATCGTTATGCTCACCCAACACATCGCAAAGTGTGTCTGTGCTTTCAGAGTCTTTGGCCTACTTGACTGCAGCCACGCATGGGCTGGATGAAGAAGCTGAGGCACTTAAGGAAACCTTCGACCCAGAGAAAGAGACGGTATGCAAAACAGCATATAAATCATTAGGTCATTACATTCAGTGTCCTCAGATTTTTTTAATTTTATGCTCACCAGCAAAATCGTGCATAATTTGATGATCAAATCTAAAATAACAAAAATAACTATAGCTTAATAGGGGCTCTTGTGTCTTTTAGTTGCCAGACATTGATCTCAATGCACAACTGCTGCAGCCACCTCCACCCATCAATCCTCTAGACACCAACTGGCCACTGCTCACTGTCTCAAAGGGATTCTTTGAGGGAGCCATTGCAGGAAAGGGTAAGTCAGCAGTGCTGAACCTTAGCAGTTTTGTTTGCAGGTATCAAATGGTATTATAGCCCACTGCCTCTGTCAAGAATGCAGTCTGTCACGTTTGACACATTTCCCTTTTTGTTAACCAACGATTTATTGGTTTCCAATGATAAAAATGGAAAAAACATAAAGTTAAGCTCCTAAATCTGATTTTTTTTCCCTCCTATATAGGGAAGACAGGTCAGATGGCTGCAGACCTGGATATGGATGTTTCAGGAGGTGAAGGCTGGGGAGATGATGCTGAGCTCCAGCTGGATGAGGGTAAATCCATCTTAACTAAATTTCACTATTTATACTATAAGACTATTTAAGATATTCCTTGAGCAGATAACTCCACATCTTAAGACTCCAAGTATATAAATTGTCTTGGCTCATCTTTTGTCAGATGGCTACATGGATGCCCAGGAAGGATTTAGTGATGAAGGAATGGGGAAAGAGGAGGGAGGAGGCTGGGAAGTGGAGGAAGACCTGGACCTTCCACCAGAACTGGTTAGAAAAGCAAAATAGTATTAAAAGCTCAACCACCCACAGATTCAACAAGATATGATAACATTAGCCCATTTTTTTCTGTCTTTTTTTATTTGATTATCTTTAAAACACCAGGATGTGCCAGCTGGTGGAGCTGGAGCAGCAGAAGATGGCTTCTTTGTCCCTCCAACCAAGGGCATAAGTCCCACACAGATGTGGTGCAACAACTCCCAGCTGCCAGTGGACCACATTTTGGCTGGCTCTTTTGAAACTGCTATGAGAGTATGTGCACAACCTGATAGTTCTTTGCTTTTTAAAACTTGGCTTTCAGATGAGTTAGTATTAACTATCCTTCTGCCTTACAGTTGCTCCATGACCAGGTGGGAGTTGTGAATTTTGGCCCCTATAAGTCACTGTTCATGCAGACTTTATCCAGAGGCAGGACATGTTACCTGGCTCTGCCTTCATTGCCCTGCCTTCGTGGTCATCCCCAGAGAAACTGGAAGGTACAGATACTAACTCTTCTTATTAGAAATTGTCGACAATTTTTGCACAATACCTCTATGAATGATTTGTGATTTTTCCTAAATCTGTATCTTGTAAATGACCTTTAATACAAGGTTGATATTGCTGGAATGTGTTGTTTTTTGAACATTTTTCTTTTGGCCATTTATTAAGCTAGTGTTGGTTTTCTAATTGCATAGTGCGTTTGAGATGGAAACTTTTATTTTAAGGCAGCTTGCTGAAGACCGTATTACATAGTCAAACTTTTCTTTAATATTGGCTTATGAAAAGAAGAGATAAAATTGCTCAGTGATTCAACTCAGCTTCCTTCTCAGAACAGAGTGTTTCAGAATGATGTCTTTCTCAATCTCGACGGACTCCTCAAGGTGGGAGGATAGCAGATCTACCATCTGAGCGTATAAATCCGTTACCACCTTTCACTTATTGTGGAGTGGACTGTTTTGGTTCTTTCTTCACCAACAAGGACGTAAGGCACAAAATAGATACGGTCTGCTTTTCACCTGTCTTTATCAATGGACTTCGATGTTTCATCGCAGTAAGAGGGCAGTGCGTAACGTAAGATGTGACAGAGGGTTTGGCTTTGTTGGAGCTGATAATGAACTAAAGGGAGCTCTCAAACAAGTGGACAATAATCGTCTAACCACGTTTTTGGCTAAGAAACAGTGTGACTTCAGCATGAATACTCCATATGCAAGCCATGCTGAAAGTGTGTGGGAGAGACAAATCCGAATGGTGAGGAATGATCTTCGGTCCAGTTTTTCACCCTCATCAGGCAGGCTGGATGATGCTTCCCTGTGGGCATTCTTTTATGAGGCATCAGCCATCGTGAACAGTTGCCCACACACAGTGGACAACCTCAGTGATCCTCATAGCCCAGAGCCAGTGACGCCCAATCATCTACTTACCATGAAATCCCCATTAACATTACCACCTCCTGGCAGACTCATCGGAGAGGACATGTATGCACGTAAAAGATGGCGTCGCATTCAGTATCTGGCGGAGCAATTCTGGGGCCGGTGGAGAAGTAAAATATTGCCATCAGACAACGCTGGCATACTCCAAGAAGGAACCTCAAAGTTAGGGACATTGGCACTCATTTATGAACTGTACGTACGGCAATAAACTGTGTGCACTGCTATTTTCACACAGCAATATGGTCCTTTTTGTCAGAGAAAATGTTTTGTTTTTTCGTGGTAATTGAAAAAATATCTAACTGGTAAACCTGCCATAGAGCAGCAACACGGCTTCAACAGTGCGTGCACACATGTGACTGTGACAGGGCAGCCACACGTCATTGTTTTCCAGACAGCGTTTTTCTGGGCTCCTTTAACACCAGTTTTAATGCTTCCAAAAGCGCGTCCTTGTTTAACGTCCACCTCAGACTCAAGGGGAACAACTTCCAGCTTGAAAAAGTTATGATTGTTTCTCCGTTTTCTCCTCTTAATATTTGATTTCAGTGGGCGACGCCGCTGAACCATGAATATTTAAGGGCGGAACATGCTAATGAGGATCGGTTTCAGTCACTGCATTTATCAAGACCCGCCATGTCGTACACTGGAATTGACCATATAAGGAATTTTCATAAATCACGTGTCTATTATCGTACCATGATTCCTGCACGCAGATCTGCACACATTCCTATGCAAGAGAGAGAGCCAGAGAGAACAGCCTTAACACCGACCCAAATCTGCACCATGCTGGACCTCTGTTTGAACACCACCTACTTTCAGTACAGAGAGGGCTTCTACAGGCAGAAACATGGTTGTGCCATGGGTTCACCAGTGTCTCCCATAGTTGCCAATCTCTACATGGAGGAGGTTGAAAACAGAGCCCTGTCGTCTTTCACAGGAACCGTCCCAAGCCACGGTTCAGATATGTTGATGACACCTGGGTCAAGATTCAAACAAAAGAACTGGAAGCGTTCTCAATCCACCTGAATAACACAGATGATTACGTCAAATTCACCAGAGAGGACGTAAAAGAAGACAGTCTGGCCTTCTTGGACTGTGCAGTCAAGATCAAGGAGGACAGAAACCTTAGTATTGAGATCTACAGACGTATTAGCACCCGGTTGAGAGTGGGCACAAGCTCTTACGGTGGGTTCAAGGAGGGTTCAAGTGCGTGCAATGCTATTAAAGTTCATCCATCCATACATCCATCCATATTCTTCCGCTTATCCAGGATCGGGTCGCGGGGGCAGCAGCCTAAACAGGGAAGCCCAGACTTCCCTCTCCCCAGCTACTTTGTCCAGCTCTTCCAGGGGGATCCCAAGGCGTTCCCAGGCCAGCCGAGAGACAGAGTCCCTCCAGCGTGTCCTGGGTCTTCCCGGGGGCCTCCTACCGGAGGGACGTGCCCTGAACACCTCACCAGGGAGGCGTCCGGGAGGCATCCTTACTAGGTGCCCGAGCCACCTCATCTGACTCCTCTCAATGCGGAGGAGAAGCGGCTCTACTCCGAGCTTCTCACCCTATCTCTAAGGGAGAGGCCCAGCCACCCTGCGAAGGAAACTCATTTCGGCCACTTGTACCCACGATCTCGTTCTTTCGGTCACTACCCAAAGCTCATGACCATAGGAAAGGGTAGGAGCGAAGACCGACCGGTAAATCGAGAGCTTCGCCTTTCGGCTCGGCTCTCTCTTCACCACAACGGACCAGTGCAGAGTCCGCATTACTGCAGACGCCGCACTGATCCGCCTGTCGATCTCTCTCTCCATTCTTCCCTCACTCGTGAACAAGACCCCGAGGTACTTGAACTCCTCCACTTGGGGGAGGATCCCCTCCCCGACCCGGAGACGGCACTCTACCTTTTTCCTGCTGAGAACCATGGCCTCAGATTTGGAGGAGCTGATTCTCATCCCGGCCGCTTCACACTTGGTTGCGAACTGGCCCAGTGAGAGCTGGAGGTGACGGACTGATGAAGCCAACAGGACCACATCATCTGCAAAAAGCAGAGACCCGATCCTGAAGCCACCAAACCGGACCCCCTCAACACCATGGCTGCGCCTAGAAATTCTGTCGATAAAAGTTATGAACAGACTCGGTGACAAAGGGCAGCCCTGGCGGAGTCCAACCTTCACCGGAAACGAGTTCGACTTACTACCGGCGATGCAAACCAAACTCTGATACCGGTTATACAGGGAGCAGACGGCCCGTATCAGGGGGCCCGACACCCCATACTCCCGGAGAACCCCCCACAGGACTCCCCGAGGCACGCGGTTGAATGCCTTCTCCAGATCCACAAAACACATGTAGACTGGTTGGGCAAACTCCCACGCACCCTCAAGGACCCTGCTGAGGGTATAGAGCTGGTCCACAGTTCCACGTCCAGGACGAAAACCTCACTGCTCCTGAATCCAAGGTTCGACTATCCGACGGACCCTCCTCTCCAGTACCCCTGAATAGACCTTACCAGGGAGGCTGAGGAGTGTGATCCCCCTATAGTTGGAACACACCCTCCGGTCCGGTCCGGTTTAATAGGGGGCTATTAAAGTTCACAAAAAAATTTTTTTTTTTTTTTTTACAAAATCAAATCAGATCACCCATCAGTAAAAAAGTGACCAACCAAGGATGCTACAGTCTGTACATCTTTTAAATTATCTTTATTCCTTTTTTTTTTTGGTTTGTTTTAGGACTGTGGAGCAAAACAAGGCCTGCCTGCTGTGGGCTTGCGTCTCTCTGACCTCATCACTCGTCTTCAGCAGTGCTACCAGTTAACCACTGCTGGTCGGTTTGAGGAGGCTGTGGAGCGCTTCAGATCCATCCTGCTGTCAGTGCCGCTACTGGTAGTTGACAACAAGCAGGAAATTGCAGAGGTGAGTAACAAGTAACACTCTGTATTGTTATCCCTTCGTGTCATGCATACCTTTATACGCCATCTTAAATGTGCAGTGTTCACTAGTTTTCTACTTGCTGTTTGTATTCCAGGCTCAGCAACTGATCACAATTTGCAGAGAATACATAGTTGGTCTGACCATGGAGATAGAGAGAAAGAAGTTACCTAAAGACACATTAGAGGAACAGAAGAGGCTGTGTGAGGTAAACATCTGCACTGATTTATAGTGAAATTTCTTGTGTGTCTGCAAGGTGTCGATTTGCCACATATTTAATAAAAAAAAAAATATATATATTTTTTTCTACACAGATGGCTGCTTATTTTACACATTGCAATCTCCAGCCAGTACACATGGTTCTGGTGCTGCGCACAGCTCTGAACTTATTCTTCAAACTTCGAAACTTCAAGACAGCTGCTGGGTTTGCTTGCCGTCTACTTGAGCTGGGACCTAATCCAACTGTTGCACAACAGGTCAGTTTTATTGACAAGTCAAGTTGATTATAAAAGTTGGTATATTTAGCAGTCTATTTGCGTAATTTCTTTTCTACAGGCCATTAGGTTCCTGTTTTCTCAAATATTAACCCTTATCACACTTGGCACTTCATTTAATAAGAAATTTATATTTTCACCATTTGTTTTACATCATATTTTGAGCATAATCAACACTCTGGGGCAGTGTGACTTCATGGCTCTGGGTGTCTGTGGACTACCATCACCAACCAAGATGAGATGAGGCTTTTCCTCCATACAATGGATACAATGTTGCAAAATACGGCATTGAAAGTGTAAAATTAGGGCTGACATTGATTTGCAAAAATAAAATTCAATTAGAATGCTTTTAGACCTAACCGCTGCTTTCAACACTGTAGACCATAATATTCTGATTTCTCGCTTAGAGCAGTGGGTGGGCATTAAGGGCATAGCACTCGAGTGGTTCAGGACTTACTTGGCAGATAGAACTTTCTGTGTCAACCTTGGTGACTCTGTGTCCTCCTCTGCTCCCCTCATCTGTGGAGTCCCACAGGGCTCAATTCTAGACCCTCTTCTCTTCTCCCTCTATTTGTTCCCACTTGGCTCTATACTTAGGACACAGCATTTTTTTCCATTGCTAGGCAGACGACAGTCAGATTTATATGCCTCTTAAAAAGTGACACATACTCACTTAGTGTTATTTGAGTCTCTTGACGACATAAAGGCCTGGATGGCTTTTAACTTTTTAAATTTTAACAACAAAAAGACAGAAGTAATTGGTTTCGGTGGCACCCCTGGTTCCCCACCTGTTGATCTGGGTTCTTTGGCTCAGTTTATCAAACCAACGATCACAAACCTAGGGGTTAAAGTGGACGCTGATCTTAAGCTTGACAGCCAAATCAGGTTGGTCGTGAAATCCATTTTCCATTTGAGGCAGCTGGCCGAAGTAAAGCAAATTCTCCTGAGGCATCATTTTAAGATTTTGATCCACGCCTTTGTTACCACGCGGCTGGATTACTGTAATGCTCTGTATGTGGGAGTTAGTGCGTCCGCCTGTCTCCAGATGGTACAAAATGCTGCCGCACGTCTTTTAACTGGCACACGAAAACATGAGCACATTTCCCCCATTTTAGCCTCACTTCAAGGGTTGCCCATACATGCTAGGATTTATTTTAAAATTCTTTTATTTGCTTTTAAGTCCTTGAATGGTCTTGCCCCACCCTGCCTCTCTGAGCTACTTCACATTTATACCCACCCGCTCTATCAGGTCAACTGATTAGCTGTTGCTGAGTGTGCCAAAGACTAAGTGGAAACTCAGAGGGGATCGTGCTTTTGCTGTGGTAGCTCCAAAGCTATGGAACGATTTTCCCCTGCGCATTAAACCAGCCTTTAATTTGTCTTTTATCTACTGTGTACAGCATTTTGGTCAACTGTGTTGTTTTTAAAGTGCTCAACAAATAAAATTGGATTGGACTGGATAGAATGGAAAACTATATCAGCATATAATTTTTATTATCCTAAAACATAGCTATGCATTTTATAGCATAAAGAGCTGGTAACAGATGTATGTGACCTAGCACAAAAAAATGCTATCCCTTGACATGTGCCAGATTGCAAGAACTAAAAATTAAGTAATCAAATTTTTATGTGGTATACTGAAAATATTTTGTGTGTCCTGCAATCAAAAAAGTTGTTTTTGGCCTTTAAAGTTTTACAAAAATATATATGATTGAGTGTTTAATACTTTTGTTCATGGCCTGAGTTGAAGAAATACAAAAAAGAAAAACGGCAAAAAACAAACAAATTTTTGTATGTGAATATTTGTGTTTGCAGATTTGACACTTTCAGTGGATAGGAAGGACCTTATTGGGGTATAAATTAACACTGAAGGGTTAATTTATGATAAATGTTTCTTTTGTATTCAATCTTAGACCCGCAAGATTTTGGCTGCCTGTGAGAAGACCCCAACTGATGCCCATCAGTTGAACTATGACCCCCATAATCCATTTGATTTGTGCGCTGCCTCTTTTGTTCCTCTTTATCGTGGACGCCCTGTTGAAAAGTGCCCACTGTCTGGTGCCTGCTACTGTCCCACATACAAAGGCCAGCTCTGCAGGGTCACACAGGTATGCTTATAAAGGAGAGAGGTTAATGCCAAAACCCAGAGTAAAACATAAAAAATTATTTGCCATGTTAGGGAAGTGTTGTTTTGTTTTTTTTTTTCTTAAAAAAAGCAAAAAAGATATGGATTTGTTTCTCTAACGAATTCTTGTATTTTACTTTATAGGTGACTGAGATTGGCAAAGATGTTATTGGTCTGCGCGTGAGCCCACTTCAGTTCCGTTAATGACGTTGAAAAAGCAAGATGAAGAGACCAGTCAGTGACACATCCACTCTAAGTGATGACTATAGTCATGAAAATAAAAGTGAAACTCTTTCCTTCATGATTAACCTTCTGAATACTTTTAAATGTAATCGTATGCATCACCTATCTTACAAAAATATCTTTCAATTAAGTACTTTCACATCTTTTCCTGTGATGTGGCTTTGCGAGAGCCTATAAGCCTGTTTTCTAACTAGTGTTTATTACATTAAGTCAGTGGTGAACAATGCTCTCTGGGTAAAAAAAAAAAATAAAGATATATGATTACCATTACAGAGTGTCTCTGGAGTTTTCTTGATTTGACTGCAATAATACGAAAAGGTTGTGTTGTGTAGAAGTTCAGTATCAAAATCCCTTTTTGGTATGGAGACAATGTGTTTTGCTGGTTGCCACAGTATTTTACTTGACAACAAGGAAGCATTCGAAAAAATAAAAACATTCTCGCTTAAATTTAAATTTACATATTTCCCCAAAATATTTAATATTGAGAGCTGCCATTTTAACTAAGCCCATTGACCAGACCGGAACCAAACAGTGGAACCCGGATGTTTTTTGTGTCGACACCTATTGTTGTATTTTACTTTTAAACCAGGAAGATGGGTGTGTGGTCGAATAAATGGGTCATTATTGTGTTAGTTAGTTGTTCATCCATTGGTAAGTTATAGTCTAATTTTCTTATGGTTATGTGTCTGCGATTTTTTGGGGGGGAAGCTGTGGTGTGATTTATAGGTTTATCTTAACTGGTTTCTTTGTATTTGGTGCTAGCGCAATGCTAACAGCCTAGTCACCGTTAGCGAAAGCTGTCGCACTTCGCTTTAATCCCAGCTACCGGGTTCTTGAATCTATTGTCGTGAGCATTTTTTTTAAGACAATTTACACGTTCATTAACAAGTTTAAGTCCAGAAATTATTTATTAATATAACACATTTTTTTGTTTTGTGTATTAATAACTGTAGATAGTTGGTCTACCCACGAATCATTGAGCGTGACTGCTCGTGATTTCACTGCTGAGTTCGCTATGAGCAATAACAACATATTTAACTTTAAATTTCTGGATTTGAATTACAAATTAGGTGGCACTGATGAGTAAAATCCTGTCTGTTTATAGCTATAAAGAATATAATTAACGAGCTTCATGCTGGACAATGAATACTTAACACATCAGTTACATTATTATTTTGAAATGGCTACATGCTGCTGAGATACAGCAGTATACACTACATTTTACATTCTCCTATATGAACTGAAGTATCAAGTATAGTATTACTCTTAGTTAAAGAGGGTTTATATAATTCATACTCTTTATACTTCCTTCTGAATGTGTCCTCTCATGTAACCGGTATAATGTTGACTATATTTTTACTTTCAGGAGTCAGCTGTAATTCAGTGGAAAAGAAGATTTATGTAAAACTCAATTACACTGCCCCCTGTGTGCGACTGCTCAATGCAACCCATCAAATAGGATGCCAGTGTAAGTGTTATAAATTAATGAGGCTTAAGTTCAAAATGCATAGATCCACTGTTTGAAATCTATTTTAACTTTTGTTGTGAGGAGCTTTAGTACCATAGGAACCATTGAGTTTTCATATCACTTCATATCATTTCTTTATAAAATGTATATAGGTATATTGTAGAAGCAAAAACTCATTTTCAGCAGGTAAGGCTACAAGTGAAATGAAAAAAATGTAGGTGAAAGTGCAGTTTTATTCAGTGTAGATCATAATTCAATTTCCTCTTTTGAATTTCAGCCACTTTATCAGGAAATGTTGGTGTGCTCCATGTGCTGGAGTCAGAGGAAAATCTTGAATGGGTTCTAAATTCTGGTCCCAATCCTCCTTATCTGGTAATCCTGGAGTCCCCGCTCTTTACGAGGTAAGGTGTGAGCTTGCAGAGTATTTGCAGTTGATTTACAGTGGAATGCTTTCTGTTTTGTCACCTACTCACAGACTCACAAACAGATTTTAAAAATTGTATTTACCTCAATTTAACAGTAATTTCTATTTGACATACCAAAGGAAGCAAAAGTAGATAATTGAGTTGTTATAAATTTCACATGAATGATTTGTAACCTATCATAGAGACAGTATTATTAGCGCATGGCCAGTATGTATATCATGATTGACAGAAGTAAGCACAGTAGTTTTAAGAAATACTGATCAAATTTGTATCATGTCAACTGCCATTATCTGGCTAACAGATCCATCATGATGAAGCTGAAGAATGGTTCCAACAGAGTGGCCGGTGTGGCAGTTGTGGCACCCAACATAAATCCACCCATGGGTTTCTCTCCACACACCTCCTGTCCCAATGAGAACATGGGTAGACACACAAATTGTTTTAGTTTACTGGTTGTAAAATTGCTTCCATAATTCTGTTTTTAAAATTATTCTACACTGAGTGAGTAAACCATTTTCACATTGACAGCTTTGCTTCAGGAAATAACATTTTTTTTTTCCATTTTAGTGAATCACTGTACAATCTCAACTGGCTTCAGTCCTCTCTGTCAAAACTGAATATAAATATACATTGTGATACTTATGAGAACATTAAAATTGAGCCAGAAATTTCAAGTTTAGGCTATTGCCACAATATAACCAAGAAGACTAATTCAGAGCTATTTGACTTATTGTCAAGATGTACTATGTGAATTAACATCTTTTTCTCTTTTTGACAATGGAAAAATTGGATGAAATTGTCCTTTTTGTGCCGCTTCAGTAGTACCTGTGAGGTGGATAAAGTTTTTAGCCATAATAAGCTTTGTTCAGGCATTTTGAGCCGTGCCTCTTGACATTTACCCCCTATATTCCTTTCAGGTGTGTATTCAGAGGACTACGATCCAGTCTTTGCCCATTGTAATGTGACTGTTTGGAACCCTTTGGGAAACGGTTTGTCCTATGAGCAGTTTGACTTCCCGATCTTCTCTCTAAAGGATGACAATGAAACCCAGTTGATACGACAGGTAATAAGATAGTAAGCCAGTGACATTTATGTCATAAGCAGGATATTTTTAGCTGTTAATTAAATTTATTACAATATTAGTGAGCATAATATGGCTATTAGCTGTGTCATAATTAAAGATGATTTGAGCAAAAAAAGTCACATTCTTTATGTATGTTGTTTTTTTCATTTGCAGTGTTACATGGATCATAATCGTGCAGTAAATAACAGTGTACCGCAGTACCCCCTATGCGCCATGCAGATGTACTCCCACATGTCTGCTGTCACTGATACCCGTACCTGCATGAGGAGAAGTGACAAAAACAGCTTCAGCATCAGCCCAGGTGTTGATTTCACATTATTTAAGACAAGCATACATTTGACTTACTACTTTGGAAAGTATTCCTATTATTTTTGTTATAATAATAATAATAATAATAATAATGACAATAATAAGAATAGTTATTATTATTATTGTTATTATTATTATTATTATTATTATTACAAATAGTTCTTCTGTCTTTCATTAGAGATGGTGTGTGACCCACTGGGTGACTCTAATGTTTGGGCCTCCACCAGGCCTCTCAATATCACATCCAAGGGCCACAAGATGTTGGAGAGTGTGGTCATAGCAGCCGCTAGGGTAAGTTACAGGAAAGCATCTTTCAGAAATGAGTAAAAAATGATAACAGTAAAGTATCAACAACTATTATCATGTCATTTTGAGTTCATTCTGCAATGAGCTGCTAACCTTCCAGTCTAAAGATAAGGTCCTCTATTGTATTGTATTATCATGTGACCCGAGAGTGTTTGGCAGTGGTAGGTGGTGTTAACCACTTTGCTAAATAGACTAGTCACATGCATCGTTGTTTTTGTATTAACTTGTTTTTTGTCAGTCCACGGAGCATTAAAATTTTGAAGATACTGTGGGTCTCTTTATAAAATCAGATCTTTAGGGGCTTTCCATAGATTTTTAATGTGATTCAAATCAGGTAATTGGTTGGGATATTCTAGTATTCTAGCAGCTTTATTTTCTTCAATTAAGGCCTTTGCATTTGCCCCTAATCTGCCAAGTTTATAGAGCGTGCAGGGACCTTTTTGGATCGCAGTTATCACAGTTGCTTGTTCTTCGATGTGAGGGTGAAGCCGCTCACACAGATTCAGTAGCGATGACATGACATTAAAAAGTTCTCTCACCATTCTTCTAAAATAATTACTTCATTCTCAAGTTGTCCCACCAAGTTGGTGTTTGACCCAGTCTGGTCTAAAACTGCAGCGACTTGATGGTTTGCTGGATGGAAACTCATAGGTTTATTCCAAGTTTATTCCATCACTATCAGTTACATACCTACTACTACGTTATGTACATACCATTACTATACTATAAGTATATTACTTAAATATATTAATCTGTTTAATCACTCGTGTCAGATTTTTTTTTCACCCATTTTGAGTGAACCACTAATTGAAATATTGATTTAAAAAAGTATGGTCATACTTGAAATCATTTTCCTTTCCACAGTTGGATAGCAGGTCATTTTTCTTTGACATCGCTCCTGGAGCAGAGAGCACGGTTTCCAGTTTTGTTACCCTGCTAGCGGCTGCTCATGCACTGAGAAACGCCACCCAGGATGCCCAGCCTAACCGCACTATCCTCTACACTTTATTTCAAGGGGTCAGTAATGTTGACAATGTTATGGTCATGGTTCCATATGCTGTTTACCCAGCTGTATTCTCTGTTTCCTCATGTTTATTTTACTCCAGGAGACCTTTGACTACATTGGCAGTTCAAGAATGGTGTATGATATGCAGAACAAGGAGTTTGTTGTGGATTTGGATAATATTCATTCAGTACTGGAGATTGGCCAGGTATCATTTAGAGACCCTTTATAGAAAGTACACACAGGCATGTTTTGTTGAGTATTCAATAGAAAAAATGAGCACCCCCGAACTAAAGCAATATTAAAATAGTACAATATTGTTTCTTTTGTTTATGTTTTGTTGAGTAATAAATTATCTTTACAATAAATTGGTTTCAATGATTTAAAACAATTCTAAAATAATTACTGTTTTGCAAAACTAATCCTGAGGATATAGATAATCACTGTATTTTTAATTGTCTTCATATTTGGGTCAAATAGGAATCTGAACTTATGTGTAAATAAGATTTCATTCATTCACTAATGTTCATTAGTACTTACTCATTCGTGTTGTAAGACTTGCATAATGTCTGATATGTGTTGAAATTATTCACCACAGGTGGGATTTCGGACTGACTCAAAGCTGTGGCTTCATTCAGACCCCGTGTCTCGGAGGAACAGCAGTGTAAATGACGAGGTGTGGAATAATTTCCAATCATATAATTACTGCTCCATCACACTGATAATATAATGTGTCTGTTTTTCACAAGTTTTAACATTACATTACATGAATCTGTTCATGTGTGACATATTGGTTAAATAAGTGATTCTTACATTTCTGAGATGAAAAAAGGTTGAAAGTGTTGCAGTATTTAGTGTTCAGAGGCATTACATGTAAAACTAAATGAAAACAGATGATATCAACACTATAGCTAACAAAAATTATTTGAAAGAAAATAATGAAATGATTATTAATTTAAGGTGATGTAGGTGTTTATGTGTAGTGCTTCATTATTTCTCCGTTGCCTTTAATCTTTTATTTCAGGTGAGGAAGCTGATTAACAATGTGGAGTTGGCTGCAGGTAAATCGGGAATCGCTGTGGGGGAGCCCGGTTTCTCTCAGCCTCTCCCGCCTTCGTCCTTTCAGCGGTTCCTGCGAGCTCGATCAATACCTGGTGTTGTCATTCAAGATCACCGCTCTGCGTTCACCAACAGGTGATTAATGGCTTTTTGAAAAGACACATTGGAGGTAATCACCTGTTTTTGAATAGAACTTTTGTGTCCTGTATTCAGGTTCTATGAGAGCATGTACGACAATGCAGAGTACCTCAACGTTTCCTACCCGTCAAACATGACACAGGAGGAACAGCTTGACTTTCTGACAGACACTGCAAAGGTATTATTGTTAATCACTTTTACTAACCACATTGATGAATGATGCCACACATGCTCTCATTAGTTATTTGGGAAATGATCAATTTAAGTGCATTAATATAGCTCCTTTTATCTTATCTTTAAAATACATTCTTCTTGGTTTCTCCTTAGTTCCTAGTTTTGACAGTGTCGTGTTTGACAAGATGGAAAATTGTTTCCATTTTTGTTTATGTATCTTTCAGTCTCTGACAGAGGTGGCCACCATGGTGGCTCGGACTCTGTACTTGCAAGCTGGAGGAGCAGAGGCCCAGCTGGACAACATTAATGCTGACCCTCAAACAGTATGATTTTCAGAGTTATTTTGTGAATTTAAAATGTCTCACTCTTCAAGATGCAGCTATTTTATTTGATGACTAGTCAGTGAATCAACATGTGTTTTACTCTACATTTATATTGTTTATATTTGGTTATATTGTCTATATTAATATTCTTTAGTCTGGCCAGCACTGACGTAAATTGTTCTCTTTTCAGGTGACTCGAATGCTCTATGGTTTCCTTGTTCGATCAAATAACTCTTGGTTTCAGCAGATAATACCGTCTGAAAAGGTCAGCTACTTGGGTAAGTTGGGATAATTTAAAATGGTAGTTGTCACTGAAATTTGGTGAGGCACGAAGTTGTTTATTGTCATTGTTATCGCTCAGCTAACAGGCCCACGAACTTCTATGTTGGTGTGACTGGGCATCCTAGTGAGCCGACACTTCTGGTCCAGTACCTGCTGGCCAACCTGACAGGTAGCATTATCAACATCACCCAGGAGAACTGCCAGAACCAAAGAGAGGACCAGGATGACAAAGAGAGCAAACATGTAAGATTGTTGACCATATATAACATGGGAAAGAAGATGAATGCAAAAGCTTATTTTAAAAGGTCTTGTAGATCAAACATACCTACCTCCTGCCTCACAATTATTGAGGTTATATTTCAATTTATGAATTGTATATATTCTTATGAGCTACATCATCAGTATAACTTTGATGCATGTTGAACTTATTTTAAATTCAGTAATCCCACCACACCCCCTTCCTTTCTCCCAGATCTATACTTACATGTGGGTTAAAGGCAGCATACCTCCCAACGGTACAGAGCGACAGGGTTTCTGTGTACGCTCCACAGTGCACCTCTCCAAAGCTTTGTCCCCAGCCTTCGACCTAAAGGAGTACACCTCCAAAGATTATTCTACATGGACGGAGTCCAGGTGGAAGAACATCAATGTGCGCATATTCCTGGTGGCCAGTCATGACCTGGAGGTAAACCCCTTCCAACCCAGTGAGATACTGGTGCATTCTATACTCACATTAGAAAATCATCAAAAATTTTATTTGTATCAGTAATTAAATTTTAAAAGTGAAATACGTTTATTAACTTCATTACATACCGACTGATATATTCCAAAAAATTGTATTATAATTTTGATGACGGCTTACACCTAATGAAAATCCCAAATTAAAATACTGTGAAAATTTCAATAGTGAAGCCACATGGTGTCACACTCTAATTAGCTAATTAACTCAAAACACATGCAAAGGTTCCCTGAAACTCTAATCTAAATCTGGTTCAGAAGGCTACACAATGGTGAATGAGACTGCTGACTTGACAGTTGTCCAGCAGACAATCACTGACATCCTGCACAAAGAGGATAAGACACAAGGGGTCATTACTAAAGAAGCTGGCTGCTCTCAGACTTCTGCATCAAAGCCGATCAATGGGTAGTTGAATGGAAGGAAATAATATGGCAGAAAAAAGGTGCAAGCTACGGGGATAACTGCAACCTTGAGAGGATTGTGAGACAAAGTCGACTCAAGAACATGGGGGAAATTCATTATGAATGGACTGCAGCTAGACCTTCAAGAACCATCACACATAGATGCACCCAGGACATGGACTAGGGCTGTCCTGGTGTCAAGCCACTCTTGAACCAGAGACATTTTACCTGGGCAGAAGACAAACAGGGTCTTACCTGTTGCTCTATGGTCCAAATGAAATTTTGTATTTCATTTGAAAATCAAGGTCCCAGAGTCTGGAGGAAGAGTCGCGATGCACAGAGTCCAAGCTGCTGGAGCTACAGTCTGAAGTCTCCACAGTCATTAATGTTTGGGCGCCATGTCATCTACTGGTCCTGGTGCACTGTGTCTTGTCAGGTCAAAGGTCAACACAGCATCTATCAGGAGATTTTAGAGCACTTCATGCTTCCTTCTTCTGACCACCTTTAGGGAGATGCCAGGTTAATTTTCCAGCGGCACTTGGAACCTGCTCACACTGCCAAAAGTACCAAATTCTGGTTTAAATATCACTGCATCCCTGTGCTTGGCTGGCCGGCAGCAAATTCCTAGCTGACCCAAACCCCAGAGAGGATCTGTGGGGTATTTTCAAAGATGAAGTTGTGAGACACCAGAAAGAATGAAACAGAACATTTCAATGTTTCTGTGCTATTTTTTTTTTTAATAGTCCTAAGTAGTATCCTTTCCTTTTCCTCCTCCTCTGAACAGCAGAATTCTGGGTTTTTATTAGTTGTAAGCTCTAATAATCAATATTCAAAGAAACTGAACTATATCAGACTGTGTAATGAATCCATATATCGGGTTTAATTTTTTTTAAATTAAATTACTGAAATAATTTAATGGTTTGAAATAATTTAATAATCTGATGGTTTTCTCATCTATTGAAGCTAAGTAGCTGACAATAATTTGTTGTTCTTCACCAGTGAAAGAATAGAACAGAAAAACATGATTGCTCTCTGTCTCATCCAGATGTTGACACTGGGTGTTGGCCTTGGTGTGCTGCTTACATCCCTACTGTTGACCTACATTGTCAGCTCAAAGGCTGATATCCTCTTCAGCTCAGAGAGGGAGCCGAGCAACGCCACCTACTGACTCATGAAGATCTGATTCCCACAGGCCCAGGACCACACTTACAGTTACTACTACTATTCCAACTACACACAGACAAGCTGTTTCTCATTAAAACACAAGATGGTACACTAAATTAAGGGATGGGGGGTGGTGGGGGTTCTTTGAGATGACGACTCCACTTAATGGACTCCTGAGGTGAGTAGACAGACTGGAAGAGACTGGATTGGCCTGGATGGATCTGGACTCATCAGGGTCAGGAAACACTGGTCAGTCACCAGCTGATCCTGCCAATGAAAAATATGTCTGTATTTGTTTTAATTTTTTTTTTTGTTTGTTAACAGTGTCATGATGGGCACTGAGTGATCGAATGAGTGAGAGATTAGAAAAAAACAATTTCCTGTGTAAAAAGCAGACTGTGGGTGATCACGAGTGAGTGTGTGACTGAAGTCTGTATGAGGATTGCGATGGTCTGTGCAATACTGTAGCTTTTTTTTTTCTCTCGGTGTAGTTAACTTATCAATACAATCCCATGATAACAAACCACTTTTTGCATTAATGGGCTGGTAGTAAAATGTAAGGAAATTTAAAAATATGTTTGAGTAATATCTCTATAATGAGTAATGTCTCTATGAAGCACTCTTAAATATCCTTAATATTTTGCCCAGTACCAGAGTAGCCCAGTATTGCTACACGTGTGTAGTTATGTAATAGTTTCACATATTTTGATATTTGGGAAAAGAAATTACCCAATAATCTGCCATTTTGTTCATATTGATCAGCTGCCAACAATCATTAAATCCAGTCAGAACTTGTTTGCTTCTAACCTTTTTCACGGTCTCATTTAATGGCAATTCTCAGAGTTGCGCAGCATCCTATTTGATTTTTACTTTATGATTTTATGTTCTTTAATAGCTGGAATCAATGACCAATTTTGATGCCTTGAAGAAATAAACTTTGATTTTTTCCCAGAAATTGTGTGCGGATGGCTAAAAGCTGATATTTTTTTTGCTGTGTTATTTTTATAAAAATGTGATTGTTTTAACTGCTGTGATCTCATTTGAGAATGTTAACAATAAAACAGAGTCAGCTGTGGATGTTAAAATACACAGCAAAATGTTCCGATTTTTGTGTGAGTTTACAATCTGAAACAGTGTTATTACCATGATAGGAATGACTTCCTGTATCTGTCTAGGACATTGTAGAGCAGATCGGAGACGTTAGCGAAGAAAACCTGCAGCTTAGACCGGTCAGAGAGCCCAGCGCCATCACGACATCAGCAATGTCCGTTTCAATTATTTTTTTTTTATTTTTTATCATTTGTTCGAACATTTTGAACCACACATTAAACCACACATCTACTAGTTTAAAATAGTTTGATTACTTTAGATTTAGCTTTTATTTATTTATTTCTTTATTTTTTACTATATCTAATTTTTGAACATTGTCATTTTGTACATGAAGTGATAAATATGGAAATTGAACTGAAATATTCTGTAAAACATAAAATGATCAGCCCAAAGTAGATCTCTCTGTGTCAACTGGACTGAAAGGTTTCCTTGAAAACGTTTCGCCCTCTCTCCAGAGAGCTTCTTCAGTTCTAAGTTTTGCTGGGGCAGAGTGAGAATCTACACAGACATAAAATGATCAGATGAAAATTCAGTTGGATTTTAGAGTCAGGAAATGAAAACTGACAGTTTTTCATTCTTTTGTAACATCATATATTGTACAATTACATAAAACAGTATGTTGTAAAACAGATATATGCAAAATAACCAAAGTGGATCAATCCTAGTTTCCTAAACCATGTATTTAATAGAATTCCTTTTGATTTATTTCACGACTCACTTGCTTATGCCTGTCTCTTTATTTAAAATTCTAACTTTGATTTATAATTACCTTTTTATTGCATTTTTTTGAACGCTTGTTTAGACATTGGAACGCCTCACCTCCCCCCTCCAATGGGGGAGCGAGAACCAGAGGAGGGGCCAAAGTAGGGTGAAGGCGGGGCGCACTGTGCTATGGTTGAATGGAAAGAAAGTGCAAAGTAAGGAATATACCTAAATGAATAATCTGGATCAAGTAAGTACCTTTTATTAAGAATTAACGTTAAATGTTGCTGTTGGTGTAAGTGAATGAGTGCGGCAAGTTCGCAGAGACGGGGAGGATTTCGGTTTGTCGGAGGTCTCCGTTTCGTCCAAACAATGGTCGCGATGGTCGCCGTCTTTTTTTCAAACCGCAGGGAAGTTGAGGACCCTTGTTGCCCCTATTGTTATGCTCACGGAGGCCACCAAGATTTGTGAGGTGGTTTTAATATCGAAAAAGGGTGTTTGCGGTTATGCAGCATTTAAAAAACGACATGAGATGCGCATGGAGGACGGATCGGGAGCGGTGTGTTGCGTTCAGGCCGAAGCGTTTGAATTTTCCTGCTGGGAATGAGTGCGTTCATTCATTTCACCCTGAGCAAAGTCGAAACGGGGAGAAAGGGACCATTTGGACACGACTGCAGAGGTCTGGAAGTCTCCCATTGTCCTGTTCGTGCGCAATAACCTTTTTTGCATTTTTGTAGATGGGACAAGTCCTAATTGTCGACAGAAACGTTCAGTAAGTCGGTAGTTGTGGAATAACGCTGAATTGTCGGTACCAACGCTTCCCCTGATCACCTGAAATGGTTTTTAGATGTAAAGTGATCAACAGGCCCAGAATTCGTCCTGCCCTCATTAATCAACAGAGGAGTTGATTTTATATCAAAACTGAGGAATGTTTCAGATATGAGGCCCAAATTCCATTATAGCAGATTTGAAAAATAACACCCCGCAGTTGACCGCTTTGCTTTTTTTTTATTGAGCCGTGGAATACATCTAAAATTAGAGGAACACATTACTGTGTTAATGCTCATCCTTTAACCAAAATAACAATGCTTTTTAAGAATTTTATCATTAATTTAATTCCTGTAAATAACCATGGGTTCCAACATCATATCACGTTGAATTGTGCATAATTAATACCATACCCACCCATGTCTGTGTAGGTTCTCATAAGCACACACTTTATTGGCTCGGACTTAATAATGATAACACTAATGAAATCATGCATAAATAACAGGAAAGAGCGCACTATGGATAAAAATATTACCGATAAAGTTAAGAGAGAATTAAATCCTGAAAATCCTGAAATTAAATCCTGCTAAATTCTGTAAATATTATTTATCTTGCCTTAATTAATTTTAATTGTGTAAAATTTGAAGCCAACTGCATGACTTCCTCCCCTCCAGTAGTAGAGGTTAATATTGAACATTGCCATATGACTGTAATGGTGAAGAAATAAATACATCTCACGCTGGAATGAGCCAGAACCTTCGTAGATCTGAATCATATAGAACTGATATTGGCTTGCTGAGCCACTTCCTGTCTCCTTAATACAGTATGTTGTTTTGATTTGAAGGCAAATTGTATGCAGGTTCCCTATGAAGCACAGTGCTGAGCAGAGGACAGGCCTGTTGATTCACCCCACATACACACACACACACACACCTGCTGCAGTTTGCTGCTTGTGTGTGCTGGAGGGCTGACAGTAGTATTTTTGCTTGCTTCATTGTTGGTGTAGCAGGCAGCAGTGGGTGGTGGCCGGGTTCAGCGGTCTCCTGTCTGACCCCTGGGTGTGTGCACACTTATTTTCACAGTTGCTGTATCAAATGGCTGCTGAATGGAAGTGGTCATCTTTGAGATGGTCCAGATTGCTTCTGCAGCCTGACAGCAGCTGTTTCACCACAAACAGCTTCAATGACAGCTTGATTTCTTTTTGCCTTAGGGAAAAAATACACGGTAACATACTGCATCTGCTTCTTCTATGCATATAACGTGCCTTGGTTGCTTTCAGCTATGGGCGGTTTTTGTCTTTGAGGTGTTTCATTGTCATTTTAAAAGGTAAAATCACCAATTAGTGCAAAGTTTACTTTGAATTAAAGGCTTGCAGAAGCAGTCCTTGTTCAAAATACCTTTGTTAAAACGCTTTTCCACATTTCCTTTTTTTTGTTAAACCAGACTTTATTTCCCTGGTTTCAGGATTGCTTTGATGAAAGCAGCCAGATAAACATTGGCTGATTAAAACTGAAATACATGAACATCAGGAAACGGTTATTGAAGTACAGTTTCTAAAACTTTAATCATTACAATTGTTAACTACAGGACTACAGCTGGCATTTATCACTATTTAATGAGTGTATTTCTGATGTTATTGTCAGCTAATGCTTGTTTAAACTAATTTATCTTAAACAGGCATTGAAACTTACATGATGAGAAGGGATTTTTGTGGCATTAAAATGTGATTCTTTTTTTAAAGCCAGATAAAATTACTTTAAATAAAGAGCACACACATTAAATATGCAGTGGTTAATAATCAAGTATACAGAAGATAATTTCATTAGTACGTGCACTGTACACTTTAAGCTGCCTCTTGTAGAGCATGAACTGAAAGCCGAGTTAGTTTGGTATCAAATGAAGTGCAAACAGGAGTATTACAAGAGCTCAGACTTCCAACCACATTGTGTGGGAGTGCTACTCTTCCTTTCTGAACTTAATGGGATTTCAGTGAAGCTGATGTATTTACAGGCATTTTCATGTCCGCTTTTATGTGGACATTAAATTATGCTTACTGCCTATGCTGTATTGTGTATATATGTATTATGTATATTATGTTTGCTGTCTTTGTATATTTGTTTCTCTCTCTCTATCTCGCTCTTTTATTCTCTCTGTCCTGTCTCCCTCTTCTTCTCCTCCTTTACCCAGCCAGCTTTCAGCAGGTTGGTTCCTCCTTGTAAGCCGGGACCTGCTCAAGATTTCTTCCTGTTAAAAGGGAGTTTTTGCTTGCCACTGTGCTTACCTGGGGGTTCAGGCTCTGGAATCTGGGACGTAAAGCACCTAGAGACAATTTTATTGTAAAAGGCACTATATAAATAAACTGAACTAAATAAACTGAACTGAACTATGTGGATGAAAACAACAAAGCAGACTGTGATTGGAAGTTGAATCTCATGGGGGTCTGTGTGTGCAGCAGCTCACCACCCAGGCTTTGATGACACATTCAAACTGTGTAAATGTGCAACAGAAGAAAAAGCCTTTCACAAAACCCAGTGGGGACAAAAGTCATGCTTTAACTTTGCTTTGACTAAATGGTACATGCCAGTGCTGCATGCAAACGTGTATGTCTCAGAAAGGCGCTCATGGCCGGGTTGAAACCACTTAAGCTTTCTGTGTAGATTCTCACTCATCCAGGTCATAGTTATCCAAAGTTAGATCTCTGTGTGAACTGGACTGAAAGGTTTCCTTGAAAACGTTTGATGAGTTAAGCTTTGCTCGTTTTTTCTGTCAGACGATGATTTTGAAAAGTACAATACTACAACAACGTGAGCAGTTATACAGAGGATATAAACAGTGAATGGTTCTGCTGTTACAGAATGATCTGTTTGCTCCGTTTGGCTTCAGATGATTTTTTTAGTCTGCCCTTTGTCACATTTTAACTTCAGTGCTGCCATGGCTGAAGCCATTGAAAAGTGTACTGTAGGTGAAGTTAAATTAAATGGGCCGTAGTACAACAGGATGAATGGGAAACCCAACACCCTAACACTGGACCACACCTCTGGAGATCAAGTGTTGTTGGTGTGATAGTCTCATGGAGTCTGACAAAGATGCAGACAGGATCATCTCAGACTGTATTTGTAGTAAAAGTTGGATTAAGATCAGAGTAAAGGTTACCACTGAAGAAAAGAAATAGACAAGGTAAGGTTTTAACACATTTCAGTTAAAATGTTTGGCCTTTCAGGCCTTAATAGCTCAGAACAAAGTCCTGCTGTGATGGGAATCACATACAGTATATTACCCTGTGTTCAGGAAGTATGAAGTATTGTATTTACTTGAGACTGAGGCTGTATGTGTTGTGGTCGAAGAAAGGCAAGATTAAACAGGCGATGTGAAGAAATAATGGAGCAGATCTTTGCAGGCATGCCTGCACTTGCTGAACCTAACATGCAAGAGCAGAAAAAACTGAAGGCGCATTTACACAGATCGTAACGAGCAGCAGCTGGAATGATACACAGCAGTCAACAAGTCAGACAAAGGTAGATGGCACCATTGAATATAAGAGATGATTTAACTTCCCATGGCTAAGATCAATTTTAAGACATTATACAGAAATGCAAACCATGGGTAGTGGAATGATTTGTTCACATTTGTGATGGTCAAGGAAGTAAAAGTTTTACTTAAGCAGCTTGAGTCCTCTTCTGTAATGGGTTCTTAAAGGAGGCAACGATGACATTTTATTGATGATTCGATGGTGAAATGAAACTAATGTAAACTCTAAATGAATATTATTTGTCTCAAGAAATGCATGACAACATTTAAATTGATGGGTCGTGAATGACCGTCATAAAGCAAACCTTATTTGAAACCATAAGTCATGAGATCCAATTCTTTATGAACTCCTATGTATTTATTATTTATCGCAGGTCTCTGTAAATATGACATCACTGTGTACGTGATTTGTGGTGCTTAAAGGTTATTAAAAATGTAAAGCAGTATTTGTGACACTCCAGTGCAGAGCCTGTGGACATGGATTGTGTTTAAATACCATTTTTATGAGTTAGTCGAAGAGAAACTGTTGTTCTTTTGCCTCATGACATCACTTCTTCAGACAAATTTTTAATGCTCATTTTCGAGTTGTGTAGCAGCAGATTTGACTTGCAGATATTGTTTATACTTGCTTTATATTTCCAAAAGAGTACCCTTTTCCATGTGCCATTCAAAGATGCCATTAAGGTGCTGTAATTTTAGTTTTGCTTTATTTTGTGGCTCATCTTAGTTTAAATTCATTGAAATACTTGCCTTGTTGCTGAAATGATTGCTTTTATAATAATGTGATGGGCAAAATATTAATACTCTGGATGTTTTTTGTTTTGTTTTGTTTTTTTTTTCTTCATTAAAAACACGCTGAACATTGCTTCTGGAGTTGCTAACACACATCTTTGTCTGCATGATAAGGCTTTTAAAAAAAAATAATTTCCTCTTTAAAAGTAAATGGTTTGGACTCTTAAGTATATTTTTATCTTTTAATTTTTTGAAATATTCTTACCATATTTTAAACTTACTTGAAGTCTTCTGTGCCTGGCATTTTTTGTCACTGTCAATGATCCTGCCCACTGCTCTTCAACTAAAGCCTAGTACACACGGCACTATTTTCGGCATCTTAGACTCATGACTCGCCCTCACCCAAAATCAGGGTGAGGCACTAATCTGCTTGGCGACTGAGTTAAATACGAAGATTTGAGTAATGAGCCTGACGACACTCCCGCGCGGAGTCTCAGATGTAAAACCGGTTACCAAACCTGCTAGATGTCCAGGCTGCTCACAGTGACATAGAAAGAGCTCCAGCCAATGAGAGCAGACATGGGGGTTGCTGCAAAATAAGGAAGTGAAAAGGAGCAATACAGCGGCTGCAGCAGAGCAGAGCAACAAGAAACGACAGGACATAGAAAAATGGTTTTGCGAGGTCAGTGGACACAGGAGACTCTGACTCAGCCACTGTCCGCACCAACTCCACTCCACGCCGACTTTTTGCACCAATCTGCACGCCACTACTGCCACAATACAAACAGAACAAAAGTTTTCTGCAAAAACTGCGTAGTTGTGACCCCGATCTTGAAACCATTTGAAGTTGTGTCGTCCTCTCATCAGTTTTTCTGTAAATTGTACATATTGAGCTGTACGTAGTTGTTTTGTAGTTTTAATAAAGGTGTGCGGGCCTGTGAGGGTATTTGGATTTTGGGGTAACGGGAAATGGCAAGGTTTAACAAGGTTTAACATTTCCGCTTCAGCCCAATTTGGGACAACTAGCTTTTGCGAACTATGGGCTGATAAAGGCTTGGCACAGCTCAAAGTTATATTCCATCCATCCATCCATCCATCCATCCATCTTCTGCCGCTTATCCAGGGTCGGGTCGCAGGGGCAGCAGCCTAAACAGGGAAGACCAGACTTCCCTCTCCCCAGCCACTTCGTCCAGCTCTTCCGGGGGGATCCTGAGGCGTTCCCAGGCCAGCCGAGAGACATAGTCCCTCCAGCGTGTCTTGGGTCTTCCTGGGGGCCTTCTACTGGAGGGACGTGCCCTGAACACCTCACCAGGGAGGCGTCTGGGAGGCATCCTTACTAGGTGCCCGAGCCACCTCATCTGGCTCTTCTCAATGCGGAGGAGTAGCGACTCTACTCCGAGCTCCTTCCAGATGGCAGGCTTCTCACCCTATCTCTAAGGGAGAGCCCAGCCACCCTGCAAAGGAAACTCATTTCGGCCGCTTGTACCCGCGATCTCGTTCTTTCGGTCACTACCCAAAGCTCATGACCATAGGTGAGGGTATATAAAGTTATATTTAATTGTGAAAATCTGATATAAAAAAAAAAACAAAAAAAAACTTTTTTTTTTTTTTTAAATTAAGCATACCGTCACAGTCAGATCCATATCACTGATTAATGTCAAAGTTAACATCATTGATAGTTATCATCTTATCTTTCATAGTAGAGTTGGCTAGTTTTGGGAAAAGTTGAAACCAAAAATAGTTTCTGTGGTGTGATGGGGCTTGAAATGCTGTCACTGACATGTCCTGTAGGTACAGTGTGTCATGTTGCATGATACTGCCTGCATAAGTGACCTGACTTTAATTTTCTACATCCATCCATCCATTTTCTGTACCTGCATTATCCACACTTTGGGTTCCAGCGGTCTGCTGGTGCCTATCCCAGCTGTTAAGGGGCGAGAGGTGGGGTACACGCTGGATAGGTCACCAGCCTATCGCAGGGCTAACACAAAGACAGACGACCACTCACACTCACACCAATTTAGACAATTGAAGTAAAATACTGTATGTGACGTCAGTATATGGTGTTCACGTTGCAGATAAAAACAGGAGTGTATGCCATTACTTTTATTACACTCTTTTCTCATTGGTGTGGACAGTAGTGTGGCAGAGGGCGGCGTGAGGTCAGGTTTCCATAACAACTGTCAACTTCCAATCCCCCTCCAGCTGAACACCCCTTTTCATCACCATGGTAACAGTGAGGCCCCGTTTTCCTGGGGGACAGCAGGGAGCACGGGAGAGAATGTGAGACAGCAAGAGTGAGGGAGATGGCAAACGAGTTTTGTAAATACACAGAAATCCAATATGGCAGCCACTGTGTCCAACACTGGCTGAATACTGACGTTTTACAATCATATGATGGTTAAATGACAGCGGAAAGCAGCAGTATGAGAATAAAGACTCTGTTTTTAAGGTTAATGAATGTGAGACGTCAGCATTTAGTATAACACAGCTGACAGCTAACTTAAGCCTCCCATACACTAGAAGACTAGAAGACAAAAGTTTGAAAAAACTTTTAAAAGACTCATCTGACACCCTCTCACATCTAAATACTTTGATAAGACTTTTTAGTCAAAGACTAGTCATAGACAAAACTCTGCAAAGACTGGGGGATCACTAATTACAAGACTACAACTAGATTCTCTTGAGATTATTTCCCATCATGCACCTCTTGGAAATTTCCAACAACCACTTTTGAGCAGAGAAAAATGGAGGAGGAAGAGATGCAGCTTTTGGCAGTAGCCACCATTATGTGCGCAGACATATGTAAAAAAAAGTCCAAAAAGAAGAGAAGACACCGAAGAATGTGGACACGTCCCTGGTTGAGAGAACGGGATTGACGAATTGTTCTTTTTGAACAGTCCACATAAACCTCCGGGATTTCAGCATCTTCGCCATATTGTCCAGTTCTTGTTTGGTGTTGAGTGTGCACCCATTGGTTGTTTGTAAAGGTTATGTCATGTTTCCGACACAACTTACGAGACTAAGACATTCGAGAATATCAAACATGGTTAATTTAGAGCCTCCAATGTGGCATGCACTAATGTGCATGCTTGTGGACTGTGGGGGAAACCATAACACCTGGATAACACACACAGCAAAGCAAATGTATATAATCATTGTACCCATTTACAAAGTTTGTTTGAGCTTGATTGAGCATCTCGTAATGATGCTTACCTGAAAATATACACTACACCTTGTGTTCAGTCTGTATTTCTTAAAATTCTACTCTGAACTTACTGAAAGCTGAATTGTGTTTTAAAATGCAGGTCAGCAGCAACCAATCCAAGCTATTCTGTCATCACCTTTAACCACACCTCCTCCTCTTGCAGATGTCAGCCACCTCCACTTGTCCCCTGCTGTGACCCTCTCCTACCATCCTCTCGTACCTGCCTCGCCCTCTCCTACTGGCCTTTTCTCTGGTCTGTAGCCTCCTCTGCTCACCGTCCTCCCTTCTCCTGAGGCCTCCCAATTGGCCTTCAAGATAGATTCCCTCAGGAGTAAGGTTGACCTGCTTAAGCTCCCCCTTGTGCTCTCCAGCAAGTCCATCTCTGAATGCAAGAGCCAGCTGGGAGTGTGTGAGCAGCTCAGCACGGCGGGAGGAGGAGGAGGCGGCAGGGCTCATAAGGCCTGCTCACCGCCGACCCGAGACATGGACAACGAGTCGCAGTATTCAGGCTACTCTTACAAGTCCTCCCATTCTAGAAGCTCCCGCAAGCACAGGTAAATACAGGTCACAAATCTGAGGTGGCTTTAAATGAAAATGATGGCCGATTCTCCTTACATGGACAATTTTAGATTGCTATATGAGGAAAAGATATAAATGCTGTATTTTGTAAAGGTTGTACGACTGTATTTATGCAGTTAATTCTGAAGATTAACTTTGGCATAGCACTATGAAAGGGCTTTTTAGAGAAGTTATATCCTGTTCTAGTTGTATAAATTACATCCAACTTAATTGTGTACTACCACTGATGTTAATGTCGTCATAAATCTTTCTTTACAAGAAGTAAACACTTCCTGAATTTGTCTCCCAGGGATCGGAGGGACCGTCATCGCTCTAAAAGTCGAGACAGCAGCAGTCGTGGTGACAAGTCTGTGACCATCCAGACACCCGGAGAGCCACTGCTGGACGCAGAGTCGACCCGCGGAGATGACCGGGTCAGTCACTACTGTTTTTATACAGACTTGTACCTTTCAAGACTTTAAAAATATATATATCCAGACTATGCAGGTATGTTGAACATTGTAGTGATTGTTTTACTACATCCTTCAGGATGACAACTGGGGCGAGACAACCACAGTTGTGACGGGCACCTCGGAGCACAGCATATCAAATGAAGACCTGACCCGAGTCACCAAAGATTTGGAGGAGTCGACCCCCTTGGAGTGCAAGCGTTTCCTTGGTGTAGCTTTGGGAGGGTGCCTGAGCTTCTTTGCCTTGGTCACGCCTTTAGCCTTCCTCGTCCTCCCTCAGGTCCTGTGGCGTGACACCCTCGAGCCTTGTGGTACACCCTGTGAAGGCCTTTATGTCTCACTGGCCTTCAAACTCCTGGTCCTGCTCATCTCCTCCTGGGCGTTGTTCCTCCGGAGCCCTCGTGCCACACTCCCACGTTTCTTTGTCTTCCGCTGTCTGCTGATGGTTCTGGTCTTCCTGTTTGTGGCATCTTACTGGCTGTTTTATGGCGTGCGTGTGCTGGAACCCCAGGAGAGGGATTACAGGGGGATTGTGGAATATGCTGCGTCACTGGTGGATGCACTGCTTTTCATTCAATATCTAGCTTTGGTTCTCCTGGAGGTCCGACATCTACAGTCTGCGTTTTGCCTTAAGGTGGTACGGAGCACAGACGGAGCCAGTAAATTCTACAATGTAGGCCACCTCAGGTTAGTGAGATCATGTTTAAATTCTAGCCAACAATTATACACTGCTCAAAAAAATAAAGGGAACACTAAAATAACACATTGTAGATCTGAATGAATGAAATATTCTTATTAAATACATAAATTATTAAATAATTAAATAGTTGAATGTGCTGACAACAAAATCACATAAAAATTATCAATGGAAGTCAAATTTATTAACCCATGGAGGTCTGTAACTGAATAACAGCACAAGACCAAAAAAAAAAAAAAAAAGACGCATCGAATAAACGCTCATGTTACCATAATTTCGGGAGCTGATCCTCTCTCCAAACAGTCCAGTTTACCTAAAGGAGCGATGGCTTGTCGACAACCAGAAGACTTTCAGAGAGGAATAAAGCATGTGGAAAATATTAGCATCAAATTAAGCTATATATTAAAAACCCAAATGTTGCACCATCACAGTTGACTATCCTGATTATAAAAGGTTTCAGATGGTGATGACAGTAAACATAACAGTTGTGTAACATGTTTGTTCTGCGCTTGTGATTTCGAACTTAGTATCCAGCGGGCAGCTGTCTGGTTGTTGGATCATTATTACAGCGACTTCCCCGTCTACAACCCTGTTCTGCCCAACCTGCCCAAGTCTATTCTGTCCAAGAAGATGACAGGCTTCAAGGTTTACTCTCTGGATGGTAAATATACCCTAAACATGCTCTGACTTCAGTTTGCCAATCTTCTTTATTGTTTCCACTTTGTTTTGGTGTGTCAGAGCCACTTATGTGCAGAAGATGAAGTATACACAGGCTGAACTTCCTGTTTTCCTCGTCTGTCCCTCTGTTTGTGTTTACAGAAAACCCCACCAACAACTCCACTGGCCAGTCCAGAGCCATGATAGCAGCGGCCGCTCGCAGGAGGGACAACTCCCACAACGAGCTCTACTACGAAGAGGCCGAGATGGAACGCAGGATCCGCAAACGCAAGGCTAGGTCAGGCGCTCTGCAATTGTCGTGTCACACTTTACCCAATTATACACCGGTTTCATTTGCATTGCAGAAAAGCTGAGTTGTGTGTTTGCACCATTCTCCAAAATGCATCGTTCTCCAAAATACACCGGTTGCGTCTTCAGTGCACAGCACGGAGCAGCTCCAGCAGGCAGCTGTAGAAGAGGCATCATAGTGAAGGAATTCACATATCCGTATCGCGTGATATTACCACCGTGTAGGGTATAAACCAAGTCACAGTTGAGAGGAGTT
This sequence comes from Pao palembangensis, assembly GCA_015343265.1. Classification (NCBI taxonomy): domain Eukaryota; kingdom Metazoa; phylum Chordata; class Actinopteri; order Tetraodontiformes; family Tetraodontidae; genus Pao; species Pao palembangensis. The sequence goes on along the minus strand of CM027093.1, from coordinate 11,526,707 downwards.
GAAGGGTACACTTTTGGATTTGTGTACCCCTACTCTGTGTAATTCCAATTTTTTCACTAAAATGTCTAATTGATAGATTATTTATTCTGTGTTAGGTTTATTTTTTTCATACTAATATATTAAAGTACTGGTCCCCTCTGCACAGTTAAAAATAATCCACCATAAACTGTCATTTGTGTGGTAGTATACATTAACATTGACTGAGTTTAGTTAAAGTCAACAGGGCACCGTAAATTGGGCTTCTTCGGAGAGAGCTCAAAAAGAACCCCAAAGGTTCAAATATCTGCTCATGTTGAAAAAGACAAAAAATATCCCCAATTAAATATTAGTTAGTAATAAAGTTTACAGTTCAATGATATTTTTTCCTTTGCCGCATGAAAATGCATATTTATATAATCAATTAACAAATGACTTCATGCCTGATGTTTTGGTGCTTATGCTTCACCTCCTTCCTGCAGGTTGGTTGTGGCAGTAGAAGAGGCCTTTACACATATCAAGCGTCTCAACGAAGATGAGGTTGCGTCATCACCCAAACATCCAAGGGAGATCATGGATCCACGAGAGGCTGCACAAGCCATATTTGCTCCCATGGCCCGGGCCATGCAGAAATACCTGAGAACCACCCGACAACAGGCCTTCCACAGCATGGAGAGCATCCTCACACACCTGCAGTTCTGCATTACACACAACATGACACCAAAGGTAAAAAACTGTGATCACCTTCACACCTAAAATGAAAACACGTTTAAGCTTTGCTGTATATTTTACGTGCAAGATACATTTTAAGTCTAATTATATTTTTCCCAGTTTGTACATTTTCAAATGTGACATGAATTAAACAGAACTGATGTCTGTATTTTTAAATAAAATTTAAAACATTTCTTTTTTTTTAACTAAAAGTACAATTACACACTAAAACAATTAGAAACCATACACTTTCGCAGTAGAGGCTTTAAGTCCCAAAATTATACAGAATTTTACGAGTTAGGAGACGGAAACAGAACTTTGTGGATCTATTGAAGTGTTTCTATGGTAACTAACTTCCTGTATCCTACCCTGTCAGGCTTTCCTGACACGTTACCTCGCCTCTGGACCCACTATGCAATATCAACATCAGAACGGCAGAGGGCGCCAGTGGACGTTAGTGAGTGAGGAGCCAGTGACCTCAGCCCTTCGCCAGGGTATGGTCTTCTCCCTGCGTCATCTAGACTTCTCTCTGGTGATCACCGTGACGCAGCTCCCATTCTTACGCCTCGGGGAGGAATTTATTGACCCGAAGAGCCACAAATTTGTCATGAGGCTGCAGTCGGAGACCTCGGTATAAAGTCAGCGTCTCCTGGGCTCTTTGTGCTTACCTCTGCCCACTAAATCTGTCCCGTGGCAGGGCCTGTAGAGGACAAATTTATCCTGTCACTGTTCCCTGTCTGTGACTGAGGTGGAAGTAGAGCAGGGTAATCCCCCTGTTTTGCTGTTTTGTCATCATCATAAATGATCTAGTCTCAAACTGCGATCAGCTCAGTGATTCTCACAACCGGGATTCAGACAGATGCCTTGACTTTTTTGTTGCTGTTTTGACATTTTTGTCTTTGCAACAACAAAAGAAACGTCCTTAATGGAATTTTTTGCCTTTTTAGCCGTCATCAACAGACTAGGTTACTGTGTTGACTCGACACCCAAATGCCAGAGGAGGGGTTGTTGCATCATATTTGCCACTTCCTCTTGCGTCTTAAAAACCAACAATGTGTCTGCAGTGCTGGTGCACCACTGTCAGTGTAATTGTATTCTATATGACAAAGACTGTTTTTTTTATTAAAGGGTGGGATTCCTTTTTTTACTTACAGAATGTAATATGTGCATTTACTTAATGTGGCTTTCTTGTAGTCTGAAGTCTTTTATATCTGGTTGTAAAGAAAAAAGTGAAAATGCATTCCCAAATTGATATCGTGATTGCCTACATGTGCAGCTTTTAACTTTACACTGGCATTTTATGTCCAATACACATAAGAAAACAACAAAAAATAATAATACAACATCACTTCTGGTAATAACCGGCAGTCGACTTCTGCCTATTTAATCTGAATAAGGATGCAAAAGCAGCTAAGAACAGCTTACTAAAGCAGCAGGACGCTTTAGAAAAGAGGAAAAAAAAAGAGAGAAGTGCTCTATTTTCTCAGCACTATTTTAAACCACTGACTAACACAAAGTGATGAGGACAGAATAAAGTGTGTCAGGAAGGAACTCTTGTGCTCATAGTATGCTCATAGTAATGAGAGCAATTTAGTGTTAAAGTAAAATAAACAATAATATGAAAAATATGAAATAATTGATCAGGTTTTTTTTTTTTTAAGTGGACCCAGATCACACATTAGGGTCCGCTGTAAGTGGGAGCGTTTTAGTCCTGATCAGGCAGCTGCTTGTCACACTGTAAGGCCACTTTGTGTGACTTTTGAATGCATTTTTTGTGAAAGATTTCAACCCTGACACATGATTGTAAGTACAAGTACAACTGTAGCGTAACACCGCCTCGCCTTGTTCCACGAGCTGAACCGAGCCCGTCTTGCAGCTCTGCTCTCCACATGTGCAGAGCCAGAATAGACACATTTGTCTTCACATTTCTACAGTATGTTTAAAAAAAAACACCTTCTTGTGTATGTAGGACATTTTAATAATGCATATTGTACTTTAAAAAAAATATATAACTTGTGTTTTTAATCATTTTTAAAATACCTAAGTTATGATACAATTTAACAAATCAAAGTGGCTTGTCAAAAATATGGATTTGTCTTGCATTTTCCTTTTGATGTTAACTAGTGTGTATAGTGTGGTAGCCATTTTTCTTTATTAAACCTATTCTTTACATCTTCTCTTTTTTTGTCATTTCTTGGGGGAGTAAATGCAGCAAATGATTATATGTGTATTTTTAGAGGAACTAATGTGAATAAATGTGGTTTGACAGCTTCAGAAAAAGGACACTGAGCTCCGGACTTCCTGATGTTTCTGTTGCTTGAAGATCTCAGAAAGTGTTGATCTCAGCATTCAGCTCACCGCCCACTTCATTGCCTCAGCAGCTCGCTCTAAGATGGAGCTCGTCGCGCTCCTGGCCGTCTTTCTTATGCTCAGTCCTACCTGTGCCGGTGAGGATTCTAGCAGATTTTTCAGAGATGCTCTTTAATCATCTTTGTTGGGTGTGATGTGCTTGTGTGTGCAGAGGCCATTGGTGACATGACCGTGTGCTACATCCTGGATGGGATTCTGGTTTTATTCGGTGCCATTCTCACAATTTTATACTGCAGACTGAGAGTAAGGCAAACTGTCTGAGTGGTCTCCATCATGCACAGAAAGGATAGCATTTTGCTTTAATTTTATGACTTTCCTCCGCTTAAAAATCTGTCTTTTTAACCCGTTTTAATATGATTTATTCAGTTATATGAAAGAGTGAAGCACTTTTTTCCTTTTAGTTATTAGTTGATTAACCATATAAAATCTGGCTTTAAATAGAAATATTCATAATTAGTAAAGCATTGAGCTGAATGTAATTGTAGTAAATCCACCTTGTGCTTAAAAAATGATGGGATATAATGTTGATCAAAAGTAACAATTTTCATTAATATTCTTTAATACAGTTTATCACTGTTTTATCAACCACTTTTTAAATAAACCACTGATTGTGCTCTCAGCAGTTCCACTTAAATCAGAACTCATACCTCATTTTACCAGGTTAATATCACACTTGAATTCATGGTAAATGTTGCTGATAAGTTTTGATTTCCAATCTGATAGATGAGTGAGGCCAAGACAGCTGCCAGTAGATCAGAGGTAAATCTAATGTTATACTTTTAAAGAACAATAGATTTCAGCTGGATTTTACCTGCAGTTTCTTTTTTCTTTTTTCTTTTTTTTTTTTTACAATTTTTACAATGAGTATATGATTTTTACAATGGGTATATTAAAACTTTTGGCAAAATTCTAAAAGTTTCAAACGTAAACTTTGTTGTATTTATTCCTAAATGAACTCTGTCTGTCCTCCAGAACGCAGCAGGAGGCATCTATGAGGTAAGAGTTCAAAAACATCCGCAGCGCAAGTAAGAGCAAATGGACTCCACTTCTGTGCTGTGGCTGTGAAAAGGAAATACACCGGGAGCAGGACCTTCGAAGCACAGTGTTTCAGAGAAAAAGCACATGCCCCTTTTGTTTCTCACCAGTTGTGCTCATGTGCAGGGTCTGGTACCTTATAGCAGCGACGTCTACGAGACCATCAACATGGACAAAAAGCCCAGTGCATGATGAGGATGGCACAGGTTTCAGCAGCTGAAACGTGAACTGCATCAAGTTGTTTTATAAAATGACGTGTACGTGCTCATTTAAAAGCTCATTTTGTTTGTAACTATATTGTTAAGATGTTTAACATTTTTCTCATAAAAGTTTGTTATATGTTATAACAAACATATATAATATGTTATTATATTCTCATAACTCTTCTCTTGTTTTTCTTGTCATTTCTTTAATGAAACATGGTTATTGTGCAACAAATGATGTCCGACTAGATTTGAGGCCTTAAAACCATGTGCAATTCCTACAAAAACACATGAAGTCCTCATGTAAAAGTCACTAAATGCATAATTGGATGTGGTTTCTATGTTTAAATACCATAAATAAAAAACTATCTGGATCTTATGTCTCAAAAACAATCAGAAAAACTTTCAAATCCTGTATGGTTCATATGCATTAAGCTGTTTGAGTCTAGGTCAGGGGTCAGCAACCCATGGCTCTAGAAGCCTTTTCAAAAATGAATGAAAATGGAAAAAGATGGGGGGATATATTTTTTGTTTTAATATGGTTTCTGTATGAGGACAAACATGACAAACATTCTTAACGTTTTCCAATGCTTTAGAAATGTGCATAATAAATATTAAATTTCAACATTTCTGTCAACGAAGATTTGCGTCATAACCTGCCACACACGTTTCAGCGCGGCGCAGTGCCAGGCAGGTGGCTGTTTTTGTTTTTTTCGAATCCTCAAAATAAAAATGACACCAAAAATCTGATTTCTTTATTGTATTTCTATAATTTCATCAATGCAACAAAACATAATACATTAATATTGTAATGGAAGTTAAAGCACCAAATATCGTACAGCAGAGCAGTCACGTGGTGTGTCATTCTCTCCAGGATGCGCTGCAGGGAAAATAAACATTTAATGCTGATAATAATGCTCATAATGAATGCTCATTATGTATTTGTAGACTACTTTGTCATTTTGATAGTAGGCTAATATAGCTAATATACATTTACAGCCTGTTCTGCCTTCATATAAGGCTTAAATAAGGCTTTTAATTTTTTGTGGCTCCAGATAGATTTGTTTTTTGTTTTTTTGGTCCAATATGGCTCTTTGAACATTTTGTGTTGCCAACCCCTGTTCTAGGTTGAAAAACTTTACCCTCGATGACTCGATCATGGAATCAGAAGCAGTTTTCCCTCAGGCTCTCAGAGGTGACACAAGAATCTGTCTGAACCTGCAGCTGTCTGCTGTCACCTGAATAAGATCACAAAATAAATGGATGGATGTATGGATGGATGGTTTAAAGCTTATCTAGACTGTTAATACGCACACACACACACACACACACACACACACACACACACACACACACACACACACACATCCTTGGACTTCTATCTTTGTGAAGAATTTCATAGACATAATGCACTCCCCAGCCCCCTAACCTAACCATCGCAACTGACTCCTTGACCCCAACCCTAACCTAAACCCCAACCTTAATCTTAACCCTCAAACAGGCCTTTGACATTGTGAAGACCAGTCAAAACGTCACTTCCTAAAAATATCCTCCCACAGAATGAGTATTTAGGTACTCACTATGTAGCAAACACACACACACACACACATACACGAATTAAGCCTTTACCTGAGAAAGAGGCGGGGCTGTTCCCATGTGGGAGGGGCTCTGTGAGACAGGCGTTTGTTTGACCTGAAACCGCCGCTTGTGCACGGTTTGTCCGTGACAGAAGCTGAGGATTTGTTTGGACAAAAATATATTTTATTCTTCATTTTGGAGCCAACTCAGTCTCCAGCAAACGTATTCATGCAGTGAGACGCGGGTTCCTGCTGCTTCTACCTGCAGGAAAATGCGCTGGAAAGGACATTGACGCATTTTGTGACTTTTACCGAACCATCTGCCGCTCGTTTTCCACAGATCTGATGAGGAAAGGCTTGTTCTACCTTCCTTCAGGTGTTTAAAAGACTGGGATTCTGCGCTAAACCCACCCTAGAGAACCCCAACAGAACCTGTAAGAAGCTACTGCATTCTTCATTGTTAGTTCAAAGATGAAGCTGACCAGGCAAAGGGCAAAGTGTTTGGGACTGCTTTTACTAGTTGGTGAGTTCACTTTACATAAACATGCAGCAAAATAAGTGAGTAAATTGTAAACAGCACTTCTTCCATGACAAAAACAAGTCAAAAATGTGAAGAATATAGCCTCACACTAGTTTCCTGGATTGTGATTTTTTTTTGTTATCAAACAAACGGTCAACTTTAAATATATAACACACACACACACACACACACCTATCTTGGCAGTAGTACAAGGTTACTTTATGATCAACCCCCCTTGGCCTTTGATCTTGCCTCATGATCTTTAGAAGATAAAAAGGTCAAAATCCCTCCAGAATCCAGAACATCACCAAAATGTAGTCATCTGTTCCTTGACCAACTATCAACATTTCCTTGCAATTTCATTCAAATCTGTTCTTAAACTAAAGTTATTTTGGAAACAGTCAGCCAGATAATTGCTGGTCGCCACATGGCCCCCTTGGTGAAGCTAGGTTCTTTCACTTATTTCCGCATGAGTATTATATTAATTTGTAGGGAGATATACAGTTTACTGTTTTGCATTTGTAGTAATATAGTGTGACCAAGGTCATGGGAGCCTCTTATAATTGCAATTTAGGATCTTTATTATTACTTTTTGAAGTTGGTTCTTAACAAAGGTTGCTAAAATAAATACTTCTTCACTTGCTACTCTGATTACTTCTATAAATAATATTGCTTGATGGAAATGTTGCAGCAGCTCTGGACCTGTTCTTATACCACATTTCCAGTTTGACTAATTTAAAACCTCTTTTCAGAGTTGCAGTTTTGAGAGGTTTCAAATCCTTCCGTTGGCCGGCATCACTGCCCAGGTCGGTTGGCTGCCGCTCCCGTCGCAGCAATTATGTTGAACATGCACCGAAAAGCTTCAGCCTTCACACTTGTTGTTGTCACTAAAGTTGGAAATGCTGGTGTCTTGGTTTGTCCCCGTAGGTGTGGAGCGAGACAGAATGTGGCCCAGTTGCATTCTTACTTGTTAAGAAACATGAGTCAAAGGTGATTGACCGAGCTGCATATTTTTCTTTTATGACTAATGTTGCTCTAAGCTGTATTTCCTTGTTTGGCAGCAGCTCGTCTGAGGTAAATCTGAATGACCCTGTAGATTTTTTTTTTTTTTTTTAGGAATAAAGAGCATATTGCCTTATGTCGTTTTTTAATTCAATTCAATTCAATTTTATTTAAAGTGCCAGTTCATAACAATGTTATCTCAAGACACTAAAAAAAAATTAAAAAAAAAGAGAAACAGGTCCCACGGCAAAACTCCCTGCAACCACGTGTGATGCTACATGCATCCTGAACGAACAGGAAAAGCTTGAAGAGCAGCCTTGTGTTGCTCAACTGAACGCTGAGATGTTTCACTCTGTTTATCTCCCTCTTCCCCTCTGTCTCCTACTCCTCAGCTTTATGAATTAAATCACTTCTGCTTGACTTCTTTGTTTGCCACAAATGTAAACCTTAACATAATCTGTTGCCACTCTTTCCATTCGTCACCATTTTTGTCTTGACCTGACTGAATTACGTAGAATGCATATGTATTTTTTTATTCTATGAGAACCTCTGTTAATTATCGTTTGTATGATGAATGATTCATTAAGGTCATTAATCAGTAACCATGGGGGGAAAAAAAGGTTGGTTTTTTTGTGCCCCAGAAATGGGGCACAAACGGTTCATGTTCATGTGTGTGAGCAGTGTGTGTACAATCTGTTGCTGGCCAGGTTAGTGGCGCTCTGGCTGTAAGCAGGTTCTTATCTGAACTATTTCTTTCTCTGCGTTTATGTACCAAAGGAATGTGTGTAAACGATCCTTCAGCGATCAAGGCCCATTCCAATCAGAAATACTTTAAAGTAGTACGGAAACAGTCACATGACCAACAGTATGTAAACAATTGTGCCACACAGTAGTTCTTTATTCTGGATGTAAAGCTTTGGTCGACTACAGCTAAAGATGCTCTTGTGGAAGGAGTTAGCGCTTGGCTACCACGGCTACATGTCAATCTCTTTTTGTCTATGCGGAAGCACACCAACAGGTTCCTCAGCTGTCTGCCGAAGGTTGCTGTTGTCTCGCTGGATGTAATATGTCTTCAGTATAAACACGCTTCTTCTAACATGACCGTGATAAATTGTGAATCCTTACTCTTCTTTCTGTCAGTGTGTTGATCAGATGCTTTCTTCATTCATATACACTTTTCAAGGAACATAGTTGGCAAATGGCAGAAGTTAAGTAGAAACTCTTCATTCTGCATCACATTAAAACAAATAATGCAGGTTATTATAAAGTGATTGATCTTTTAGTTAAGTAAGTTTCCAAAACTCAAGATCTATCAGAATAACTGATTTATTTAACTAACTGCTCAAAATACAAGAATAACAAGTTTGCAGTGACGTAGATGAGATACAAATAATAAAAACTTCTGTTTGAGGAATCTGAATAAACAAATCTTTGGAGATGCGGTTTTACTGTGAAATGACAGTAAATGTGGATCAACTTTAGCAGCAATGGTGTATGTCTACAGTTTGATGGATTGTCAATATCCTTACTGCAATTTATCCAGCCATGTAAATATGCCCTGAGAGGAAGCTACTCTGGCCTCGTGCAAGTGAATTGCTTCCTGATCATTTATTCAATTAGTAGCATGAATGATTTAAAGTAATGACCTGACTGCTCCAGCCACAGCAGATTTAGGAGTCAAACAAACTCTTTTATAAACAGGAATTACTATTACCTGCAATTTCAACAACATATTTCAAGTTAATCAGCGTACTAGATACAGAAATAAGTGTGTCCATCTTTCTCTCTGCAGTGTCATGTTCCCAGGGCGTCTTTGTGGAGCCATTGGAGCCCATCACGTCTCAGCGCTCCCTGGCTGAGAGTGAGACCAGGCTTCCCTGTCGCTACCAGGTGGACGAGGAGGAAAAGGTGGTTCAGGTCACATGGCTCAAGGAACACGCAGATGGCACCAAGGAGCAGATCATCACTGCCCATTTCACGGATGGCCACACAGGTAGGCTCCAGGGCAGGGCTCAGAGCTGGTGGAGCCGTTTCTACACTTGCTTTGGAGGAATTTTTAAACATAGAAGCACGAACACCTTGGACATTATACATACAAGTTGGCAATGGGCGTCATAAGAAAAATAAGATATCTGGAAAACACAAAGATGGGAATAAAAAAATAACACTTTTGTTATGTTAATCATACTTCCACCAAAACCTCTTTAATTCATATAATAATTCTGGATCTGCACCAAAATGTAGTATGTCCTCCAACCTTATTTGACTTCAGAGATGTCTGTTCAGTATTTTTATGAAAGCCTGATAAACATCAATAATAAATGCAACTCCTAACTCCTATTTTATTTTGTGGGTCAGAGTTTGGCCGTTACGCAGGCCGGGTGAGGTTTGAAAGTGGCAGTCCCATGGAGAACTCGGCCCTGCTCATCCCCAGCACCGAAGTGTCGGACGAAGGCCGATACACCTGCCACATCTCCACCTTCCCCAACGGAAACTTTGAGAGACGCGTCACCCTCACAGTCTGGAGTAAGAGATGTTTTCTGTCTTCACTGAAGGCAACAAGTGCTGTCTGCTGTGGCGAATTAGCAGTTTTTGTCAACCTGGCCACAAACATTTAATGTCAAAATTTCAATGTGTGAAAGACTCAAATTTGTAATGGAAAAAAAAACCAATTCATCTTAAAAATGTAAAATGGCAACTTCCGTCCAACTTTCAATTCTTTGCTTATTTGAAAGTAAACTCCCTTGAAGAATTCCCCACTGTATATATAATATTATATCCATTAAAAAATAAGTTATAGTAAAGTTAATGGCATTCTCAGTTGTCATTTTATTTTAAAAATAGCATTCTCATAAATACGCTATCTTGTACTGAGCATTACAGTGTGACTTACTCATAATTCACAAAGTGAATGCATTCACAAGCCAACAATAGTAACAAAATGCCCTTTTCCCCATTCCAATATCCAAATTCTATTGTTTTCTTGTTTTTTTTTTTTTTTTTGTGGTACATGTGCAGAGAATTTCTTCCCAGACAGGAGCTGTCAATCAAGCACACAGTAGATGTTTCTGCACTGTCCTGTTTCTTTCTGTTCTCGAAGCTTCTGGACATGGTGCTCTGTTCTTTGTGTGTTAATCCATAATGGCCATTTCCGCTGATGCTAACTACCTGTTGTGTCCACATAATCTAATAATAAACACCAATGAGCCTTAACCAGGCGTTAATTCTCAGGTGGTCACAACAGGGGTGTGACACACCGACTTATTACAGTTGCTGGAGACAGTTTTAGGTCAAGACAAATCTGCACCATGATATAGTCCTATTGCATCCTCTTCCTGCAGTAAATGTGTTTCTATTACTAATACTATTTTAATTTTGCTTTTTAACAACCAAAACAATTTTAAAATTGAATTTTAATTCTTGACATACCAAAAATGATACAGTTTAGTATTTACAACATGGAGAATATTGCACATGACTAAAAAGTAAGCTAATGTATTTAAGTTAAAAGCAAAAGCATCAGTCTTTTAACAGCGGAGCTCAAATACTCAGGTCAGACAACAATAACACTCGTTTGAAGCATTTGTAATTTCTTAATGAATCCTGTCAAATCCAAGTTTGGTCTGATTCTCCTTCTTTATTTTAGTTCTACCCATCGCTTCCCTGGAGCCCGAGATCCTGGTGGAGGGTCAGTCTTTTCGAGTAGCTGCTTCCTGCCGAGCTGTGGGTCGTCCACCTCCCCAGCTTACCTGGAACACTGATCTGCCAGGAGAGTACCAGGACCGCGTCAAAGAAGACGGCTCCGTGTCCAGCTTGTACTCCCTGCATCCACTGCGCAGCATGAATGGGAAAAAGCTGGACTGCATGGTGCGGCATCCTGGCCTAGCGGAGCCACGCAGGATCACAAACTACCTGACTGTTCACTGTATGTACACTGCTGCAAACTCCTGATATAAGCTCAGGTTAAACAGGCAGAGTATAATGTACAATACAAGGTTGTTAGAGGCCAAGCTCCAACATTTTCTGGAGAAGCTAATAGATTCATACTATCTCAGCCGTAGGACTCAGGGATCAGTGCTTCCATCTCAGTCATGGAGTTCCCTGAGCAGTGGATGAGATTCAACCTGAGTACCTTCAGGTTCTGGGTGTTGTAGGGGATAGTGCCTGCAGAGTAGCAAACTAGGGTGGTGGTCCCCATTCTCAAGAAAGAGGAAAGGGTGTGTTCCAGCAACAGGGGGATCACATGGCCTAATGGGAAGATCTGTGTCCCAGTAATGGAGAAGAGAGTTCAACTCTTAGTTGAACCTCAGAATCGATTATTTTCATTATTTTTATGAACAGAATTTCTATGGGCAGCCAGAGGGTCAGGTTTAGTGACCTAACAATTCCATCCCTGCTTTCTGTGGATAATGATGTCATTTAGAATAGAATATTTATTTGTTATTACAACAAAGCTTTGGCCACGCAGACAGGGGCATGCTAACTCAACACAGAAAGGCCTAACAGGAGACTGAACCCACAACCTGTGCTAGAGTGACAGAGTGCTAACCACTCTGTCACCCTTTTATTGGCCTTTTATGGATATTTTTTTGTCAAGTGTGAAGCGGCTTAAAGGAGGACTAAAAGTACCAAAATTAAACAAATAAATAATTAAATATGTCATTAATTATTTAAAATGGGAATTAAATAAACGTGTTATTAAATGTGTCATTAATTAGCATACCAATTCATTTGAGGTAAAAACATATAATTATTTCACTAACTAATTAATTAATGGTATATATAATTATTTCACTATTTAATTCATTATTTCACGGTCCTTGCGTTGCAGTGGATTTATTCATGAATTTATTTTATCTGTCAACTTTGCCCATCAAAGTTGGTGGGCAGATCCTAACACCTGATTGGTTACCCTGCACATCGAGCCAAGGCAAATCGATTCCAGATAATGGATTGATGTAGAGTTTGTGAACACATTCCCATACACTGGGTGTCGCTATTCACCTTTACGTTGGTTTGGATACTCTATTAAACAAAACTTTATTGGCAACCGCTAAAACAGGATTTTAAATTCATTGCAGGTAACCAGAAGAAAGTGGAGAAACGTCACTAGGATTTGACATGTAGACACCAAATGAGCGATGAATGGTTCTGTATTCATAACATCTGATAATAATGTGCTAACTGAATGAAATAGATATTATGATATAATATTCCAATTAATATCAATATAACCAAAATAATATGTCCATGGCTAATATAGTATGTCAAATGCATAATTTCCAAAAGCACTTTTTTTTTTTTTTTTTTTTTTTTGCAACGACATGTAAGTGAAAAACATGAAATGAAAGTGAGTTTTGTTACCCTTTGGGAACTTATCATTTACAGTATTTGGAATATATAAGTGCTTGTGAAAGTGGGAGTGGAAGTGCTTGTGTACTTGTATGTGAGGGGAAAAGGCAGGGTTTTACCAATTTCTATTGAGAAAGAGAAGTTTTTTTTTTTTTTTTTTTTTTATGTTGTTCATGTTGGGGCCAAGGTGATTTCGACTCTTTGAGACCAGTTCTCCTGCTTTGGAAAGTAGTCTTTCACAGACTGGAGAAAATTTCCTTTTTCTTGATTGTTCCATAATGCACACCAACAGCATCAAGCAGTCTTCTCCTGCGCGAATGCAAATGATTCAAAAGTTGCCAAGATAAGCTAAATAATTTAATGTTAGCCAGGTGTGCTACTAATCAGTGACTTGGGACACAGGTGTGGGTTAAATTAGATAACATCTTGGTCGGAATACAGCTGCAGAAATAACTCCAATAAATTTCTCTGCTATACATGATACATGCACGGGGTCAGCAGGTCCTGCTTCCACATACTCTGCAAGGTCCAAAATATCTCTCACCAACTCTCTAGAAAGTTCACGGAGATCCTCCATCAACACAGCCTCCATGTTTAGAAAGACTAAACAGACCAAAGCAGTAGAGTAGACTAGATTTGCGTCAGCCCCGCCCATCGACGTTGATGGGCGAGGTTGACAGATAAAATAAATTCATGATCACTGCAACACAAGGATCATGAAATAATTAATTAAATATGGAAATAATTATAGTGAAATAGTCATATATGTTTTTTACCTAAAATGAATTGGAAATTAATTTTAATTAATGAGACATTTAATAACACATTTATTTATTTAATTCCAATTTTAAGTAAATAATGACACATTTAATTATTTATTTAATTACGTATTTATTTATTTAATTTTGGCAAGTTCTCCATAGCGGCTGGGAGGAAGATCATATCCTCTGAGTTGAGACCATGGTCATCAGCCGGAAAAGGGTGGGTTGTCTGCCCTAACCCTAACCTTTTTTACTATATGGAACATCCTCTCCTGCTCTTTTTATAACTAGTATATTTTTTAAGTTGCCTTTATTTTTGGTTTAGTGTGAATCTCAGAATTTTTTTGCAGTGTATTGGGTTCATATTCAGTGCTCCAACATGAATTTTTCTGTGTCAGATCCCCCAGATGCAGCCATCTCCCCTTCCACAGCGGAATGGTTTGTGGGTTTGGAGAAGGCCGAGCTGATGTGTAGCAGCGGAGGATACCCCAAACCTGAGAATGCCACCTGGAAATGGTACAGTCAGCCTGCCAGCAACACAGGATATGAACTGTTCACCTCAGTCTGGTCTCCAGCAACAATCAACAGTATTTAAACACCACATTTGACCTTTTGCTTCAATTTTATTCTTTACATAGCACTGGAATGTGTCTCAAAACATGTAAAAGCCACTTCGACACACACTGAACAACAGGCGTGTTGCACTCACTTTCTTTCTTTGTCGTGGTATAAAAGCTGTAGTAGCAGGTTGCCCAAATCAAAGTTAGGAAAAGAGTGCGGGGGACATTCTCACACAAGGGATAGAGCAAGAAAGAGGCACAAGAAAGAGCCGGAGACACATCTTAAGCTCTTAATCGCAGTGCTGTGCTTTAAATATAACTCTAATGCCTGCTAAAACACAGGGTCTGCACTTTAATTAGAGACAGTGCACCAGCCATCACAGCCACGATGGAACACACAATGACTGAAGTCTGTGTGCCGATTGAAAATGATTTCAGTCATGAAGCAATGCTGAAATGTTATGATTATTCTGGAAATAACGCTTTAATGCCCGGACCATTTGGTGCATTTGCTGGTGCAGCCTGTTCCTGCACAGCACAGAGACGTTTATGTTAGATTTGAGTTCCTCAAATGACTGAAGAAATAATCTGCTTCTCCACTGATATTTGTCTAATAAGGACTCACATGAGTCCCTATTATACAGTACATATAATGCCTATAAATGTTCAGCCCATTTGCAATACTGAGTAAAAACCTGTTTTGATGTTGACATGAAAGAAGCATTTTTACACATTCTTGTGAAAAGAAATATACAAGACATTTTATCGGCATTGTTTTATTGTAACCAGACATCTTAGAATAAAGTCTTGAATTGGTGATTGTATGACATTTAGAGATTGGATAAGAACGAGCAGCTAACTCGTTAACTATTAACAAATAGCTAACTGGTTAACAAATAGCTAACTATTTGTTTCGTTTTAACCAGCTTTTGTGTGTCCCATTCAAACTCGACCCATCACACATAAAGTAGACATCAGGTGGGGTTTTGAGAAAAAAGAAATGTGAGCTGGCTCCAGGTTTGTGGGGGTCAGTCAGTCAATTGAATGGCTGCTGCAGAACAGTGAAACTGCAGGCAACATAAGCCCTCTCAGTGGACCTAATTGGAAACCAGCTCTCTATTGTGCAGTCAGTTATGCTTTCAACCGCTGCAACTGCACTCGCTTATATCCCTCAATCCTAGTGTTTATCTGTGCTGTTTATTTCAGTGAGTGGAGCGGTAGATTTTTGTTCAGGTGTATGGGGAATTGGTGGTTACAGTCTGTGGTAACCCTGATCCTGTGTTGTGTTGTGAGACTTCTATGCGTAAACCGGTTTGCTGTTGTGGGATGAGTGTTTTTTTCGACCTGTTTTATTCATTGCTGATACAATGAGTGTGACTCACCTCTACTGTGAGTCATTACATTTTCTGTTTTTAACCTCTGAGTTTACCTGATGACACTTCTGATCACTCAGGAACAGTGGAGCTTTGCCAGATGGGACTTCTGTGGTTGGAGAAAAGCTCATTTTTGGGCGTCCACTTCGCCTGAATGACAGTGGGCTCTATCAGTGTGTGGTCAAGAACAACTTAGGAGTTGGAAAAACAGAATATATGATGACAATATCAGGTAGGTGCATGACATTTTAGTCTTAATATACTGTATGCTTCTTGGTTTTCTTTTGAGGGTTTATGCAAGTTATCTTCCATTGCTGCACTTGTCTCTTTTTTTCAGAGAAATCTAAACTCCTCGATGACTCACCCATCAATACACAGTTGCTGATCCTTATTGGCGCTTCAGCTGGAGCTCTGGTTATAATCCTGGTCATCGTGGTTCTTCTGGTCAACCGCTACCATCGACACAAAAACAGAAAGCTTGTGAGGCAGCTCAGCGAAAAAATGTAAGATGATTATGAATTTTTTTTCATGAATGCTTTTAAATAATCAAACATCATTAATTTATTCATGAATTCAGTTTTTCTTTCAGTTCAGATGTACTCCACTTTGCTTTTTGGTTTCTTTTTTTACAGGGAGCAAATTAACAACCTTTCAAGACAAACATCGTTGAGGAGGCTGAACTCTGTCAGCACAGATCCTAGGGTACAGGTACAGAACATACACAGCACACACTGCCATGCTGATAAATGTCACCTGCACGTGTCTTAGAGAATACACCCGTCCTGAGTCGGAGTAGCCAGGGTGGAGCCTCTAAATAAGTACAAACTGCTTGATGAAACGAGTAATCAGAAATGTACTTGCCTGATTAATCATCTATAAGAATCCTTTTGCATATGGATATTTATCGTAATTTTTTACGTTGACAGTAATGTTAGTTTGTTCAACTTCTCCAGCCTGATGATTATGCCCTGCTCAAAGTGGACAGCCGTATGAAAAACAGCCAGCTGTCTTTGGTGAGTTCCACACTGAACACAATGATTGTGAAGAATTTGAGGGTAAAAAAAAATCTGCTGGGATGTTTTTGATGTACATAACTTTTGGTGTTTGGTAGTGTCTTGTTAAAACCAGGCAGAGATCGGATCATTTTTACTGGAGATTTTGTACTGAAAGCTGGTGGCTTTGTGACTGGATGTTTCGATGCCTTGCTTCACCATGTGAAAAATCACATGGTTCCCCAAAGGAAGCTTCATTACTACACACGTGTTTCGGCAAAGTGTCATGCTGCTTATGCTAAAACGCTAGGGCAGTTTTCAAATTCTCATAGTCACAGGCAGCCCTCTAAACTTTGTGGGTTTTTTGAGAGGAAGAGAATTTTTGCTTGTGTTTTTGCTTTATTTCCACTGATTGCCAATCAGAGAGAGTAAGGTTTAGTGAGGATTAGATTAAGATTTTTATATAAATAAACAAACATGAAACATATTGATTTACATAGTTACTTATGTACACATGACATACAGAAAAATATCAATAGGTTAGCAGATAAGGGTAGCGTGTTTTGTAGTGAGTCTTTGAAAACAGAAATAATCCAGTTTTTGAACAAAAATTTGTGAACCCCCCAAATCAAGTCTGTACAAGCATTTCTTATTTTGTATTCTTATATTTATTTTTAATTTCTTAAAAATAGTTTGTATTTCTATCAATCTTGCATTGTTAAACATACTGTGCATAATGTCTTACTGTTTCATAATTACTTGCCCATTATGATTCCACTAAAGTGCTATTTCAAAGGTTGGCCGGAAGATGTCGCCATAGTTACGGGTATCAAATGTTTCGAGACACCGTTTCAGCACAGTTGTTTCAGATTGATTCAGTCGATCAGACAGCTTCGGTTTCTCCATCACTATTTCTTACCAAAATATCATTACTATTTGTGTCCAATTTTGTATTCTTGCCACTTTATCTTTTTATTATTTTATAAGACAAATATCTCTTTAATAAAAGTGAATTCTATCTGTTCAGTTTGGTTATTCAGCAGCATCTTTCTAAGTCATTTAACTGTACATGTCACCTCCCCACAGGAACGACCTGTTTACAAAGGCAGCCAAACCACAGTGGGCGGGAAGTGGTATCCACAGGGAGGGGTAGAGGTGGATGAACTAGGCCGCCCTGTCGTCTGGCCCAATTGCAGCGAGAGCCTGAGAGGAACAGAGATGGAGAGTGAGAAGGAGGAGCGGAGGAGGAGGGTGGTGTCATACCTGAAAAGCAGCAACATGTCATTGGTACAGTATGATACTATATACAGAGAGATTAGCCTGAAAGGCATTGAAGTTTATTTTTCATGTCACATCATCGCAACATCGCGTGGACATTGTGGGCAGTGCCACTGGATTGGCCGGAGCGGTGGTCCCTCTTTTTAAGACGGGGGACAGGAGGTTGTGTTCCAACTATAGGGGGATCACACCCTGGATAAGCGGTAGAAGATGGATGGATGGATTTATATGCCATCATCAGTGTTGTCATGGAGACTCCTTTTTATTCGTAAATGTTAAATGATATCGAAAATGATGATGATTTTACTTCTAAATTGTCATTCAGTCAAAATTGTGTGCAGTCAGTCTGTTAAATTAACATATACAGTGATATCCAAATAGAACTGGTTGAAAATCAATAATCATCTAAATGTGTAGAGAGTGGGTTCATTAATTTCCAGCATTTTGACTTTCATTATTTCTGATTAATAGTGGGAATACTGCATACTGTAAAACAGAATTCACTGTTATCCTTATTCCAGTTGAACTGCCCAGTCCTCTGTCCCACTGTAACTACTGCACACACTTTGCTTCGTTATATTAAGTTTAGCTGGAATGTAATGTGTAATCTAATGTAATACTGTATCCTGTCTGCCAGGACTCAGGACTGCCCTCTTCTATGGGTCCCATAAAGGTCCAGCAGGATGGCTGTCTGGAACCCAGAGACTCAGAGCAGAGCAGCCCTAAGGAGGAAGACTCTCCACAGTCAATACTAGAGGGACATGGGAATGATGAAGACAGCAGCTTCTATCAGCTGTCAGAAGCGCTCACCAATCACTTCTACTACAGTAACGGAGTCCTCAGGCCCAAATTACACTCCAACGCCATCCTGCTGCACTCCAGATCCCAGATCATCTAGAACACAGAGGCCTCCTGCTCAAGTAGGACCGCTGGCTTTACATTATGGCCACATATCAGACAGAACTCTATGCTGCCGTGTTTCCACCATTGGCAGTTTGTTTCAAGTGGTTCAAACTTTTATAATCATATAGTGAAAGAAACACCCAACCCCCATATAATAACTGTGCATGGGAAAAACAAAAATGATATATTTTAAGAAGAAAAAGAAATAGGCTCCACTTCTGACACAGTTGATAGGAATTAATTTATCCACAATACAAGAAAAAGAACCAACTCGAACTTTGTCTTTAATATATATATATATATATATATATATATAAATAAGATTGCAGTAAGCTGTTTAAATACTGTTTATGAAAGTACAGTTTTTGGATGTCTGCTGAAACGATGGCCACATAAGGTGTGTGTGTGGCATGCATGCAAAAGTCTGAGCACCCCAGTTCAAATTTGTGTTAATGCGAACAGTTAAGCAAGTGGAAGAAGAAATGATCTCCAAAAGGCATCAACAGGAAACACTCATTTGAATTATTCTAAATGATATCAATGTTTTATTTTTTTCTTTTGTACAAATTTAGGACTGTGCATAGGAATAAAAACCCCAGGAGATTTGAGCTATCAGATATATGTGACCAAATTATATCTGTATATAATCTATATATTATATCAAATATATTAGGCTGTTAGGGTGCTGGCTAGTTTATAGCCATCATTAAGCTAAATTTCAAAGCTCTGAGAATTCCAAGACTGCTCTAATCCTTCCCCAAACATCAGGAGCCATGGGCTCTTCTAAGCAGCACTCTAAAAATTCTTCATTGTGGCCATCAGTGATTTTTATTTTCGATTGCGAAGTGGATGGATTGGTGGAATGGATTCACCTGGATATTCGACGAGCATTATCCATTTGTAGAATCCCTTGTTAACCTCAGCTTTTTACAGATGGTTTCATGTTTGCTTTCTAAATTTGTTGGTATTTAATTGAATCCATTCCTTCCTCTGCACTTAAGGTAATTATTATTTTTTTATTATTATTATTATTATTATTATTTTTTTTTTTTTTTTAGAAAAAATTGGATGTAAAATTAAACAAGCCAATAGGCATAGATAACTAAGGGGGACTGTCCTTTTACAGACTTACATGTATAAATTCTGTAAATAAAACAAAATGAGAAACATTATCTGTGTTTTAAAAATAGAAATATTCTATATTGTGCAGGTTTTTTTTTTGCAGTCACTGGTGCAAATTCTTACTCCACTTAAAATACATATCAGTATTTCCCTTAAAAATAGAAACAATATTGCAACATAGTCATACCTACAGTGGGTACAGAAAGTATTCAGACCCCCTTAAATTTTTCACTCTGTTATATTGCAGCCATTTGCTAAAATAATTTAAGTTGATTTTTTTTCTTCATTAATGTACACACAGCACCCCATATTGACAGAAAAACACAGAATTGTCATTTTTGCAGATTTATTAAAAAAAAAAGCTGAAATATCACATGATCATAAGTATTCAGACCCTTTGCTGTGACACTCATATATATTTAACTCAGGTGCTGTCCATTTCTTCTGATCATCCTTGAGATGGTTCTACACCTTCATTTGAGTCCAGCTGTGTTTGCTTATACTGATTGGACCTGATTAGGAAAGCCACACACCTGTCTATATAAGACCTTACAGTTCACAGTGCAGGTCAGAGCAAATGAGAATCATGAGGTCAAAGGAACTGCCTGAAAAGCTCAGCGACAGAATTGTGGCAAGGTACAGATCTGGCCAAGGTTACAAAAAAATTTCTGCTGCACTTAAGGTTCCTAAGAGCACAGTGGCCTCCATAATCCTTAAATGGAAGACGTTTGGGATGACCAGAACACTTCCTAGAGCTGGCCGTCTGGCCAAACTGAGCTATTGCGGGAGAAGAGCCTTGGTGAGAGAGGTAAAGAAGAACCCAAAGATCACTGTGGCTGAGTTAAGTGTTAAGTGTGGAGAAAACCAGACATTGCTCATCACCTGTCCAATAGTCCCAACAGTGAAGCATGGCAGTGGCAGCATCATGCTGTGGGTTTTTTTTTTTTTTCAGCTGCAGGGACAGGACGACTGCAATCGAGGGAAAGATGAATGCGGCCAAGTACAGGGATATCCTGGACGAAAACCTTCTCCAGAGTGCTCAAGACCTCAGACTGGGCCGAAGGTTCACCTTTGGGACAATGACCCTAAGCACACAGCTAAAATAATAGAGTGGCTTCACAACAACTCTGTGACTGTTCTTGAATGGCCCAGACACAGCCCTGACTTAAACCCAATTGAGCATCTCTGGAGAGACCTGAAAACGGCTGTCCACCAACATTTACCATCCAACCTGACACAACTGGAGAAGATCCCCAAATACAGGTGTGAAAAACTTGTTGCATCATTCCCAAAAAGGCTGTATTAGCTCAAAAGGGTGCTTCTACTAAATACTGAGCAAAGGGTCTGAGAATATTTGACCATGTAATAGTTCAGTTTTTCTTTTTTAATAAATCTGCAAAAATGTCAACAATTCTGTGTTTTTCTGTCAATTTGGGGTGATGTGTGTACACTGAGGAAAAAAATTAACTTAAATGATTTTAGTAAATGACTGCAATATAACAGAGTGAAAAATTTAAGGGGGTCTGAATACTTTCTGTACCCACTGTACATTTATTTCTTTTGACATGTGAAAATGTGATTGTAACATCCTTCACACACACAGAAATGTCTGGTTAACTCTTTACAAAGTGAAATCTCCTCTACAGTTGAGGCCAAAATTATTCATCCCCAGGAAGAGCTGAACATTTTCCCAATATTAACTGTTTGCATCTCATCGACTGGGTTTATGCCAAATCCAGTTTAAAAAAAAAGTAAACAGAGCTAAAACTTCATGTTATATTATTAAATGGAGAAATCAAGAGATTTGTCTGATTTCACAAAGGCAGCTAATGATGTTGGCCTCAACTGTGCGTAATCTGCCATCTCCTAATATGGCCATTTGGGGGGGGGGGAAACAAAGTGACTTCTATAGTCTCACGGAGCTTTACTTTGGAGCTTAAACTTAAACACAAGGTTGAATTTGTAGCCCTTTCTTTTAGTCCTTATTACGAAGTATTATTCAGGTAATTACAAGGTAATTGCTGAACTTAGGTAATCACCACTGTAATAAAGAGGTAGTTGCTAAAAGAGGTCAACAGGACAAATCCTCCATTTTTATAGTTTAAGTTCTTCCCTCAACTTGTGTGGGATGTATAAATGATCTCTAAATGACCCTGTATAGTCTAACTGCTCCAGATTTAGTTCATTTTACCAAAACTAGAAAAAAGGGCAACACAACTTCTCATCACACATCAAGAATTTCTTAATCTAGGCATCAGATATGGATTTTTTTTAAACTGCATTTTGTGACTGAGCATCTTTGTGAATCCGTTGGTGGGTGCGAAGGTTACTCCTCTGAGAAAAGCTCTTTCCACATATGTCGCACATGTATGGTTTCTCTCCCGTGTGAATTCGTTGGTGAATCTCCAGGTGGCTGACACGGTCAAAGCTTTTACCACAAAATGGGCAAATGAACCACTTCTCCATAATGCGGCGGCCTGCTAATGTCCTTTGCAACTCTGGCTCATTTAAAAAGAAAAATCTGCTGTCTGGTTTGAAGGACGTCATGTCCTTATTTGGAGACAGTTTATCTATGAGGAGCCTAGTGGGCACACCTCCCCCTGTACAAGTCAATGCATCTACAGGTTGACCTCTCTGCCCATGGCTAAATGTCACAGGAGCCCTTGATTTACTCGATATACCCTGTCCTTTTTCCATCATCAACCTGTCAGAACAAACTGTCTCTGAGCTATCAAACATGTCCAATGCGTTCTGAATGAATAGGATTTCTGAGTCCAGGCTTTGTAACAGTTGCTTTGGTTCACAAAAACAGTCCGAGTCATCAGTGTTGTCGCCGTCTTGCACGGAAATAGTTGACCACTGCTGACTCTCTTGTTGGTCTGGTACCTCGAGAGTTTGGTGGTTTGGTTCCATTTCATTGTGACCTGCTTCTTCATTGGCATTGTTTTTGATTTGCCCCTCCTGCTCCACAATCTGGACATCTTCCTGCTCCTCTGACTTGATGATTAAATCTTTGCCATCATGTTTTGTTCTATCACTCTCAGAGCTGTCAGATTCTGACCGTTCATCTCTTGGTGAAGGAGGTGTTCTATGATTGGTCAAAGGGGTGGTACTGTCTTTGAAACTGTGATCACAAAATGATGTCTGGGCTGAAGCGATCGCTGGTCCTAAAACAAACATACAAACAAAAGTGTTTCTGAAGAGCTCTAGAAAAGTTGATTACTTACTAAACACATTTTACTCTTTAAACTCCAACAACCTTCTAAAGAACTCTATCTAAAAAAAAAATTATAATAAAAAAATAAGTCAAATGATTTGTTAAACATCTCTCATACATTCTGACTCTCTAAACAAACTCTGTTTTATTAATGAATAGACAATAAACAATTCTAATAATTACAGTTATGTTAATCTGGAAATTTTGTTGTTTAATGTTATGAATGCGTCTTGAACGAAAATTTGGGAATGCTGACTCCTGTCAAAGAAGAATTTCTGTCAGCATTTGGGACAAAGTAAGAAAAAAGTGTATGCATGTGTCTATAATTTCATCTCAGTTTGCTTTGTTTTTGTGAACTGTAACATTACTGTAAACACTGAAACGTATTAGCTCGTCTTTAATGAGCACGTATTCTTACCATCACTGCTGTTCCGCTGCTCCCTGTTCGAGGAAGACGATGTAGACAGACACGCACTCTGCGTCTTAGAGAGGATATATAGTCGCTCGTTTTCGATTGAGATTAACTTCCTGTTCAAGGCTTCTATTTCATTTTCTTTTCGGCGCAGTTCTACTTGAAGGAGACTGAAGCCGTCCTCCCACAGCTTACTGATTTCTAGTACAGCAGCTTTAGCTAACATTTCCATGATATTGGTTAACTTGCTCTGGAAAGCTCCGCAGCTATCCATGTCGAGTCAGCACGTCTATTGCTGCACGCTACACTAAAGTGACGGACGACAAGATCTCCTCTTAAAAAAATTCACCTAAATTACACAAAATCAGCTACTGATATCTTCATAACACTAGAGCGTGGAAATGTTACGCACTAGGGACCGGAAATTGTATCTGTCATGTGACCATATGACGGCACGTACTGTAGGACAAATAATGTCAAAAATCTGAGTAAAGAAATTTTTGTATGACTTCATCTGTATCCTCCTAATGTAATGGTTATCTATCGTCTTAATACTTTTTTGTTTGTTCTCTTCTCTGTTTTGCGATATTTCCATACAGAATCTGATTTATTTATTTTTACTCTATGAAAATGTCTTTAAACTTCGTATGAGAACTAAAACAACATTCTGGGTTATAATATTTGTGGTTATAAATCGGTATAAATAAAATTTAAAAATGACACTATGAATTTTAGACGTTCTAATACTAGTGCAGCGTTCTTGTCATTATTATTACATTGTTATTTTAGTATCTTTAATATGATAAAGCGGTTATATATATTTTTTTTAAATCATTGCGCCGTGCAAAAATACTGCTATTGATTGGTTCATCTGCCTGTCGATCAAATGTAAACGGGTCAGTGGCAGAGATAAAAGAGCGACAACAGTCTTCTGAGATATTATCCTAGTAGCATTTAACAGCACATCGTTTTGTTGTTTTTTTTTTTTGTGTGTAAACGACGTAAACAGACTTAATGGCCACTTTAGGAAACAGGCCTTTGGAGGTGTACGCTTTCGTGGAAAGAAAACATCCTATTTTTTGTTAATCTTCGCTCTAAGTTTGTTGACAAACAGCTAGCGGCAGTCAAGGAGCTAACTGCGTTACTGCATTACAGTCCCTTATACCAGTTTCAGTAACCAGTTTCACCAAAAAGCGAATATATGAAGTAAAACAGGTAGGTCTGCAATTTTTAACAAACTATTACCTTCTTTTGTTACTTTAGTTTGTTTACATTTTCAGTATGGCGAACGTCATTACTGTATTTCTTTTCATATTTCAAACTGCCCTGCCCAATATGATTCGTTGCCAAACTGTATTTTTTTTTTTTTTAATTTTTTTTTTTCTAAGACCACTGACATGTTCGTTACTTTAAAACCTGAAAGAATGTTAGGTATGCAGTGACTCGCATTTTATGGATCCTTTACTGCGATAGATTGTGGTTAGATGAGAAACTCCTGTTCACTTTTCGTAAATATGACCTTGCACAAATTACATATTGAGGCATCTGTTTTTTTTTTTTTGTTTTTTTTTTTGTGGAATTCAAGTTTTTTTTTAAGTTTTATTTACTTTATTTATGTTTAAAAAAAGTGAGTGTATTTATGTTCACACGTTATGATTTGATTGTCCCTTTTTGTGATCAATCAATCAATCAATCAATCAATCAATCAATCAAGTCAGTCAGTCAACATTTGATCTGTAGCTGTCATTTTCCCTTGCTCTTTATTCATTTGGAAACTAGTGTGTTCTGGCCTCCAAAGCTCTGTTGGAGATCGTTTCACAGTATCAACAGGCCAAATTTCGCAGACAAAAACAAACAAAAAAACAAAACAAAACAAACTAGACTTGTTTGAAAAGAAATTTAGTCACGATTCCTTACTTGCCTTTGAATCATATGCATCTCAAAGCTTCCGAACCATCTTCCATTTACTAAATGTTGTAATGTTATAATATACACTTTTCATTGTATAATGTCCATAGTAGTCCATAGTCTTTTTTTGCCTTTAGAAATGAGCTGTTCAGATTGCAAAATCCGAGATAATTATAGATAGAAAAAAGTGATGTGGGTTTTACGGTGGTAAGGATACTTTACTCGTAAAGATCCTGAATGTAAAAGTACCCACCTACATTATCTCTGAGAATAAGTGTGACTTTAGTCAGTTGTGTCATTTTGTACTGTACTACTGTAAATGTAGGATATATTTCAGGGGTCGGGAACCTATGGCTCGCAAGCCAGATGTGGCTCTTTTGATGACTGTATCTGGCTCCTGGCTCTCAGTTAAATCTTAGTTGACATTTCTTAAGACAATAAGTAATGAATAATAGTAAAATATTACAGAAATCATAGTGTTAAAAATAATTTAAACCAAGTTATGCCTCTAAATTTTAGAATGATTTCAGCGGCGCACAGCAGCGTTGCCGTGGATGAGCTTCAGTTCTCGATTTACCGGTCGATCTTCGTTCCTACCCTCACCTATGGTCATGAGCTTTGGGCAGTGACCGAAAGAACAAGATCGCGGGTGCAAGCGGCCGAAATGAGTTTCCTCTGTAGGGTGGCTGGGCTCTCCCTTAGAGATTGGGTGAGAAGCTCTGCCATCCGGGAGGAGTTCGGAGTAGAGCCGCTGATCGTATACTCTGCTCACGTCCAGATTGATAAATGCGAGAATATTTTTTTTAAAGTTTAACCTCACCACATATCGACCAGAATATAATGCCATCAGCAAAACCATGCAGCACCAGAAGCCGCATTAATGGTAAGAAGTATTTAACGGATTGGATAGCTTCAGTGTAACAACATTATTAAGAAAAAGAATAAATTCAGAGATCTCTTAAACTCTACAATTGTTGGTCTTGTTTAAAAATTCACACATTTGGTTGTATTTACAGTTAAAAAATATTTTAAAAAATGTGACTTTTTTGCCTCACTTAGCTAAAAAGGTTCCCGACTCCTGATATATTTGGTTCGTATGGGCTGCTTGGGCTGACCTTGCCAATGATTTGGGTGTGTTAAAGAGAACATCTCTTTATTTTCTACTGTTTCGAGTGACAGGTGAATTCTTGACATTTTTGGTGAATACTTTATTAGAAATTATCTTGTAGAACAACACAAATGAGAGGAACATTCTCACTGACAGGAAAGCTACTGAATTGTATCAACCTGGACGTTGCGGCTTTATTCTTCTCAAACAACAATTTAAGTTCCGCTGTACTATTATAAGAAGGCCAAAAAAAAAAAAAAAAAAAAAAAAATCTGATTTGAGGAGCAAAAATTGGAAGTTAGAAGTCTTTTAAGGATGGGCCAGAGGCTCAGAAGAATTTCAAGTAGGCCTAAATGATTTGTCTGGTGTCAGTGATGTAATGCTAACATATCAAAGCAGAGTTCTTTGATGACTCTTGACTGTACAGACCAGTGACCAGTCACTCTGTTCAGTTCAAATGATTTTCAGTTCAAATGATTTTCCTACATTTACTGGAACATGTTCCGAGATATGCTGTCATTGTTTTTTGTTCATATGGGTTTGGCGCATGCGCGAGTTCGCGTGTGCAGCCTGTTTACAGAGCTCCGATCCCTTCTTCGTTTTCCGAGACATGGCTGCATGAAGATGTGCCTGATGACTACGTTTCTATCGCGGGCTTCTCCACTGTACGGGCCGATAGAGAGCGCGCCAGCTGCGGGAAGAGCAGAGGGGGAGGGGTCGCTGTGCTCGTCAACCACCGCTGGTGTCATCCATCGCACATCACCGTCAAGGAACGGATCTGAAACGGATCCTGAGGTGGAACTATGTACTGTCGGACTACGGCCTTATTATCTGCCGAGGGAGTTCTCTCATGTTGTGTTTGTTGCTGTCTACGTGCCTCCGTCAGCCAACGCACACAGCGCCTGTGACTCTATCCACGCTGCGGTAGCCCGGATTCAGAACGCCCACCCTACAGCCTTCATCGCCATCTCCGGGGACTTCAATCATGTCAGTTTGGCCAAAACCCTCCCCACCTTCTCCCAGTTTGTGGACTGCTCCACCAGGGAGGGAAAAACATTAGACCATCTCTATGCTAATGTTCGTGGCGCATACCTGGCGGCACCCCTGCCCCCACTTGGCCGTTCAGACCACACCCTGGTGTTCCTCAGAACATCTTACACACCCCTGGTGAAGCGCCTTCCCCCCTCCCCCAGGTCTGTGAGGAGGTGGACAGACGAGTCTCTGGAGGTGTTACAGAGCTGCTTTGAAGTGACAGACTGGGCGGCACTCACTGAGCCCCATGGAGAAGACCTTGACGGGCTGACGGACTGCATCACCAGCTACATAAACTTCTGTGTGGACTCAGTTGTCCCAATAAAGACTGTGAGCTGTTATCCAAACAACAAGCCATGGATAACCAAGGACATAAAAGCCACACTCATTAGGAAGAGGAAGGCCTGCAGCTCGGGAAACAAGGAGGAGGCCCGGGCTGCTCAGAAGGAACTGAAGGTGCAGCTGATCCAGGCAAGACGGAGATATGGGAGGAAGCTGGAGTGGAAACTTCAGCAGAACAACATGCGGGAGGTGTGGAGCGGCATGAGGACCATCATGGGACACAAGCCGACCCGAGGGGGAAACGTTGAGGGAGATGTGAACACAGCCAATGAGTTCAACATCTTCTTCAATCGCTTTAACACTGCAGGAACTGTCCACTTCCAGCCAGTAGCAGGCACCCCCCTCCCCTCCCCCTCACTCCCCCGTCTCCTGTGAAAAACCCAGCTCACACCTCAGACTACACCACCCCTCCCCCTCCTGACACCTCCACACTGGCTATCACTATGGAACAGGTGAGGTGTCAGCTGCAGAGACTGAAGGCTGGTAAAGCACCAGGACCTGATGGAGTGAGCCCCAGAGTCTTGAGGGGCTGTGCTCCCCAGCTCAGTGGTGTCCTGCACCAGATCTTCAGCCTGAGCCTGAGCCTTCAGAGAGTCCCCCTGCTGTGGAAGACATCGTGCCTCGTCCCTGTCCCGAAGACGTCGCGCCCCAGCGACCCTAAGGACTACAGGCCCGTGGCACTGACCTCCCATATCATGAAGACTCTGGAGCGACTCGTCCTGGAGCAGCTGAGGCCCATGGTCCAACAACTGCAAGACCCTCTCCAGTTTGCCTACCAGCCCCATCTTGGTGTAGATGACGCCATCCTGACCCTACTCCACAGAGTCTACTCCCACCTGGACAAGCCGGCCGCCACTGTGAGGATCATGTTTTTTGATTTCTCCAGTGTGTTCGATACCATCAGGCCGGCTCTGCTGGCTGAGAAGCTGGCGGTGATGCAGGTGGATGCCTCCGTGGTGTCCTGGATTGTGGATTACCTCACTGGAAGACCACAGTATGTGCGTCTGCAGAGCTGTGTGTCGGACAGAGTGGTCAGCAACACCGGGGTTCCACAGGGGACAGTCCTGTCTCCCTTCCTCTTCACCCTCTACACCACGGACTTCAACTACTGCAGCGAGTCTTGCCACCTTCAGAAGTTTTCTGACGACTCTGCAGTGGTAGGATGTATCAGCGGTGGTGACGAGGAGGAGTACAGGACTGTAGTGGACAACTTTGTCACTTGGAGTGAGATGAACCACCTCCAGCTCAACGTGACAAAGACAAAGGAACTGGTGGTGGACCTGAGGAGGACCAAAGCTGCTGTGACCCCCATCTCCATCCAGGGGGTCAGTGTGGACGTGGTGGAGGAGTACAAGTACCTGGGGGTGTACTTGGACAATAAACTGGACTGGAGCAGGAACGCGGACGCAGTTTACAAAAAGGGCCAGAGCCGCCTCTATTTCCTGAGGAGGCTGAGGTCCTTTGACATCTGCAGGACAATGCTCAGGATGTTCTACGAGTCTATGGTGGCCAGTGCCATCATGTACGCGGTAGTCTGCTGGGGCAGCAGTCTGCGCGTGAGGGACACTAATAGACTCGAGAAGATCATTAGGAAGGCTGGACATGTTGTGGGGGAGGAGCTGGACTCTCTGACGGGGGTGATGGACAGGAGAATACTGGACAAAATCTGGACTATTCTGGACTCTCCCTCCCACCCCCTCCACAAGGTGTTGGCCAACCAGAGGAGCTCTTTCAGCCAGAGACTGCGGCTGCCGCGCTGCTCCACCGAGAGACACAGGAAATCTTTCCTGCCTGTCGCTATCAAACTGTTGAACGCTGCACTTTAATCTTACAATTCACATTGTAGATAAGTGTAAATATGTAAATAATGTAAATAATTATAGTGTGATCTTTTATTTTATTTTTATCTCATGCTCTGGTTTGGATTGCTTCTGTAACAAAGGGAATTTCCCCTCGGGGATGAATAAAGTAACTCTGTCTGTCTGTCCGTCTGTCTGTCTGTCTGTCATATGTTATACTTTTTATTCAAGTCATTCTAATTGTGACATGTCTGCACTGTATTTATGCTGTAAGTGTGAGGTAGAATCTTATATGCACTGTAATTGGATTTAACAAATCTGAAATGAACCCTAAATAGTTCGTAGTAATTTATAGTAGATTTATGAAACCACAAAGGAAACGTTAGTTATTGCTTATTTGTTGCTATTCTTCAATGTCAATAGATGACAATGAGGCCTAAACGAATAATCACAATTGCCTATAGAAGCTTCTAATATAATATTTTGGCCATTTAACCTTACCCAGATTATCAGATTATAGCTAGACAGCATAGTTTATCAGCTTTATAGCTTTTTCACGGTAATAATATGAAAAATTAATGAATAACATAAAGGTTAGATTTAAAAGCAGCACAGTTTACAAGACTGTTAGCCACAGGTTTCATTTCTCATTAGCCTTTTGGACCCTGGTGATTTTCTTGTGGATGGCAGAAAGATTCAGATTTCTTTGGCTAATCTCCCACAATTAGACAACCAGCCCTTATTACGGTCATTACATTTGGGCTTGTTAAGCAACACTGGCTTGTCTCATCCATTTTAACCACTTTACAGCGTTACTTGTTATGAGAGAGAAAAACATCTTAAGAAAGACTTTGTGGGCTTGTTAACTCTTTTTCTTTGACAATTCAACAAAATTGGAATTGTTCTTTTTATGCTTTGTTTTTGAACAATAAATCCCTTGGCCATTGTATAATGGTTGTACGAAACTGCCCAGGTGGCTCAAATGTATCATTTCTTTTTGCATTCTCTAGGTGCTTAAAGGCTTGTCATACATGTGAAATCTCACCCTGGTGGACTCCTTACATTGGAAGCAGTGAGGACCTACATTAGAAAAGAGCACCTTTATGTGCTTTGGACCAAAGATTGTGTGATGTCTTTTTCTTCCAGAACACAAATCTAATACACACACACACACACACACACACACACACACACACACACACACACAAATTACTATGCAGCTGTGAAATCTTTTAAAACAACTCAGTTCTTTTGTCATGTGGATTTATTTAAAAAAAAAAAGGTTGATAGTAATCTCACTTACAACATCCACATCATCATGGAGAGGAATAAACGCAATTCCATTGCTGGGTTTCCTACATGGACAGATTGCATTAATGAGGACAGAGATGTAATTGGAGTTTTTGGAGTTGGTGAGATGGGCTTAAACTCACCTTCACAGGTAAGTCTTTCTTTATTTTTGTTAAGAATAATGCATCATGTGCACGAAAAGCACACAAGATACACTGTATTATTATTCTTGGGAGTACAGTACCTCGCAAAATTATTCATTACTTTACTACTATTTCTACCCCTCCCTTCGCATTTAATGATTTATTACATTACAGTCTGCAATCTAAATGTTGTTTTCTCATATGATGTTGAAATAATGTTTAGGGGTTCTGTCACCTGGTACTTTTCTACTGTTCCAGGAAACTGTTTAATTGTCTAGTATAAGGGCTAAAGTAAAATGACAATGACAGCCTTTGGAAGATATTTTTTGCAAACCTAGTTTTGAACATGACCCAGTTGGATTGCGCCCACCTCTCCAGGAGTGTCCAACTAGTGGTTTCTGAATGCAATGATTCCAGTTCTATCTGTTCTTTTTCAGCTGGGGAGGGTGTTGCCATCCTCATACAGAGCCCTCATCAGTGCCTTTTCATGTCTTACACGCCTTGATGACTTCACCTGTGAGTGGATTGGCTCTGGCTTTTTCTCTGATGTCTTTAAGGTGTGTGGTGGTCAGGGATTAGAAGTTTTCTTTAGCTGTGCATTTCTTCACACTTTTTTTTTGAATTCCTTTTGTCTTTATCTATTCTGTTACTAATTCTGTCCATC
Source organism: Pao palembangensis (assembly GCA_015343265.1). Taxonomy (NCBI): domain Eukaryota; kingdom Metazoa; phylum Chordata; class Actinopteri; order Tetraodontiformes; family Tetraodontidae; genus Pao; species Pao palembangensis. The sequence goes on along the minus strand of CM027093.1, from coordinate 11,495,057 downwards.
CAGCTTTTGAGCTTGACTTTAGACCTATATCCATAATCAGTCACTCATTCGCTAATCGTTACTCACTTAGCTGAATTAGGTTGAGAGGACTTCTTGGTTCTGTAAATGGCTTAATAATGTTGCACAATGAATACAGACCATATTATAATTTTTATGACAGTTTTTCTCAAATGCTAAAACACATTTCACAAACATTTCCTCCATGTTCCCCAATATCTAAATACAACACCCTTTTCTAAAGCTACAAACACAACCACACCTTCTCACTTCAAAACTCAAACTTTCACACCAAAAGAGCAGCTCGAAGCTTTCAAAAATGTAAACACTGTACACATCATTACACACCACAGCAAAACAATTGAAAACACAATGCTCAATTTGTGAGAAGGTTCTTTGTTTCATAACTGCCAATGCATATTTTTAGAAACTTTACAGTAACGGATCTTCTTAGATTTCTGCAGAGGATTAGGCATTTAGATTTGTGAGTTTCATATGAAGAGTATAAATCTATAGAAAATACTGCATGTGCACTACTGTAACAACTCAATGCAAAAACAGAATCTATTGCACACAACAGTACTCTTGAAAACATGATCAGGGTGTGAAGTTTTTTTATTTACTTTATTCACACCACAATCACTGGGCGGCATCATGTCGCTGAGCTGCATCGGGCCACATCACCTCATCTACATCGCAGGCTATATTGTCTCTTGCCAGGCACTGCGGGAAAAACGCCCTGGAATGGCGAATCCATCCTTGGAAGGCCTCCACTGGGATGTCAACACAGGCCGGCTCCATTGCCCTTAGGAGGTTCTCTCTAGTGTATGGTTGTCTGTCATAAACCTTCCATCTCCACGATGAGAAGAACTCCTCTATAGGGTTCAGGAAAGGGGAGTAGGGTGGCAGACACATGTTTAAAAAGTGGTTACTGTTGGTGGTGAACCACTCTGATTTGGTTTGTTCTGTGGAAGCGGACATTGTCCCAAATGATCACATAAATGTGATATGCAGCCCCAGGATGGTGTTGTTGGTGGTCCAGGAGGATGTCTCTTAGCTCCTCTAGGAAGGTGAGGAGACGTTAGGTGTTGTAAGACCCAAGGACAGCATGCCGGTGGACAAGCCACTTTGAACCCATGGCTGCACAAAAAGTAATATTACCCCCCCGTTGGCCAGGAACCTCAGTGATGGCTCTTTGGCCAATGATGTTACGGCCTCTTTGCCTTCGTTTCTGCAGGTTGAAGCCAGCCTCATCCAGGAAGAGGTACTCATGAGGTCTGGCCATCGCGTCCAACTGTAATATCCTCTGTGAAAATGTGAAAGTGCACAAGTGTTCAGAACAACAGTCAGGTAGCACAGTATTGTCCAGAAGTAATGTAGGCCACTGAGCAACACAGTATGTCCACTAACTGTACTGTGAACATGGATGTATACTTACTTGCACATACTCGTAACGTAGGTCTTTGTGTTGCGCAGAGTTGCGCTCAAAGGGAACCCTATAGACCTGTTTCATCTGCATCTTTTGGCGCCGGAGAACTCGGTCTATTGTGGCCAAGCTGACATCATCAATGCTCTCAAAGTTGACATTATCGGCAATGACTTTGTCTCTGATCTCCCGGAGTCTGATGAGGTTGTTCTCACGAACCATATCCACAATGAGGGTTTCTTGTGCCGTAAATATGGCAACCCTCCCACCTCTATGTGGCATTCTTTCAACTCTAAAGAAAGAAACATGTGTTGTCAATTGACATGTTTTACAATAACTGATTTGAAACCAATAGACTACTTTCACAGGCTTGTAAAACTGTATTGTGACAAAGAAAGCAATAGAGTACAATACCTGTTGTGTTGTCTGAATGCCCTGATAATGGTGGCCACGGTGAACCTACTCAGGTTTGGACGGACTCTTAGTCCTGCTTCAGTCATTGTCATGCCATGGACAATGACATGGTCAATGACTGTTGCTCGCATCTCGTCCGTAATGATGGTGCGAGGTTGTCTTGCACTCCCTCCTGGACCTTCTCCTCTCCCTCCTGGACCTTCTCCTCTCTCTTGTTGGCCTGCTCCTCTTCCTCCTCTGATTTGAACTCCTCTTCCTCGTTGGCCTGCTCCTCTTCCTCCTCTGATTTGAACTCCTCTTCCTCCTCTGATTTGAACTCCTCTTCCTCGTTGGCCTGCTCCTCTTCTTCCATGGCCAGCTCTTCTCCCTCCTCTGACTCGATTTCCTCTTCCCCTGACTCTGCCTTCATCCATTGTGTTCGTTTGGAATCTTCAGCAAACTGTGCACTCTGAACTTGCTTTTATACATGTGGTCACAGCATTAGCAACAAGTATCTTCAATTTTGAGTCGTGTGTAATGAATGACGCCAGGTGTGTTCATTGTGTTCAAATATTGCTGACTGTGGCAAGCATTTTGCATCACATGAGCTTTCATTTGAGAATATGAGCAGAGTTCTTTTGCAACTTGTGTTTTAGCAAGGAAAAATGTGTTTAGATTTATGAGAACGGAGGATTGTGTTTTGTGAATTGTATCTTCATGTGAAATGTGTTTATGATATTGGAAAATGATGGCTAGATTTAGTAAATGTGTTTAGACAACTGGTCATTTGGTTTAGAGGATTGGCTTTTGTGTTTTAGCATTTGAGAAAAACTGTAATAACAGCATGTGTAGCCTCTCATGTATGACTGCAGAGGATGATAGTATATATTGCTTGTTTAGGGACCATTGATTGTAAACTACTTTTTACAGTCCGTTATGAGATAAATTTTTTTCACTGAACGGGGTGTGGTCATCTTCATTTAAAGCCTGGGTAACCCCACAAAATGGTGAACTCACTAATTATTTCAGCATTTAGGGAATAGGGAGTGATTTTGGATACAACCTACAGTGGGTACGGAAAGTATTCAGACCCCCTTAAATTTTTCACTCTTTGTTACATTGCAGCCATTAGCTAAAATCATTTAAGTTCATTTTTTTCCTCATTAATGTACACACAGCACCCCATATTGACAGAAAAACACAGAATTGACATTTTTGCAGATTTATTAAAAAAAAAAAACTGAAATATCACATGGACATAAATATTCTCAGACCCTTTGCTCAGTATTTAGTAGAAGCACCCTTTTGAGCTAATACAGCCATGAGTCTTTTTGGGAATGATGCAACAACTGGATCCTCTCCAGTTGTCTTAGGTTGAATGGTAAATGTTGGTGGACAGCCGTTTTTTGGTCTCTCCAGAGATGCTCAATTGGGTTTAAGTCAGGGCTGTGTCTGGGCTATTCAAGAACAGTCACAGAGTTGTTATGAAGCCACTCCATTATTTTAGCTGTGTGCTTAGGGTCATTGTCTTGTTGGAAGGTGAACCTTCGGCCCAGTCTGAGGTCCTGAGCACTCTGGAGAAGGTATTCGTCCAGGATATCCCTGTACTTGGCCGCATTCATCTTTCCCTTGATTGCAACCAGTTGTACTGTCCCTGCAGCTGAAAACACCCCCACAGCATGATGCTGCCACCACCATGCTTCACTGTTGGGACTGTATTGGACAGGTGATGAGCAGTGCCTGGTTTTCTCCACACATAACGCTTAGAATTAAGGCCAAAAAGTTCTATCTTGGTCTCAGACCAGATAATCTTATTTCTCATCATCTTGGAGTCCTTCAGGTGTTTTTTAGCAAACTCCATGCGGGCTTTCATGTGTCTTGAACTGAGGAGAGGCTTCCGTCGGGCTACTCTGCCATAATGCCCCCACTGGTGGAGGGCTGCAGTGACGTTTGACTTTCTACAACTTTCTCCCATCTCCCAACTGCATCTCTGGAGCTCAGCTACAGTGATCTTTGGGTTCTTCTTTACCTCTCTCACCAAGGCTCTTCTCCCACAATAGCTCAGTTTGGCCGGACGGCCAGGTCTAGGAAGTGTTCTGGTTGTCCCAAATGTCTTCCATTTAAGGATTATGGAGGCCACTGTGCTCTTAGGAACCTTAAGTGCAGCAGAAATATTCTTGTAACCTTGGCCAGATCTGTGCCTTGCCACAATTCTGTCTCTGAGCTTTTCAGGCAGTTCCTTTGACCTCATGATTCTCATTTGCCCTGCACTGTGAACTGTAAGGTCTTTATATACAGACAGGTGTGTGGCTTTCCTAATCAGGTCCAATCAGTATAATCAAACACAGCTGGACTCAAATGAAGGTGTAGAACCATCTCAAGGATTATCAGAAGAGAAGGACAGCATCTGAGTTAAATATGAGTGTAACAGCAAAGGGTCTGAATACTTATGATCATGTGATATTTCAGCTTTTTTTTAAAATCTGCAAAAATGTCAACAATTCTGTGTTTTTCTGTCAATATGGGGTGCTGTGTGTACATTAATGAAGAAAAAAAATCAACTTAAATGATTTTAACAAATGGCTGCAATACAACAAAGAGTGAAAAATTTAAGGGGGTCTGAATACTTTCCGTACCCACTGTAGGTCAAGTGTTTGACACATAGGTGTACTTTTATACTTTTACTTTTATAATTTGTAATTTTTATGTCATTTTTTTTCAGTTTATAAATATGAAAACATTCCTTTAGGATGATTACGTCCTAGTTTATGAATTAGTGGGTGTTTAATATTTTCTTTAAATGAATTAACCAGAGTAGTGGGTATTTGCCTATTCATATGGTGCCTCCTGATTAAAATCAACACTCACTTAAAATATGATTTGATCGGTGAAGTTCTAAAACTTTCACAGGGTTATTTTAATGATATCTGACAGCTGTTGATCAGAGATTTTTTTTAACAATGTTATTAAACTCTGTTTAAGCCCAATAAGTATGTTTTTTGATAATAACATGTTTTTAATAACATGAAAAGTCTGCATGCTGTGTTACATATTACCCTGAAATTAGGGTAATTCATTCCTTATTAAGATAATTCTCTCTTCAAAAGATAATATGAGCTCATGATGATGTAAATTTTCTCTTAGCTGCAACACATTGGTGTTTTTTTTTTTTTTTGTTTTTTTTTTTTTGCTTTGACATACAGTAAACCCTGTTCAGGCCTCTGGAGCTGGGATATCACTAATGCATGGAATTACAAAAGTCATGATTGTTCTTTTTCGAGTTAGAGAGAGAGAGACTTTTTTTTTGACTTATAAAAACACACTTTATTTACCTTTTACCATCTAATAAATAATTAAAAGATGATAAAAAAGGTTACAGGTTTAAACAAGTGGAGTAAAAGGTTAAAACCAGGTAAAAACTATACAAGATTATTTAAAGATACTAGTTCCTCTTGCTGGGTCACCTTGCACAAGCCTTCCTCACATCTTCACAGCTGTTTAAAGGCTTCCAGGTTCTTCGTCTCCCTGTAGAAGTAGAACTCCAGCCTGATTCTGGCTCAGAGGGAAACCAGCTCACACAATGTCTCTGCCTGGATTTTGTTCCTTTGGGTCAGGTAAAGCGCCATTTTGGCTTCATCACTCAGGAAATTTAAAATCTGGCACTTTGCTTTTGTTCTTTTATCATATTTAAAACCACCAAGAAAAAACTTGAATTGAACACCAAAGATGCTAAAAACAGCAGTCAAAAGGCTAAAAAACGGGGTCAGTCTGCTGCACTCAGTAAACATGTGGAAGACAATCTCTGTCAGGCTGCAGAACAGACACTCGTTTGCAACATTAGCGTTTAAAACTGAAACAAAGGAGTTGGTGGCGATGGCACCATGGAGGATCCTCCACTGCAGGTCTCCTCTTCCTCAGAGGAGGTTTGTAGAGGGTCCTCCACTGTGGAGGCTGGCCCCCCATCTTGGCAGTCCACACCGTGGGGGCATGCTGGCTCAGGTCCCAGGCGTTGGCCACCTTGGTGCTGGTGGAGTAGATGGTCCGTCTGTCTGCTCCATGCAGGCTCAGTGCTCCCTCGCCACAGGATCCCTGCAGGGGCCCACTCAGCCGCGTGGGCGCAGGGCTCACCTGGAGGTCAGGGAACGTGTCCATAGGGTCGAGCTGAGCTTCTCCTCTGGACCACCTCAGGAGAAGGCTCCTCTCTCTGTCTGAGAGCTTCTGCCTCCAGAGCTCTAGGCTCCTCTGGATCAAGTGAGCAGAGCGAATGCCCAGCACAGAGCTCAGGGTCTGGATGTCACTCAGCATGGGCCTCGCCACCTCCAGCAGCTTCTGCAGCAAGACAATCCCTGAGCGCCTCAGTGCCCCCATCAGTCCAGGCAGGGCGTCAACTGACATTGAATCTTCCACCATAAACCAAAGGCTCCTTCAATAACCAGTGCAGAGAGGTTGACTCATTGTGGGCCCATTTCAGCCATGCACAGGACTTAAAAACACTACGATAAAAAGGGGACAAGCCACCTGTTGATAACAATTTTAAATCAGTTAGAAACAGAGCCTCATCTAGTCCCAGACTGTTAACCTGTCTAAAAACACAATTGGCCACCTCCCTCCACACCAAATCAGATGGTCCTGTTAAAAACCTTTGAATAAAATGGATTCTGAAGGTGGCAGCTCTGCTGGCCAGGTGAACAAGGCCCTGGCCCCCCTCATCACGAGATAAAAACAATACGGCTTGTGGAACCCAGTGGAGACCATCCCAAAAAAAGTTCACCATCTCCGTCTGAATGTGGGCCAGCAGCCCTGATGGTGCCTCCACACAGGTGAGACGGTACCAGAGCAGAGAGGCTACCAGACTGTTTAAAACCAGCACTTTCCCTCTGTAGGACATGTGGCAGTGAATCCATCTCCACTCATGATGTTTTCACTCCCTAGGTAGATGCCCAGGTATTTCAGACCATCCGTTTTCCAGGTCAGTCTGTCTGGGAGTACTGTGAGGCTTCCAGGCCACTCTCCAACCGCAAGGGCCTCGCTTTTTCCCCAGTTCACCTTTGCGGCTGATACAACAGAAAAACAACTAGTGGTATCGTTCAGTGCAGCTACATCCTGCTGATCTCTAATAAAAACCACAAGGTCATCAGCATAAGCAGATAAAACCACACTTTTTGTAAAACCAGGTAAAATCAATCACTGTTGAACGCAGTTTGTGTAGGAGGTGAGGGAGAGTGCATAGAGCATCCCCGACAGCGCACAGCTATGCCGGACACCTCTATGTACCCTGAAAGGAGCACACAGGCTGCCATTGACCTTCAGCACATTCTCAATGTTACTGTACAACACCTGGATCCTGGCAATAAAGCCTGTGCTGAAGCCGAAACTCTCCATGACCTTCCAGAGGAAACGGTGTTCAGCACGGTCAAAAGCCTTTTCTTGATCTAATGCGACCAAGCCGATGTTCACACCTAATGAACTGGAGAGATTCAGGACATCCCGAATGAGGCAGACATTGTCTGCCATGGTCCTGCTGGGCACACAGTAGATCTGGTCCCGGTGGATGACCTGCTCCATAGCTTCCCTCAGCCGAATAGCCAGAGTCTTGGAGAGTAGCTTGTAGTTGGTGCAGAGGAGAGACACCGGGCGCCAGTTTTTAATGTCCTGCAGGTTGCCTTTTTTGGGCAGGAGAGCGATGACGGCCCTCCGGCAGGACATGGGCAGAGTCACTGAGGCCAGGCTCTCGTTAAGAACATCCAGCAGATTAGGAGCCAGGATGTCCCAGTAAGCCTTGTAGAACTCCACACTGAGTCCATCGATGCCAGGAGCTTTCTGGCTCTGCATGGTCTTGAGAGCAGTATGCAGCTCTTGCAGGGTCAGTGGATGCTCAAGGCTGGAGTTGGTGTCCTCAGACCCCCGAGGCAGTCCGTCACTGAACTCCTGGAACTGGCCGTAAGTCTCCTGGTACTTGCTCCGGAACAATGCCGAGTAGAACTCCACGGTCCTGGCTCTGATCTGGTCTGGCTCTGTCAGCTCCTGCCCGGTGTCTGACAGCAGGGAGTGGATGGACTTCCTCTGCCCGCTCTTCTTCTCCAGGCTGATAAAGAAGCTAGAGGGAGCACCCGTGTCATTGATGTTCTGAAACCGGGACCGGACCAGGGCTCCTTGCACCTTTGTGTCCAGCAGGTCAGCTAAAGCCTTCTTTTTAGTTCTGAGGCCTTCAATGCATTCCTCGATTTTAAGACAATAAAACTGGTCAAGGCGGGCTAAAATTACCGTGTCATCTCTGTAGTGGGACCATGTATACTGTCGCAGCCTGCGTGCATCCTCCTCCATACATCCACCAGGCCATGGCAGAAGACCAGCTGCCTCAGAGCATGCTGGAAAGCTGGATGAGGCTCTGCATGTATACGGTATACTGCGCCGTCTTCAGTACAGTTAAAATCACCTCCTAAAATCAGGTAATCTGACGTCCTGTGGCTCTGCAGCTTGTTGCTGACTTTCTAAAAAGAGCTTCCTCTCTGAACCATCATTTGGAGCATAAATGTTCATAAAAACAATATTAAACCTGTTAAAACCAGCTTCTAAAAGCAGAAACCTCCCCGGGACGAAGTGTTCCACCCTGAGGGAGGCCGGGGTGAAGGCCTTGGAGAGCAGGATGTCCACCCCCGCACTGACAGCCGTATGATGGCTGAGGAACATGCCTCCTCCCCACTCTCTGCTCCACCAAGACTTGTTTTGCTGGTCGCTGTGGGTTTCTTGTAAAAATAAAACATCAATGTGTTTTAGCCTTGCTGTTTCATAAATTACAGCTCTTTTCCTGGTGTCTCTGGCCCCGTTCACATTTAAACTCCCCACTTTAAAATTGTTCATTAGGGGAATTAAAAATGAACACAAAAACTATATAAAAGACCAATAAAAGCAAGCAAAGTGCCTATTTGTGCTCTTGTCACTGTGGTCCGATTTGCCTTTTTACTTTTAAAATCAGCTTTTTCAATCTAAAAACTTCCTGATCTGTGAGATCTGACTCGGCTCTGTTTTTTATGTGACCCTTAGCAGATTTATAAACGCATTCCTTGTCTGGTATAATAATTTTCCAGGATGACCCCCTTCATGTTTTTGGTCTCTTGGAGGAACGTTTTTACCATTTGTTCTGTGTACCCTTTCCCCCCTGGCCGACTGGCTGGCTGGCTGGCTGGTCCCTGGGAGTGGGACAGGTTGCTGTCGTCAGACACACAGTCCTCACCCTCACTGCTGACTGACCACTCAGAATTCCTGCGTGTCTGCCTGCTGACCTTCGCCCCGACGTCATCGCAATGTTTGCTGCTTCTTCGTTTTTTTGAAGAGCCAGCAAACTCCTGCTCCATCACTCCCTCAGCCCCACCTGTCTGCCCCTCACTCATATCACCTACCTGCATCTCACCCACTTCACCTGTCTGCTCTTCACTCATTTCACCTACCTGCGCCTCATCTACTTTACTTGTCTGTTCTTCACCTTTTTGTCTCTCACCCATGTCACCTAACGGCACCTCACCCACTTCACCTGTCTGTTCCTCACCTGTCTGCCCCTCACATCCTTCACCTTCCACCACCTTCTCTTCCGTTAACATGTTTTCCTGTCTTTCAACTGACATACTTTTCTGTTCCTCCCGAACCTGACCAATCTCACCCTCTTGGTTATTATTAAGATCCTCTTTCTGATTTCCCTGATCTTCGAATCCCGCAGCACTTACACCAGGGGGGACGCCAGCACCGGCCATCCCCGCAGCCGCGACGGCATCTGCCGCTCGGCGCGATGCAGCGCGGGGCTTCACAGCTCAGAGCGACCCGCATGGGGCCCCACCATCCTGGCCTCGCTCCTCAGCGGTGGCACCGGCATCGGCTCGGAGCGGACACATTTTTATGATGTGTCCCTCCTCCCCACAGCCGAAACACTTCATGGCCGCTGAGGAGACAAAATGCACGTAGTCAAACCCTTCGACTCTAACACGGAGGCGAATCTCCAACTCCTCGCCCCGGTTATTGAGGATCATGTATACCTGTCTACGGTGGGAGACAGGTTTTATTCAGTTATTCCCCCGTACTTTAATTAATTTTCAGTTTGTGTAAAGGGGAGGGAAACTGTTTTGGTGGTCATCAAATATTTCTCCACTCATAATAGAGAATGTGAAAACACTCCCGACAATTCCCTGTAATATGGAAAGTGTTAATCTATCTATATTCTACATGTGAGTTTATGCCTGTATAGAATAAAGCTGAATTTTAATATATTTTTTGGAATGTTGGGAATTTTTAGTAAAGTTAATTAATTTTTATCAAAAGATTATATATTTTCTCAACTTTTTTTTACACAAATTTGAAATAGTGTAAAATGATAGACATGAGATAAGGGCAGAGTAAAAAAAAAAAAACAAGAACATTGAAGATAAACTTAACACTACAGGACAAGAAGATAACTTCATGGAAAAGCTGAAGGGTGGGAATGGCAGTTTGTTGGAGGCTGTGGGTATGAAAAAAAGTGGGATTGGGACCTATGAACAGGAGGGGATGTGAAGAAGTGAGGCATTTGAGAGGTTGGAGGAATATTTATGGTGGTGGGGGATGAGTTGTTTATTCTGCTATCCGGTGGTGGAGTCTGCTGGGTCCTACAGTTGTGCTCATAAGTTTACATACCCTGGCAGAATTTATGATTTCTTGGCCATTTTTCAGAGAATATGAATGATAACACAAAAACCCTTCTTTCACTCATGGTTAGTGCCATTTATTATCCAACAACTGTGTTTACTATTTTTAAATCATAATGACAACAGAAACTACACAAATGACCCTGATCAAAAGTTTACATACCCCAGTTTTTAATACTGTGTATTGCCCCCTTTAACATCAGTGACAGCTTGGAGTCTTTTGTGGTAGTTGTGGATGAGGCTCTTTATTTTCTCTGATGGTAAAGCTGCCCATTCTTCTTGGCAGAAGGCCTCCAGTTCCTGTAAATTCTTGGGCTGTCTTGTATGAACTGCATGCTTGAGCTCTCCCCAGAGTGGCTCAATGATATTGAGGTCAGGAGACTGAGATGGCCACTCCAGAACCTTCACTTTATTGTGCTGTCAATGACAGGTCGACTTGGCTTTGTGTTGTGGATCATTATCATGTTGGAATATCCAAGTACATCCCATGCGCAGCTTCCGGGCTGATGAGTGCAAATTTTCCTCTAGTATTGTTGATAACATGCTGCATTCATCTTGCCATCAGAATTTCCCATGCCTTTGTAGCTCACACATCCCCAAAACATCAGTGATCCACCTCCATGTTTCACAGTAGGAATGGCGTACCTTTCATCATAGGCCTTGTTGACTCCTCTCCAATTGTAACGTTTATGGTTGTGGCCAAAAAGTTCAATTTTGGTCTCATCACTCGAAATGATTTTGTTCCAGGAGTTTTGGGGCTTGTCTCTGTGCTGTTTGGCATATTGTAAGTGTGATGTTTTGTGGCACAGTAATGGCTTTCTTCTGGCGACTCGACCATGCAGCCCATTTTTCTTCAAGTGCCTCCTTATTGTGCATCTTGAAACATCAACACCACTTTTTTCAGAGTCCTGTATTTCTGCTGAAGTCATCTGTGGGTTTTTCTTTGCATCTCGAACAATTTTCCTGGCCCTTGTGGCAGAAATATTTGTTGGTTGATCTGATCGTGGTTTGGTTTCAACAGAATCTCTATTTTCCACTTCTTAATTAATAATCACACTTTATTAATCCACACAAGTGGAAATTAAACCTCTGCATTTTTTTCCCATCACATGCATGTACAACACACACTGGCAGTGGGCAGCCACTTAAGGCACCCAGGGAGCAACAACCAACAACCAACAACTAGGGGGTTAAGGGCCTTGCTCAAGGACCCAAAGGGGTGGTCACAATTTCAGTCGAGGTTTCTTCCTCTTCCTCTCATATCTCCCATGCCAACCTCACATCTGGTCTGGTCCGGACTGGACTGGACTGGACTGGAACCAGTACCTTAGATGCCTCCAGGTTATGGGGCTCACCGCTTTATCCACTTGACCACCACCCCCCAAGAGTTTAGAGTTTGAACACTGCTGATTGGCATTCCCAGGTCCTTGGATATCTTCTTATATCCCTTCCCTGTTTTATACAGTTCAATTACCTTTTCCCATAGATCTTCTGACAATTTGTTTGCTTTCCCCATGACTCAGAATCCAGAGATGTCAGTGCAAGGGTCTGTCAGGAGCCCAGAACCTCACTGAACCTTTATGCACATACTGTTTACAAGCATACAGATCACAGGTGTGGATGGTTACCTTTAGTAGCCATTGAAACCCATTTGTGTCAACTTGTGTGCATGTTATCAGGCCAAAATCTCAAGGGTATGTAAACTTTTTAAATCTTTGATTATTGCTGCATTCTCCATTTTCCTTGAATGCCTCACATATAATCTGTCAGGTTTGTCTGATTTCTCATTTTCCTTTTTTCTGAGAAAAATTTGATTTTTTTGATTTTTACTGTCTAAAATGACTGTAATGATTTAAGAACATAAACAAGCCTTTGTGATACAATAGTATAGCCCTGCTCAAAGCCGGTGAATTACATTTTTTTCCTAACTTGGACTGAACACAGTTGGAGTACGTTAAATTAAATGTTTAATTTTCTCCCAGAAGATTAGATCTGTCTTTTTCCTCTACTCTCTACAACACCTCTTTTTGGCCTGGACACTGTGGCACTACTTATAATACTTGTTATACAATACTAACACAGGGGAAGGAAAGTTTTTTTTTTTTTTAACCTAGTCCTACTGTACTATAACAGTGAAACACACTGATACCAACATGTAATCACTGTTTTTAACATCAATAGACTTGCCTTCCAATCAATCAAGTCATGCTAGATGTTATCTAACTCCTTATATAACTTTTTAGATGGAAACTGCATGTGAAGTGCAATTGATTGTGCAGCTCTAGATTTTTGTCATTACTAGCTAACCTTCATTTTACTGAGCAAGATGATTTAGTTTCACTAAATATCCACTACAGAAATGTATCAATTTCGTATCTATCTATCTATCTATCTATCTATCTATCTATCTATCTATCTATCTATCTATCTATCATCCATCCATCCATCCACCGTTAATGTAACTGTTAATTTGTGTTAATATGAAGGTTTGTACAATACTTGTTTTTCAGCAAACACAAAAATTGTTCATATGTATATTCATTTGTATGCCTTTATAAATTCAACTTGCATGGTGTGCTGAAACTGTTGCACAGGTTCGTCACCGAGCTTCAAACCAGGTTATGGCTCTGAAGATGAACAAGATCAGCAGCAATAGAGCCAATATGCTGAGGGAAGTCCAATTAATGAACCGGCTTTCCCATCCAAGTATACTCAGGTTTGTAGAAACACTTTCAAATCACTCAATACAGGCTAGAAATACATAGAGTGTAAATTCTCTCACATATGTAGATGTTTCTCTTTTTTTCTGTGACTTAAAGATACAGTTATCAAACGTTCAGCCTTCATCATACCACAGTCTGTCAACTAATCTCTCTTGATCCTGAGTTTGTGGTTGTGTAATGTGAAACAAAGAATCTTTTAACTAGACTTTGTAGGTCTTGTTTGTGCTTTGGGTGGTCACCTTCAGTGAAATAAAAAGTGGGCTCCTTTGCTTGATTATAGACAGCTGAATGGCATTTCGACCTTAGTCTGCAAAGCACAGGTAAATTTAAATTTAAATAAAAAATAAGCTGTCTGTGTAGGTTCTCATTCAGCGAGGCCATTGTTTCTCTTTTTGGAGACGAGCTGAAACGTCTTTAAGAACCTAACCAAGTCTAATTGCCACCAGAGATTAAGCTTTGGATAAACAATAAGCATTTTTCTATTTTATAATAGCCTATAATTCATACAGTAATGGCCAACATGTCATTGATAATCACTCCATTTGTTAAATTTCAAACATCAGCATTTTTATCAGATATTGTGCATGTGCCATCATTCCATGCCAGTAAGAGGTATTGGCCCATGTACGTTAGAGTTAGCTGTTCTGTCACATTATCACTGAACTTAACATTTTTATAAAGTATTTGTGTATGACCTTGTGTGCTATTTGTTTATTTGTTTGTATTTTTTGAATACAGAGGTACTTCAACTAAAAAGCAACTCAGTGTGGTCTCTCCCTTTCATGAACTGAAATTAATTCAAATTGTTGCATTGGAAAGAAAAATCTTTCAGACCTGCCCCAATGAAACTATGTGAGGAAATCAGCACTGGTCAGTTTAAAGCTGGCCAAACAGCTCTGGTGTAAAAGTATCCCAAATCACCAAGCCAAAAACTCCCAGTGAGGCCAGACTTTTCACTCACAAGCTGTAATTCTGCTATTGGCTTCTGAGTGGAGGAGGTTGTGTTTTTATTATCAGGCATATACATGCATAAATGTCCATGTGCTGTTAATTCCACACACATGCTTGATATCATTTACAATGGCATCTTTGTTGAAAATGAGTGCATTGTGTGAGATTGTTTAACAAGCACACACTGAGGGGTCATTGTTCACCAAAATCCAGAAAGACCCACCTAAGGTAAACTTTTCAAGTCCTGAGTTATGAAACCTGAAACAAGTCAATGAACAAAGTTGTTTCATTTTATAAGTGTTAAATCTTTCTTTCTTTCTTTCTCAAACACACGCTTTACCTATTTCTCTCTGTGTGTCTTTTACACATAGACAAACACTAAGTTGTTTTTCTCTTTGTGAGGACTGCAATTACAAGTGACACACATTTTGGTCCGTACTACAAACACAAAAACGAGCCTAGTAAATCAATGTAATAAATAAAATGGATATAATGTATGAAATAATGTAAAATCTGAGGGTTCTTGTTCAAGCCCTGGACAACACGAGTTGCAGACAAAATATGGAATGTGTGCTGGTAGCACTGGAGGTGCCAGTACATGTTCAGAGCACTGCCGAGGTACCCTTTAGCAAGTTACTGAACCCCCAAAATGCTCAAATAGGGCCCTGTGATGACCTGGCGACTCATCCTGGGATGTACCCTGCCTCGCAACCTATGCCTATGCAGCTGAAATAGGCTTCAGGATCCAACTAATAAATTAAATGAAAATTTAAAGGGTTTTTGACTATTTTCACATTATTTTGACTTATATCTACTACATTTGTGTGTAAGTATTTTTGTTTGCGAAAGCAGAAATAAATGAAAACGATGATAATAAATAAAACACTTATACGAGTCATTTAACATAACTTCTATGAACATCTGCAAACATTTCTGTGGGCTAATCTAATTAGTACTGATTCAGTTCATTTAGATTATATTAATATTAACAACCATTGTGTTGTCACAAAAATAGATCAAGCTATCAGAAGAGATTGCCAGTATTTATTTTAATAATTTGTTTTGCAGGTTCAAAGGAGTGTGTGTCCATGAAGGTCAGCTCCATGCTTTGACAGAGGTTGGAAAACACAAACGCACAATTTTATATATATTTAATTTACATCTTGCAATTTTCCCTTGGTAAATCTGAAGACTTTCTTTTCATCAATAATATGCAGATCAAGAAAGCAGCATGGTCTACTCTTGCAGTGAAGTGAAAGACATACAGATTAATTACACACAGACTAATTTATTTTATTTGGTCTACAGCCAATGAAACGACAAAATTCAATATCTCAGAAATCCAAAGTAGATTTCTCTGTGTCAACTGGACTGAAAGGTTTCCTTGAAAACGTTTCGCCCTCTCTCCAGAGAGCTTCTTCAGTTCTAAGTTTGCTGGGGCAGAGCTTGAAAATATAGCCCTGTGGACCATTGGCATGTTAATGGCCCAGGTGGTCACCTGAGAGTCCTTGGCAGGGTGGTTGGCAGGGTCGTTCATCTAGTTTCGGTTGGGGTGCTTCCCCTTTGTCTGTTGGGTCACATGTTAATGAGTCTCCAGGTCTGGTCAAACAGCGTGAATGTTTGGAATGCTGACGAAAAGAGTGGAGAACTGCATTGTACGTGGGTGACAGAAAGTGCCTTAGTCCACCACCTCTGTTTAAAGATGGTTTTTCCAACTTGACGTGGATGGCTTCCTTGACACCCCTCTCAAACCAGCGATCTTCTCTGGCCAGCACACGTACTTGACTGTCCTCAAAGGAGTGTCCGCTTTCTTTTAGGTGTAGGTGTACTGCTGAGTCCTGTCCTGAAGAAGTGGCACGTCTGTGTTGGGCCATTCGTTTATGGAGGGGCTGTTTGGTTTCCCCAATGTACAGTTCCTTGCATTCCTCCATAAACGAACCTTTCAGTCCAGTTGACACAGAGAGATCTACTTTGGATAACCATGACCTGGATGAGTGAGAATCTACACAGACAATATCTCAGAAACTTAGTCTATTACTTATGACAAACAAGCAAAACCAACTTTTCTGAAATGAAATGTTTAATTAAAAACTACAACTACGCACAGCAGTTAACCTGGGGCTCCATTTGCATGAATTACTGCAGTACTGCGGCATGGCATGGAGGCAATCAGTCTGCAGCACTGCTGAGGTACATCCTCTTCACTTCAGAAGGGTTTAGGGCAGGATAGTTTGCTGGCCCATTAGGCACAGGAATACTATGGTTCTAAACATAGTATTGGTACTTTCAGGAGTGTGAGGTCCCGAAGTCCCAATGGAAAATGAAATCACCATCTCTATAAAACTAGTTGACAGAAGTAAGTATGAAATGCTCTAAAATCTCCAGGTAGACACTGCGCTGACCTTTGACCTGATAAAATACAATGCACTAACATCAGCAGATGACATGACTCTCAAACATCACCGACTGTGGAGACTTTACCCTGTATCTCCACTCTTCCTCCAGACTCTGTGATCTTGATTCCCAAATGAAATGCAAAATTTACTTTAAATTAAAAAGAGGACTTTAGACCACTGAGCAACAGTACACACGTTTTTGTCCTTAGCCTAGTGAAGACGCCTATTGTTTCACAATTTTCTCAAGGTAGCAGATATCCCTTTTTTCCTTTCAAACAACTTTCCATTAATGTGCAAGACTCTTAGACCAGTCAGCTTCTTGAGCAATGACATTTTGTCTTACCCTTCTTGTGCAGGATGTCAGAAGTCTCCCCCATGATTGTGTAGACTTCTGAACCAGCCTTAGAGACAATTTACAAGCTAAAGAAACCTTTGCAGGAATGAATTAATTGGATTGTCCAATACTGAACTTTTTCACAATGTTGTAATTTTCTGAGACCCTGAATTTTGGGTTTTCATTTTTTTTTTTTGGTCAGAGGTAAGGTTTTTAACCAGTAGAAGTCACAGATGAGTAATGATAAAGAAAAAATTACTCAGTGTTGTTTCAAAGTTTGTTTTTTGTTTATATTGCATTTGTGTTGATTGCACATGGTTAATGCAGATGGTTGTTACGGCTCGTTTTTAAGAACCCAACAGCAGACCACAGAGAGATGTTAAATCGGGTTTAATGATAATAAACAGGATGAATAACTTAAAGCGCTCGCTTGGAGGATCGTTAAAGAGGGAATCAAAAATAACTCCAACGGAGGTGAACGACGACGGAGTCGGCTCGGACCGGAGTTCGTCGCGGCTGGCCGGCGAACGAAAAACGCGTCCTCACTCAACATGACGGGAGACCTCAGGGAGAAAAAGTCGCAGTCAAAGAGGGCTGATTGCAGCGAGATAAACACAATGTTCGAAAATCCAAACTTTACCAGGCGAGCACGCCGGAATGCTGAGAACTTCCTCACACATCCAACAGCAGGTGAAGCGATAACAATCTGCAGCTGTCAGACCGCGTCCCTAAGTAGCCTGTTGATGGCTGATGGCTGACAGGTGCGGGGCTCCGGTTTGCGCTCACGGTCGATGGCGACATCTAGGGGAGGAAAAAAGGGCCTGCGCCACAGTTCAAGCCGGTTCCTAACATGGATGTTGTAGAGTCTGACAGCAGCAGGAAGTGATCTACCTTCACGAAGTGATGGTGGATCAGTCTGCCACTGAAGCTGAGCAAACTTGGCATTCTACTCATGGTTCAATGTTGCAGCTTTGGGACCACTTTCACAGATGAATGAAAGTAGTGGAGTCGATCTCGCGGTCTACGCTTCTGACTTGGGTTAGGTTGTATATAAGTTGAATGTCTGATTCTTTCTTTCATAATTGGAAACTTATTGGAGTGTTGCTCAGAACACTGGTGCCATTAAGCATTATATATCGTTTTTTTCCCTTGACCTAAGCCCCAAATTTATTCATGCCAATCGAGCTAGAAGTGTAGTCCAATTTAGATGGAAACGTGCTTATTGTCTGTGTGTCTGGGTGGTGGCATGCAGCTGCATGGGGGAGGAGGGGGTGATTGATCAAACCTCAGGAAATGCTGATTAAAATGATTCACCCACTGCAGGTCCCCTTCAGTCTGAAACTTGGGGTGCTTTAGGGCCCGGGATGGTTTTTAGTCTCTGCCACACCCGCTGGCATTGCGTTGTTGCAGTTGTCCTTTCATCTTCCTCCTGTAGCTGGTCTTCCCATCTCTGATCCTCCTCCATTTCCTTCTGTACAGATCTCAGCCCCCGCTTGTTCCCTGATCTGATAGCTCTTTTCTTCAGTTTCAAGAGGGCTTTAATATCAAGGGTAATCAATGGCTTGTTATTTGGTAAATTTGGTACTTTTTTTTTAAGTCTGAAGTTTATATAGTCAATTATGCAGTCTGTAAGGGCACTGATATGCTCTCCATGTAGGTCAAACCGTAATTGGTGTCACTATCTGTAATTTATGTAATGTTTATTTATGTAATTTGAACCAAGAATCATCTGCTTCCCAGCCCAGTGCATGGAAATGCACTTACAGTTTTTCTCCCATAACTGGGCAGGCAAGAAGTGTTATGCTCAGCAGATGAAAGATTTTTGATACAAGATGAGTTATAATTTGAGTGACACTGGAGTTTGGCTTAATTTAGTTGGCCTTAACTAGTAGGGCTGTAATAAAATATCTAGACACCTAAATATCGCAATACTTCTTGGTACTTCGATAGTTCAATACGTATAATTAAGTACTTCGATACTTCAATACGTATAATTAACTACTTTGGGAGTTAAATCTTTTATCATTCCACTCAAGGGCAGTATCCATTTTTTAATAAAGCCCATATTACAGGTGATGCTTTTTGGTGCTGTCATTGTGGCCTCGGGACTCTTTAGGTAGCCTTTTATGTAGCCTTTTTCTTTTTCTTTTTTTTTTTTTTTTTTTGCTAACAGGTTGAATGGCTGATGCAAATAAAATACCCACTCCCACAGCATTCACAGCTGAAGTGTGGACTCATTTTGTCTTTTGCCAAGAGAAGGGACGTGAATAAGTTTACAAAAGCCACGCTATGTTTGGCCAGGATCTTTGGACGTAATAGGAGATTATACAGCAATAAACAGAATACCTTTTGCTCCATTCCCATTGTGTCAGTATGTCATGGAATTATCCTTTTGTATTGTTGCAGTACATAAATAGTGGAAATCTGGAGCAGCTTCTAAACAGCGATGAACACCTGAGTTGGACCACAAGGGTTAAACTGGCCCATGATATTGCCAGTGGTGTGGCCTATCTGCATTCAAAAGGCATATTCCACAGAGATCTCACCTCGAAGGTTAGTTTGATAATCACATAAGTATGCTCTATGTGATATGTATTAATTGCATTTTTATCAAAAAGTGCAGATTTTATTGAAGGGCATTTTTGTAATATGAAGGTAATAACTTTGTCATTGATACACGTGGGATGACAGTGACAGTGTTGTTCTGTATCTCAGAATTGCCTGATCAGATGTGATGACAGTGGCTACTCGGCAGTCGTGGGAAACTTTGGCCTGGCAGAAAAGATTCCCACAAATCCGTAAGGCATTTCAGATAAAATCTGTATGCCCTTGTCTAACTCAATCATTCTGAAAATATGTTGAGTCATTTACGGCTTTTGAATGACCTGTTGTGAATCTGTGGATCTCTGCATATGTAAATTATACTTGAAATAAACCATCTGACCAAACACCTAATAACAAGACACTGTAAACCTACATTTTGTCACATTACAAGCACAAAATTGAATGTATTTTATTGGGATTTTATGTGATAGACCAACTCAATATATATTGAGACATCCTGAGTCAATACTTTGTCAACTATGTTCTGATACATTATAGTGTTCCGGGGTATGTTTCAACCAGATTTGCATGCTTAGGGACTGCAATTTCAGCCTGTTCTTTGCAAAATAGCTCAAGTGAACAATAATTTTCAAGCCCTCCCACTGATTCCTAATAGGATTTAGGACTTTATTGGGCCATTGTAATACAAAAATATATTCTGATCCAATACTTTTCATTAAAGCTCTGACTGTATGTTTAGGGTCATTGCCCTGCTAGAAGATGAACACCTGCCCTAGTCCAATGTCTTCTGCAGCTTCTTACAGGTTTTCTTCTGTAATTGCCTTAAATTTGGCTCCATTTCTTTTCCTATGAACTCTTATTATTTTCTCCCTCCTTGCTAAAGAAAAGCATACTCACACCCACAAAGACCACCATTTTTTTCTTTTTTTTAAATTAAGGATTGGTGTGCAGCCCTGTGATAGGCTGGTGACCTATCCATGGTGTACCCTGCCTCTCACCCCTTGACAGCTGGGATAGGCTCCAGCAGACCCCTACAACCCAAAGTGTGGATAAAGCAGGCACAGAAAATGGATGGATGGATTGGTGTGCTAAGGTTGATGTGAAGTGTAGTGTTTCTACCCATCACTCATCTGACTAGATCACCTTCTTTCACATTTGCTGTGTCCTTTACATGGCTTGTGGCAGTTGTAAAAATGACTCTTTATTGCTTTCTTTCAACAATGGCTTTCTTCTTGTCAGTCTTGCAAAAAAACAGATTTGTGATGTGCACAATATAGTTGTCCTGTGGACAGATTCTCCCAACTGACTTGTTGATTACTGCAGAATTCCCAGAATTACTATGGGCTGCTTGGCTGCTTCTGGGATTAATGCGATCTTTGCCTGATCTTTTAGTTTACCTTAGCACGGAATCTAGTTGGCTACCATGTTCCTATCTTGCCTGTAGGATTCGTAGGAAGATACTGCAGAGATGGTGTCGTAAACATAAATGTAGACAAACCCAATGAGATGATAACTGATTCCAGAAGGTCAAAATCTGAGCATACACCTCTTTGGATCAGCAACCAGGCAGTGGAGAGGGTGGAAATCATGTTTTTGGGAGTCCTTATTGCGTGTGACCTTTCATCATCTGACAACACCAGTTTGCTGTAGTCCAAAAGAAATTTCCACAAGAAATTCAAACAGGCCCAACTCACCATCAATAGCTTCACCATATTTCACAGAGGTACAGTGGATCTATGGCATCTCCATATGGTTTTTAGGCTGCCGTGAGACTGACAAAAAAGCTCTTCAGATGGTCTTTAGATCTGCAGAAAGGGTAATTGCAGCCTCATTACCATTTGTATGGTAGATTTTCCTAAAGTGTTTCAGAAACAGGGCTCTGAACATTGTGAGAGTTATTCCCAACACTTTAAATGCCTTCTTCCACCTGCTGCCCTCTCAGAGACACTATTGTAGCATGAAGTACTACACCAGCATGGTGGCAAACAGCATGCCACAAGCTGGCTATTGAACCATGCTGTGTCAAATTGAACTGTTCAAACTGTGGCTAATTTACACTTTATATTTATTCTGTCTGTCTTATTTAGTCACTGCATTCAAAATGCATTCAACAGTTGTTAATTGTCTTTTATCCAGTGTGAGTTGCCAAATGAAGTGATCCTTGAGAATTGCTCTTTAGTTTTAATTTTTCAAGCAAAATGACAATAAAGATTTAATTGATTAATTTAGGACATATCTTGGTAAGTTTGCAGTTGTACCATACACATTCCTTGAGATGGTCAAAGTTTGGGATATGTTTTTATAACCTAGTCCTGGTTTAAGCTTGCCACAATTTTAGCCCTGACCCAATTTGGGTTTTCTTTAGTTATCATGATGCTGTTTGTTCACCAAAGATCTTTCTTTGGTGCTGTAGCCCTCCTAAACCATGAGGTACTGGAACCCCTATCTATGAAGAAGTAGCACCAGAAACCTATTTAATATGTAAATGGGGTGACCAACTATCATTTGGACAGGCAGAGTTGTTTGCTTTTGAGGGACCAAACAAACCCCTCCCCTGGCCAGCTTCACCTTGCACATGTGGAGTGATGGATGGACTCACATAGATCAGGAGATCCACAGTCTCACAACAATAATAACCTTCAAGATTCAAGAAAATCCATGAAGCATGGCACCAAAATACTACTTTCACCATACAGGAGGAGACCACGAGTGGACAGCCATACCATCTGAGCCACTGTGTAAGAGTGTGTTACAGACCTCTTCCTCTTCCACTGACCATTTTAGTAGATTCAGAATCCAATAGGTTATGCAAACCAGAGTCCTTGCCTATTAAGACTTGCTGATAATGGCTGAGGCAGTTATCATCCCAAAAGTTGACTTAACCTCAAAGTCAGACACCGCTGGTTCTGTTATAAGAATCAGAATCAGAAAGGGTTTTATTGCCATTGTCAGTGAACAGAATTCACAAACTAGGAACTTGCTTCGGCGTAAGGTGCAACATAAAACACAGAATAGAATCTAATATATAATCTCTCTCTAAAAAAATATATACACAAAATCAGTGCAACTGCATTGCAAATGTTAAAGTGACAGTAACAAGGTGATCAAGTGTTCATAAATCCAACGGCAAACTGTTCTTATGGTGTGACGTTCTGGTCCGAATGGACCGTAACCTTCTGCCCGAGGAGAGCGGCTCAAAAAGTCCGTGTCCAGGGTGAGAAGGGTCAGCTGCTATTCGACCTGCTCGTCCCCGAGTCCTGGAGACATATAGGTCCTGGAGAGATAGGAGGCTGCAGCCAATCACCTTCTTGGCAGAGTGCACAATGCGCTGTAGTCTCTGCCTGTCCCTGGCAGTGGCCCCGGCGTACCACATGGTGATGGAGGAGGTGAGGATGGACTCAATGATGACGTGTAGAACTGCACCATCATCTGGGCTGCTTGGCTTTCCTCAGCCTCATGGACATGTCCCTCTATGGACCATATGATAGCACCCATTATGAAGGGATTTGGCAGGATCGGTACTGGGGAAATGGGAATTTTCTTCTCCTCACTGGAAAACAAGAGAGGGTCTCTGGCTTTCCAGTCTTCGACCCTGGGCAATAATAGAGGTAGAAGTTAACTGGAACAACAAAAGAGACCACTTCGCCTGATAGGACTTAAGCCTTTTATCTGTACACAGGTACTCAAGATGCTTATGGTCAGCTACCGACACACATATCATTTTATTTTCAGTTTACAATTATGTGCAATTTTGTGTTGGTCTACCACATACAATCCCCATAAGTTACATTAAAATTTGTTCAAGAGGCATGGATTTTTTTTTTTTTTTTTGCAAGGCACTGCGTCTTGCTGATCCATTGGCTCCCAGCCCAGTCCACCGCCCTGCTCACAAGGTCTAAAAGGCCTAACTTATTCTAACATGCATAAATTAATCAGGGAAATATTATTTATTACTGCTAATGTCAGACTGTTTCTAAGCAGTTTTTGTGGTGTAGCATGGAACATTTACCAGTGAAAACAAATTGTTTTTAACTTTCTTCCAATGTCCATATGTCAGAGAGTATTGTTAACAGTATACAATCTAATTAATGTGTAGTGTAAAATGTAAACCCTCCAAAGTTCTCCTCACCTGAGCTTTGATGGCTGTTTCAGCAGATTGCTTTTAGTTGCAGACCTGTTGTCTGTTGGGTCTCTGTTATGGCAGGATTGTTTAAAATCAGCTTTTCTCTAGCCTGACAAGTAATGATTGCCAAAATGATTAGAACACTTGACAGATCTGAAAACGTAGACTTTTTTTTTTGGCCTCCAAAACATGATTTTGTTTCATAATGTTCATGAAGTATTCAGATGGTAGCTCTGAATACAACAAAATATCAGATGAAGCGAGTCCTGCTGTTTTACCTACTTTTAATATTGGTAGGGCATTTCAGTAACAGGTAGTTCTGACCGTAATTAGAAGATGTGTATTCTAATGGCCATTTTGACAAAAGCAACTGAAGCCTCTTAAATATTTCAGGTCTGTTATAATTTTGACTATCACGCTATTTACTCAGTACCTTAATTCAACTCTTCCATAATGTATTTATTTTCAACCAGGAAGACAAAGACATCTTAAAGTGTCTTGAAATAAAGGATTTCTTCTTAGCTTATTGAAACATCCTTTGATTATCATCTAATTGTGAGACCATAATGTTTTGTATCAGCTGTGTGTTTGTTGTGTGTGTAGTGCTGAATGGGTAAAGCTCTCAGTGGTTGGATCTCCATACTGGATGGCTCCAGAGTTGCTGAGAGATGAAGTCTACAATGAGAAGGTAATGCCAATCAAATCATTATTGTTCCAGAAATTATCAGGGTTTTTTATACGCCAGGAAGTACACTTCTCTGTGTTCTGTCTACAGGCCGATGTATTCTCCTATGGGATAATTCTTTGTGAAATAATCGCAAGGATCCAGGCTGACCCTGACTGTCTTCCTCGTACTGAGGTACCTGTTCATACTCTTCTCTGCACTGTAAATTTGTCACACGGCAATACAGAAATTTTACTTTGGCACTCTTATGTATCTGGTAAAACTGTAAGTAAATCTTAATCACTTTCTGGTTTTGTTGACATTTTATTCAAAGATGTCAGATCAGAAAAAAATGCCAAAATATATTATCATTAACACTCCCTAATGTTTTCATTTCTAGATTTGATGCTCTTTGGCTTATGAATTGTACTGTTTATATTTTTTAGTTTTACATGTCTTAAAATATACAGTAGTCGTCAGACCATTTTACATTCTGTCATCCACATGCTTGTCTGACTGCTTGTCATCTGTGTTCCTCCTGAGAAGAACTTTGGTCTGGATTATCACAGTTTCCGTCATATGGTTAGAGACTGCCCTCCTGATTTGCTCCAGCTGACTTTTAATTGCTGCAATGTGAGTCCGGCAACTTTTTGCTCATTGTTCAGGGAGGGATTTTCTTTGTCATGGCATCATTAGTTTAATTTCTCATTTTTAAAAATAAATGTGGTTCCCTAAATGTGGGGTACATTTCTGATTACCAGAAAATCAGATTGTGCACATTGTTTCAGGGGATTCTTCCCTGTTTTCTAAAAGCTAGATATGATATCTCTTTTTCTGCAGTTTTTATTTCTTGTTAGACTTTCAGGATTATTAAGTCAGATGAACTGAATGCTATTACATTACATTTTTGACTTCTTGTTCACATCATCCTTACGTTTTGCTGTCATAATCAAAAAGTTAAATGTTAAATAATCAATTTAAAAATGATAGTAATGAATGCAAGCATGCATGCAGCATAGTGAAAGTAATCCTGAACATTTCTATTCATTTTGCCTATTAATTTCTTTGTTTTTGTAACCTATGGGAGTACCATGGGCTTCACTGGCAAAAGCCAATTTCTTGTGAATATGAGCTTGCAAAACACTTTTTGATTCAGATTCTGATTCCAATAGATGGACCCGAAACTGCGTCCATCATTCCCAGACATTGTAAAAGACCTTGATGGGATGCTAGTTTGTCTTAAACTTGAAGAGATGGAGCACAGGGATGCCAAGCTGAGTGGGGACAATGATAAGAAGACCATTCGCAAAGGTAAAAGCACAGCAGAAAAATGTGATGTTGCGAGTCAGTGGGAGTGGGAGGAAAACCACTCCAAACAATCTGTTTTATGTCTTCCTGGGCTGCCAAACCTTCACTTCAAAAAATTTCTCCTCCAGCCTAGTAAATGGGAAGACTAAACCTCCATTCAGTCATGAGAGTACTGGGCATAAACAGTTATATACGATAAAAGGTATAAAAGCTAGGAACTGAGGAACTAAAATGTTAGTTTTGCATTATTAAATAAGTCACCTAAAAGCCTGATTAAAAAAGTGAGTTTTGAGCCTTTTCTTAAAGAATATCAAAAGTCTCTGCAGCCCTAAGGTTCTCCAGCAGGTTGTTCCACAATCAGGGGCCATAACTCAAAGCTGCCTCTGCCTCCGTGTGTTTTAGAATCAGCTTGTGGTTACGTTAAAAAGGCCAGCATCTGAGGACCTCAGGGTCTGCAAAGGTTGGTAGGTAGGATAAGTAAGGAGGCCCAAGACTCTTCCTTTAGACATTTAAAAACTAATAAAAGAACTTTAAAATCAATCCTGAAGTTCATGGTGTACGCGGGTGGATGAGTTTTGTAATAATTGTATGGTTTAAGTACTCTTATTGGAAAGGCCTTACAGTAGTCTAATCTACTGGAGATAGAAACAAGTATCAGTACCTCCATGCTGGCCTGAGAGAGAAACAGGCGCATTCTGGCTATATTCTTAAGATGGTAAAAACCTGTTTTTGGTGTGTTTTTAATGTGTGGAATAAAACTAAGGTCAGAGTCAAAAAATTACCACCACATTTTTCACAGATTGTGATGGCTTGAGATCCAAGCCATCACAATCTGATATATAGTTTTGATGAAAGTTTCTCTCTGGGCTTCAGGATGAACTACAGGATGAAAAACTTCATTCAGTGTTTTTGAACTGTAACTCATGTCAAGAAGCAAGATGGCGCCTGTGTGTGGTCTCGCCGCTGCTCAGTTGTTGCTCGGTAAATTGAAGGTTGTTTTAACTACTTTTTATGCCGTAATCTTAGCCCTCGTGCCTGGTGATTGCTCCTACGCCTTTTGGACCTATGATCGTGATTCTCTCCTTAACATTAAGGATTCTATGGAGAGCCTATTTACAAACTGGTACAGCTACAGACAAACTTTTGCCCCGCTGTTTATGTGCTTTTCTACTTCGCTGGAATCCTGTTGCTGTCAAAAGTCCCGAGTAATCCTAAAAAGAGAGCACAACGGAAAAGAGGTTGCAGAGTTGGTGTCCAGGTGAAGACCTGCTGCGTTGTCAGCCGGCTTCTCCTGCCTCTATCAGAGGCCAATCCTGAAACACACATTTGACAAGAACGCAATAGGTCTATTGAACGCCCGCTCTATAGCCAAGTCCTTTCCACTTAACGATCTTTTCACAGGGGAAAAGTTAGATTTCTCTTTCTTACGGAGACTTGGTAGAAGGACGCCGAGTTCATTCATCTAAATGAGCTCTGCCCAGCCGGCTGCTCTGCTGTTGGGAAGCCCCGCCCCTGTCGCCGCGGCGGAGGCCTTGCTGTTGTGTTCAGGAACCATCACATCACTAGAATGATTGACACTGAACAGTTTCTCTCTTTTGAATCACTCATGATGAAAGTTGGCTCCTCTGACGCGTTTTACTGCTGTGTGATTTACCACCCCCCCAGGCCCTGCTGGTGTCTTTTTAAATGATCTTAATGATTTTTTATCATCTATATTTAAGCTGGGAAAAGTTTAAATTCTTGGAGATTTTTTACCCACACATTGACATGGACACTTCCTGCCCAGCAGTGGGTCTTTTATCTGTGATGGAAATGTTTAATTTTACACAACTTTTATCAGGCCCTACACTTTCAAAGGGTCACACTCAGGACCTAGTGTCCTCTCTTGACCTTTATGTCTCTGTGTGTCGAGGATGCCCATTTGAGTGACCACAGTTGCGTGTTCTTTGACTTGAATACCCCTCTGGAGCTATTGCCAGTCTCTAGCGGGTCAGTGAGGAGAATTATTACTGAGTCTGCAACTGACAATTTTTATGCTTTGTTTGATTCTCATTCTTTAACTGACTGTGTAGATGTGGACAGCCTATTGTCCCGCTTTGACATGCTCTGTGGCTCAATCCTTGATGAGGTGGCTCCTTTCAAGCTTAGAAACCTATCTCACAAGCAGCCTTGTCCCTGGATTACTGAAGATGTGATGAACTTCAGAAGACTTTGCCGTAGAACTGAGCGCTCTTGCAGGATTTTTTTCAGCTTCAGTCCGATGGAGAATCAGAAGGCACCTGTCTGCGTGTTCGTGTCAAAAAAGTGTTCGTGTCTTTTTTCAAAAATGTCGCCCAGAATTTATTGAAGAAAAATACATCAGCCAAATGGAATCAGAAGAATAAAAAGGCACAGACAAAAATATAGTGGTGAATCAAAACCCAAAAACTTCAGTCAACTGGAGCAGAAGTCGTCATTGCCTGCCTGTGGTCTCCAGAGGTGTCCCTAAAACGCTGAGCCGAGACTCAGACACCTCTCCGGACTTGGTATGACACCTTCTGCTGAAGCTGAACGCTAACAGTTTGCTTATGTGCTTTCTAAAAATGCTCAGTCATCCAAAATCTACAGCCAGGTTCATCACATTTTTGCTTCAAACAAACAGTGCCTGTTCCCACATCCTTCAAGGACATGGAGCATAGAGGCCCCAGATAACGTGAGGAGGTCCAGCTGACCTTCAAGGAAATCAGAGACAGAACAGAATGGACCAGACCCATTACCAATCTGTCGGCTGCATGATGCACACATTTAGCAGGAGTTGTCACCTGTTTATCATGATTCAGCAAGTTGTCAGCTGTTTTGACAATTACTTAATAAGAAGATTATGTTTAAGGAAAGCACACTAGCACATGCTTACGCAGTTATAATGAACACAGTTGATATAAGATAAATACAAGGGGGTTCATACGCTAATCATATGAGGAGTACA
Source organism: Pao palembangensis (assembly GCA_015343265.1). Taxonomy (NCBI): domain Eukaryota; kingdom Metazoa; phylum Chordata; class Actinopteri; order Tetraodontiformes; family Tetraodontidae; genus Pao; species Pao palembangensis. The sequence goes on along the minus strand of CM027093.1, from coordinate 11,466,540 downwards.
CATAGGAGTTAAGAGCAAGCTATAATTTTATCATTACACACACACATGGCCTAAATTATTAGCTGATTAAGGCTGAAGCTTTGACAACGTAGGGTTTTAACTGTAATATTAAATTTTTCTCTTCAGCACCTCTGGAAAAACACTCACATTGAGGTCCATAGACTATATCTTAGGGACCTTATCGCCTCCTTACATAAAATGCTAGGCAAGGCAAGATCATCCTATTTTGCCCAACTCATTGCCTCTAACAAGAAAAACCTCAGAGTGCTCTTTGACACCATAAATTCAATTGTGTCCACTCCTGCTCCTCCTGCTGCCATGCCTAGCCAATAGCAATGCTTTTTTGAACTTTTTTTACAAATAAGATAAGGGACATTAAAAATAATCTACCACAGTCTTTGAAATGCAGCTCAGCCCCCATTAGTCCTCTGAGCCATAAGTGGTCTTCCTTTAAACCAGTAACACTGGAGGACATCTTGATATTTCTAGCTAAAATGAAACTGTCTTCTAGTCCTCTGGATGTTCTTCCCTCAAGACTATTCTTGAATGTGTTTGACATTATTGGCCCATGGGTTATCAAACTGTTTAACATGTCACTTTCCTCTGGCGTGTTTCCAACCTTTTTTATACATGCTGTTGTGGAGCCCGTACTTAAAAATACAAGCTTAGACCAATGTGATTTTAAGAGCTTCAGGCCAATATCCAAACTCCCATTTCTTTCTAAAGTCCTAGAAAAGGTTGTGTCTAAGCAGCTTACCTCTTTTCTAGAGACCCATAAAATATATGATGCTTTTCAGTCAGGTTTTTGTGCTCATCACTCTATGGCAACTGCCCTTTTGAAAGTGTCTAGTGATATTATGATGTCTGCAGACGCAGTAAAATGTACTGTTCTTGTCCTGTTGGACCTCTCCTTGGCCTTTGACATGGTTGACCATGAAATTCTGATTAACAGGCTGCTCGTTTAAGGCATCGGAGACTCACAAATTGAGCTCCTTGCTTAGCTGTTTGTCTAATGTTAAGCAGTGGCTAAGTGATAACAGTCTTCAGCTAAACGCATAGAAAACTGAGACACTCATTGTTGCCCCAGAGAGTGCCATGAATGGCATCAAACAGCACCTGGGCAATCTGAGCTCCTTAATAAAATCTAGAATTAGAAATCTCTGCTTGTATTTTGACGAATCAATGTTGCTTGAAAACCACACCAAGCAGTTTGTTAAAAACTGCTTCTTTCACCTGCGTAACATCTCTAAGCTCCGATCCATCATATCCACAAAGGAGTTAGAAATGATCATCCACGCGTTTGTTTCCTCGCAGTTAGTGCCTAAATAAGAAAGAACTGGCCCGCTTGCATACGTGCAGAATTCAGCTGCGAGACTTCTGACTCGTACTAAAAGGAGGACTCATATTACTCCTATTTAAAATGAGCCAGTGCAGGCTCCCTGTTCTGTATCGGATCCACTTTAAAATTTTGGTCTTGACCTTTCGTGCTTTCCGTGGTCAGGCCCTTGTGTATATATCTGAGCTGCTTAAGCTGTACAGAACATCCCGGAGCCTAAGGTCCTCAGGGCAGAACCTACTCTTGGTCCCTCGTACCTATTTTAAAACTAGGAGATAGGTCTTTTAAAGCTGTCCCGTGCCCCGGCTCTGGAATACTCTTCCCCTCTCACTCCGCTCCTTGGACACTGTAGATGCTTTTAAAAAACTCTTAAAGACGCATCTTTTTAATGAAGTTTTTTTTTAGTCCTACCGAGCTCAGTCAGTGCTGCTAAGATTATCTCTTAATTTATTGTATATTTGTATTTTATTTCTATTTTTATCCCTGTTTTTGTCCTTACTCCTGTTTTATTATATTTTTATCTCTGTGACCACTGTCTGTGAAAAGTGCTATATACAAATAAAACGTACTTGCTTACATTTTTGTTCTGGTTGAGCTATAGGAAATTTGTCATCCATGACTTTATATCTAAAATACAATTTAACAGGGTATCAACTGGCCCTGTGTCATCAAGAGATACAACAATGTACAGACGCGTATCATCAGCGTAGCAATGAAAACCGATGCCTTGTCTCCTGATGACATTGTCAAGAGGAAGCATGTAGAAATTAAAATGAATGGGACCTAAAATTGAACCTTGCGAAACCCCACACTTTATTTCATAGGTTTCTGAGGAACAGGTATCCAAACTTTACAAAGAAATTTTGATTAGTAAGGTAAGAGATGAATTGGTTAGAAATAGAGAGGCCGAACAGGTTTCTCAGTCTATTTAACAGAATGTGATGGTCTACTGCAGGGGCCGGGAACCTATGGCTCACGAGCCAGATGTGGCTCTTTTGATGACTGCATCTGGCTCTCAGATAAATCTTAGTTGACATTTGTTACCACAGTAAGCAATGAATAATAGTAAAACATTACAGAAATCATAGTGTTAAAAATAATTTAAACATGTTAAGCCCTTAAATATTAGAATGATTACAGCAGCGCAGAACAATGTTGCCGTGGACGAGCTTACGTGTTGCTGCCCTGACACTGCGCTGCTGCTCTGTGACAGGTTCCTCGAACAAGAAACTCCATTTCTGACTCAGGAAACGATGCCCAGGAGAAGCCAGCATTGAGTGACTGGATGAAGCAGTACCGTGTAGCTGAGATCCCTCCTTATTGTCAGCTGAAGGAAAGTACAGATATCCGAGATGTGGACAGAGAGACAGAGGAAAGCCAGGAAGGTGCGTTTGAAGACAGCTGCCTTCCAATTAACCCCAGTGGTGAGAGGGAGAGTGCACAGGTCATGGACCGATTCAACAGCTTGGAAAAATAGATGTGCAGGGAGGGACAAACACCCTCTGTGTAACAAACAGCTGAGTGGAAGTGATAGAGGATAACCTTGGGCAAAATAGGGAGATTTGTCAGCCAATGATGTGTGTTTTTCGAGTTGTCACGTGATGGCTGGAAAATTATGAATAGCCTGCACCTGAGTAAAATAAATTGAAGTGTGCCCGCGGGAATGCGGTGATCACACAAAAGCAAATATAATGTATTCTGCTGTGTTTAATGTTCACGTTGAACGCTATGTCAGGAACCCTCTGTTAACACTAACATGTCCCCTGCATGGATGTCTGTCTAGCAAAAGTAAAACAGCACATGACAGTAGTTCTGTGTCATTTGTAAACAGTGTTCAAAAACAGGGTTGTTGAGGAAAAAAGTGGCTGGATTAAAAATACTAACTACGTCATGATTTAACGAAAGTCGCTGCTGAACAGTATCAAATGTCAGAGGTTACTTGAACATCACACAACAGTCCCGTAACATACCTAACACACCTTTCTTAAGGCAAGGAAGCCTTAAGAAGCCTTAAGCAAGAGATTCACAACCCTAGTTTCTCATTTATTCAACCCAGAAATGCAATAAACTGATTTGTTATCTTAACTACACGTGTAATGTAAACTTTCAAAAAATGAGGTCACAAATACACATCATTTGTAAGCTTCACTTGTTGTCATTTAACACCACTTGTCTCAATTTTTTTCTTGTTTGCTCCCTTTAAGCCCAGTATACGTACCTCTATTAATTTTGACATGTATAATTTCAAATAGTAAATGTTACTTTTTTAAAAAAAATCTGTCTAAGCAAACTCACTCTTGCAGTTTTGTGGGAAATAAGATGGGACAGAGAACAAAGATATCAAAGTAGTAAGTACTAAGATTAAAATGATATTTGATCTTAGATCTGATCATATTTTGATGGTACAACATGAATGGATGTTGTTATGGATTTGATACATCATCAAATATCCAAAGTTAGATTTCTCTAAGATTTCTCTGTGTGGACTTTAAGGTTTCTTTTTCGCTCTCTCTCCAGAAGGCTTCTTCAGTTCTAAACTTGCCTTCAGCAGGGCACTCAGCACACAATGTTGTGATCTTTCTCCACAGTTTCAATTCTTCAGAAGGCTGCACACACTCACACACACTCAGTGTAAAAGTATGGCGCCCCATCTAGTGGAGTCTACAGAATATAAATCTAATTTAGATTCTGAGACCTGCTCTTGTGCCAGAATGACATCATTTCCATGATTTACTGCTGATTGTTATGTGTGGGTCAACATGATGGAGAACAGGTGACCCTAATGACTGTTAATGGATAATATACAGTAAAGCAACACACATAAATATAGGGATTTCTACCAGTTATAAAGTCTCTTGGATGAGAGGCAAAATGTCATCAAGAAAATAGTCCAGAAGTCCAGTTAGACAAATATACAGATATTCACCCTTGTCATTGGCTGAGTGAAGAGATAAATAAAGAGATGGCCAGAACATCACTTTATAACTTCTTCTGAGGTCAAAGCTCGATGTCAGAATCCTCTGAAATCCGATAAAGAGAGGGTCCCTTCTCTCTGGTACATTGGGGTCCTTTCTGTTTGGTGTTGTCCCGATTAGATGTATGTAACATTTATCTACTACAGGATACCACTGCCTGAAAAACAGCCAGTATATCATCCGCTACACTCTGCTTTTCCTTTTTCACTCTAAAATTGCAGTAAGTAAATAATACAATGATATTTCTGAACACACCTACATGGTGTTTTCATGTTTAACTTTATTTGTTTTAGAGGTTATTTTATCTTCCAATTGCTCAGTTGTTCATTTTAAGAGTCTTTTACCTAAATTTTTCCATACTACTATCTATACAAAACTTAACTTTGTGTTTTTTTTACATTTCTAAATTAAGTTTAGAAATGTGTTTTTTAATACTCGGTACCCGGTAGTAACATTAGCGTCATCTGCTGGACGCAAGTGAAATAGTCCTACTCCTCCCGTCACAACTCTTCCCTTCCCCCCAGTGGGCATTTTAAAATCAATGGTGTGTAGATTATATTTTCAAAATACAGCCACATGAAAAGATCTTTTTACTTTAGATTAGAGATGTGAAAGCTGTATTTTTGGAACTCTGCCAGCTAAATCATCTCCAATTTTAAAAACACAAGTATAATGGTATTTGTTTTCTTTTTTTCTTCATAGAGGGACTTCTAAGGACAAAATTGATGGCTCTTTTCTCGTGGCGCTCTTTTTCTTACTCTGAAGACAACCACAAAACTGCAGATTTTCCTATAACGAATGAACACTGCAGAGATTATTAACACAATAAGTTGCATACATTAGTCACAGCCTCAACGCATGCTGGAAGCTTAACCCCACTAAGCCAACAGGATACAATAATTGTTCAAAAACAAATGATTCTGGAAAAATGCTGTACCTGATGATGTCATATGGTAAAAGTTAAAATTTGATGAAACAAACATCAATAATAATAACAATAATAATAATAATGGAGAAAGGGGCATGCAACAGGTTCCATGCAAATACCCCGCCCCCCCGCTCTCTTTTATTCTCTCTGTCATGTTTCTCTCTTCTTCTCTTCTTTTATTCAGCTTTCAGCAGGTCCTGGACCTGCTCAAGGTTTATTCCTGTTAAAAGGGGAATTTTTCCTTGCCACTGTGCTTCCCTGGGGGTTCAGGCTCTGGGTTTCTGCCTCTGTAAAGCACCTAGAGACAATCTAGAGGCAATTTTTATTGTAAAAGGCGCTATATAAATAAAACTGAATTGAACTGAAATGAAATAACCACACAATGAAATTACTAAAATACATGATTTTGCAATATTGGAAAAGACATCTACAAGCTCCCCCAACATAGAATATTTTGTTGATCTAAAATTGATGTTTACTGCATAGCCTTCAGAATGAAAGCACAAGAGTAGGAGAGACACTCAGGAAGTCAGCAGGGGAAGTTCAGTGGTTTTTTACGTCACCACTTTTATGCTGCCTCTTGTGTGCCGATGCAGAGCGAAGGTAGGAAGACTTGTGTTAACTTTTTTCTTTTACCTAATAGTTCTTTGAAAACCATCTCTGGTTCTGTCTCAAAACAGATTCCAAAGAAACTGGTGGAGAAAATCAGGTCAGTGGCAAGGGCCAGTACAATGGTAGGGAGTTTGAATACTGGTTCAAGCTTCAACAGTGCTCAACTTCCGCAGAAATAAAAAAAATGGCAGAGCAGGTGTTGGTGGTGGCATGCAGTTAGAACCAGTTTGTATTGAACATGCCCCACTGGGACTACAATTGTGAGTGGGTCCTCCAGCATACTGCCATTTTATGGTGTGACTGGAATAAAAGATTCAGAGGCTGACTTAACAGAATAGGAGAAGCAAAAGGGGAAGGGTGGGGTCTTTAAAAAAAAATTATATCTCTTAAAAATTGAGTGCATAGTGGAAGTGGAAATCTACGCATGTAAGCTGTTCAAGCATTTGGCACAAATAATTTTTAAGAGCATAATTTGCCATCAACATGAAACTGATTTACCACACTTGTTATTTATTTTTACAGAGTAGACAATGTTGCTTATAGGGTGCAACCTGCACCAACAACATGCTCTGAAGTAAAGGAAGCACTAGCGGTGAAATCTCTGAAATGCACAGTGTCCCCACAAAAGCATCGTCACGTTAACCGCGAGGGTCAGGTCGGGCCTCAGCCACGCAGACACTCTGACTGATCTGGATGTGAAGTGGAAAAGGCAGACAGGACCAAGATGAGGAGAGTTCGCAGAAAAGGAGCAAACAAAGAGAAGGTGTTTGGGTGTGATCTACTGGAGCACCTAAACGCCTCATCTCAAGAGAGTGAGTGATCTCCTCATGGCACAATAAACACTAAACACTGGAGTCAAACTGTCACCGGGTCTGTATCTGTATATATTCTGTATATGTTCAAATAATGAATATTTGAACATTATTATTATTATTATTGGATAAGGATATATTATATTGGCTGATTTTTGGGTGATGATGACATCACCCTTTTGATTATGTTTTGGGCACCACAGAACATATGGACATATAAGAAATAATTGTTAGCCAGTTAGCTAGCTGCCATGAACATGTTCGTTGAATACAGCTGGAGGAAAAACTATTATCACTGTCATGTAATGTTGAATCAATAATTGCCAGCATAATTCGAGATTTTACAGTAAAGTACAAACTACTAATAACAGGAAAAAACAGAAAGCTCAGGGGAGACTTGCTCTCAATGTGTCCTGAAATAACACGGTATTAGAACGACAAACAGAGAAAATGATAAAGGCTACAAACATGGTGGATGTGGCAGTTATGACAAGCTCATACGTGGCTGCTCATGTAACAACTTCACTGGTTCTTATTTATGATGACTAACAAAATTAGATGATTTCAGCCATTGACAATTGATATTCCAAAGATCAAAGGCCAAGGGGCAACCTTCTATGTCATGTAACCTCGCATTGCTACAGTGTTAACCTACACAAAATATTTCCTCATTGAAACAGATTATATCACCATTTTTGATCATACTGTAATAAAAGGTATAAACCATGCATCTTTTCATTCCTCTACTCAATTTGAGGTTTTGAAAATACAGTTTTATAAATCTTATATGTTTTTATAGCTTCCATTTGTAAGATATTTTTTTGTGAAGGGCCATTAATTAAGATTAACAAATTAATCTGTGTTAGTTACACATCAATCCAAAATTAGATCTCTCTGTGTCAACTGGACTGAAAGGTTTCCTTGAAAATGTTTCACCCTCTCTCCAGAGAGCTTCTTCAGTTCTAAGCTTGCTGGGGGCAGAGCTTGAAAAAATAGCCCTGTGGACCATCGGCATGTTAATGGCCCCGGTGGTCACCTGAGAGTCGTTGTCAGGGTGGTTGGCAGGGTCGTTCATCTAGTTTCAGTTGGGGTGCTTCCCCTTTGTCTGTTGGGTCACATGTTAATGAGTCACCAAGTCTCGTCAAACGGTGTGAACGTTTGGATTGCTGACGGAAAGAGTGGAGGACTGCATTGTACGTGGGTGACAGAAAGTGCCTTAGTCCACCACCTCTGTTTAAAGATGGTTTTTCCAACTTGACGTGGATGGCTTCCTTGACACCCCTCTCAAACCAACGATCTTCTCTGGCCAGCAGATGTACTTGACTGTCCTCAACGGAGTGTCCGCTTTCTTTTAGGTGTAGGTGTACTGTTGAGTCCTGTCCTGAAGAAGTGGCACGTCTGTGTTGCGCCATTCGTTTATGGAGGGGCTGTTTGGTTTCCCCAATGTACAGTTCCTCGCATTCCTCCTTGCACTGTACAGCATAGACAACATTGCTTTGTTTGTGTCTTGGTGTCTTGTCCTTTGGGTGGACCAGTTTCTGTCTGAGTGTGTTGGAGGGTTTGAACTGTACTGGAATGTCATGTTTTTGGAGGATTCTCCTGAATTTTTCTGAAACTCCAGACAGGTAGGGCGTAGAAATGCCTTGACATTTATTTCTTTTCTCTTCTTTGCTGGGGTCTTGTTTTTTGGAGGTCTTTGTGAAGGACCAGTCTGGGTAACCACATGTTTTGAGTGCTGTTTTTAGATGTTCCTGTTCTTTCTTCTTCCCTTGGGTTGTGGTGGGTACTTCTTTGGCCCTATGTTATAGGGTTTTGATAACACCAAGTTTATGTTCCAGTGGGTGGTGTGAGTCAAAAAGGAGGTACTGATCTGTGTGGGTAGGTTTTCTGTAGATCTCAATACTAAGGTTTCTGTCCTCCTTGATCTTGACTGCACAGTCCAAGAAGGCCAGACTGTCTTCTTTTATGTCGTCTCTGGTGAATTTGACGTAATCATCTGTATTATTCAGGTGGGTTGAGAAAGCTTCCAGTTCTTTTGTTTGAATCTTGACCCAGGTGTCATCAACATATTTGAACCAGTGGCTTGGGACTGTTCCTGTGAAAGACGACAGGGCTCTGTTTTCAGCCTCCTCCATGTAGAGATTGGCAACTATGGGAGACACTGGTGAACCCATGGCACAACCATGTTTCTGCCTGTAGAAGCCCTCTCTGTATTGAAAGTAGGTGGTGTTCAAACAGAGGTCCAGCATGGTGCAGATTTGGGTAGGTGAACGACCCTGCCAACCATGCTGCCAATGACTTTCAGGTGACCACCCGGGCCATTAACATGCCGATGGTCCACAGGGCTATATTTTCAAGCTCTGCCCCCAGCAAGCTTAGAACTGAAGAAGCTCTCTGGAGAGAGGGCGAAATGTTTTCAAGGAAACCTTTCAGTCCAGTTGACGCAGAGAGATCTAATTTTGGATCACTATAACCTGGATGACTAAAGTAGAGAATGAATGACCTATGTGACAGAGTGGTGCGAACAAGAACACAGACAATCAGAACACATTCTGAAACTGTTTGAAACACTCTTCAAACCACTTCATGATGAAGATTAATTATCAGAAATTAATGATGATTTTCAATTTCAGTGAACTGTGAATGTCTATGAGCTATAAATTGAAAGAGGTCGGAAACATACGTGATGCATTGAAAGAATCCTTTTACGCCTGTGTGTGATGTTGTTTAAGTAATGTATGTCACTGTGTCTTGTACAGTTCCTCAGGTACTGCGATGCTGCAGTGAGTTTGTGGAGACACACGGAATCGTGGATGGAATCTACAGGTTGTCTGGTGTCTCATCCAACATCCAGAAACTAAGGTAAACTGTGCGTTTAACTTTGTTACCCTGCACTAACCCTGCATGTCTAAACTGGTCCATAAGCTGCATGATGAGTTGATGATGACCTGTTTATGTGCACACCACCAGGACTGACTTTGAGAGTGACGGGACTCCAGATCTGAACAAGGATGTGTACCTACAGGACATCCACTGTGTCAGCTCTTTGTGTAAAGCTTATTTCAGAGAGCTGCCCAACCCTTTGCTCACATACCAGCTTTATGACAAGTTTGCTGTGAGTATTTAGACTGATTATCTAGATTCCCAATCAACAGAAACCCCACATAGAAGACTGGAATTTTAGCTCAAAGCTATCCATACAACAGCATGCTAATACTAAAAATCTGTTTTCCAGGAAGCTGTGGCCATCCAGCTAGAGGAGGAAAGGCTAGTAAAGATCAGAGATGTGTTAAAAGAACTCCCAAGTCCTCATTACAGGTACTCTGTAATTTTGTCCATCTCAGTGTCTTCATACAAATCACTCTAAATTTCTTTCTCCTCTTCATCAGGACTCTGGAGTATCTGATGCACCATCTTGTCAGAATGGCCTCATTTTCATCAGAGACCAATATGCACGCCAGGAACCTGGCCATTGTTTGGGCTCCCAATTTGCTCAGGTTTGTTAATATGCTTGTAGTTTATCTGTGCTGGAGCCATCTGTATGGAGTCTTTTTGACAGTCTTACAATATGGATTTTAAACAAGAAATTGCATCAAACATCGGTCTTTTTTCTCACTCATCTTGACTTTATTTCTTCAGCATTATTCATTTGTGCTTCTCACACCAATAACGGTTACGTGTGTTAAGATCAAAGGACATTGAGGCATCAGGGTTTAATGGTACTGCAGTCTTCAAGGAGGTCCGTGTCCAGTCCATCGTGGTAGAATTCATCCTCACACACGTTCCTCAGCTGTTTCCTGAACAAGGTAACACAACCTAAGGTGAAAGGATTAGGAATGAACAGCCTTTTGATTCAAACTTATATGCTGCATGAAACATCAGCGTTGTGCGTTCACTGTGATTGTTGACATCATATGCAATGCTCAGGTGTATCACAACAGAGAAGGAAGTCTCTCCCATCCCCATCAACAGAGTCCAATCAGGATGAAGATCCTTTCAAGTTCCCTCGTACTCAGGCGGTCCTTAATTTTGGTAACATCTGTCCTGCAGATGCTCCCCTACCCATCAGACCATACCATGCAATCATTGAAGGCACTGACAAGTGAGTCCATTCATTTTTGTTTTTCTTAAATAAAATGTTTTATCTGTTTTACAAGGAACCAAGCTGCCTTTTGTAAATTAAGAATAGAGCAGTAGTGAAAGTTATGAAACAATCACATGAGCTAATCCCTGAAATAAAGTAGTTGAGAGTAAACACATTTTAATTAATATGATAGCTTTAGAGTTTATCTATATGACCAAACTCTATTAGGTGGAGCATAAGAGAAAATTGTTCTTTGATATTCTTACACAGAAAATGTGTTCCTTCCAGCTGGTGGTGGTTTTCTTTTAAACTTATTTTTTATGTATCTGTGTATGTGTCCGTATCATATCGTATGGCAATGATGACAATGATGTAGTCAAAAGAAAAAGTTTTTTTTCCCCCTGAATCTTGTCATCTGTATTCTGTAGGAGGAAAGGGTCTCTCAAAGGCAGGAAGTGGATGTCGATCTTCAACATTGGAAGTCGATTCCATGATCCGCTACGGAGGCATAAACACTCTGCTAAAGGTATCGTGCACATCAATGCTGATGTGTACGTTTATGTCGTTGCACTCACATCTAAAGCACTGTTTCACTGTTTCAGAAAAAGACAGGAATGTTTTAAGACCTGCAAGAAGCATGGATTCCCTCAGCACTCCATCCTTTCCTAGTGAAGGTACTTTCATGTATTTCCTAACATTTCTCAAATCTTTTATAGATACAAAGATTTTACTCAGCCAAATCTAAATGCATAAATACACTATAAATTAAGGTGCTGGATATGGAGACTATTTTTGTGGACATTTCATGATGAAATCTGATTTTTATAAGATAATGGAAATCTTTTTTTTTTTTTTTTGGATGTTGTTCTATGGTATTTTGCAACAGTTAAAGCACAACAAAGCATAAAGATAAACAGGCCAAAATATATCATTTATAACAATGAGGAAAATTTAAATAAAGTCTAAAAAGGAATCTTATTATTTTAGATGTTGAAATACATTAGCTCTTTTCAGTGTTGTTCTACCTTGTTTTTCTGCTGTAGCAAAGTCATTTTGCTCAGCTATAATTGAAATTGGAGGCACCAAATGTTTGCCACAATGGCTCTGTTAATCTTTGTTAGCTAAATACTTGTAGATGCTCTTTTGCTTTTTTGGAGCACTAAGCATGAAACTGATAGTTGCTGCAATCTATCTCATGTGCAATATCTGCCCAAGTGCACTATGGTCATGCAATTCATGTACAGCACTGTGTTTGTATATATATATATATATATATATATATATATATATATATATATATATATATATATATATATATATATATATATATATATATATATATATATATATATATATATATATATATATATATATATATATATATATATATATGTATAAGAGACATATATATATATATATATATATATATATATATATATATATATATATAGGGTTAGCCATATTTTTATTTTTATTTTCTCAAGTCTTTTATATTATTCATTTCTTCAATGTATGCAGCTGCAGGAACACTGCAATCTCCCCATTGCGGGATAATAAAACAAATTCAATTCAATTAAACTTTCCTTCAGGTTCCCGACACACTCGCCAGCATCCTCCAAACAAAACCTCTCTCCTCGTGACCCCCCTCACTCAGCCTGGATCAGACCCCAACTCATTCACGGGTGCCATAGGTGGGAGCGAGTATGCCGTAACGTATCGTAGAGGCACTGGGGTAGTAAGTGGGAGTGCAGGGAACCAGGGAACCTCCACTGCACTTGACCTAGAAGGATTCAAATCTACAAATCATGAGACTTTCCAGGCCAGATCCCCAGGAGACTCTGCCAAAATGAGCCGAAGAGCAGCAATGCACATTACAGGCCCCACTCTGGTTACTGTACCCCTGCACATCACCACTAACCTGGCATTTGGGGTGTTGCAACGAGAGGGCGGTGAGAGGATCATCCACTATGGTAGGGATAAGGATGGAAAATGCAATGTTCCAGATAAGGAGAAGGCGGAGATGAAAATAAAGAATGAGGAGGGAGAGAAAAATGACAAGGAGGTTTTAATGGATAGAATAGAAGATACAGAGGCCTGTAGTCAAACCGAGGGAGAGAGTGAAGGAAAGAAAAAGAAGCAGCAAGAGAAACAAGAAGACTGTGGATATAAGTCAGAGATGGTGATGGCTAATGGGTCCAGAGAGCAACCTAAAATTCTGTCCTCCGACTCTGAGGAAGCAAAAGTCGTCACTGATGACATGGACAATGATGAAGCCAGTGAATACATGGGTAATTGCATCTATTTTATTACCAATTTACTCCCACCACACACATGTACTACCAACAATCCATGCATCTATCCAGCCCTGCATCCATGCCTCCATCCATGCATGTATTGGTATTGTAGTGCAATATATGTCTTCATTCATTTGTGAAATATTATTCATCTTTAATTTTGACCTTGTGAACTTGTGCTTTTTCTGATATGTTACATACAGTATATGTCAATTATATTTTCTTCATTTACAGTCATGAAATCAGCAGATGCTGATTTTGAGCCAGTGCTAAATCAGCGTAAAGAAATGGCATGTAATATTTCAGACAACCTCAATTTAACTGAAGTAGAAGAAGATGACCTGACACTGTCGGGCTATGTTGAAGATAGCTTTGAATTCTTGGACCACATGGACTGCAGTGTCCTGGACCACATGGATTGCAGTGTCCCTTCTCAGGTGTGTAACTTGTAAGCTTCGATCTATTAGATTACTTTTTTAAGATAAAAATCTTGGGTTCTAAGAAGCACTCCTTTTCACTTTTCTTCTTTCATGCCAGGTACATGAGTTCTCCGTTGAACCTCCAGGTCATTCAGATGATGAGTATGAGGTGATAGAGCAGGGTCATCTTTCACACCAATCCGATGAGCACCAGATGCACACGCAGTCTGTACCTGAAACAGAATCCCACAGAGTGCTCAGCATCGATACCCACAGCCGACACATTAAATCCCTTAGCTTGCCTTATGCGACGTCACCTATCCATGGACCTGAGGAGTCTGGCTCTGATGATGATAATAATGCTGGAGATTATTACAGTAGTGAGGATGAGGAGAGCATGTTTGTCAAAAGCCTGCCATCTGATTTCTTTTTAAAGGAATTATCTGGAAGTGAACCAGAAATTGAAAGACAGGACAAATATGCTCCTGAAGTCCATCCTGTATGTGTACAAATCACAGAGGACACAGGTTTTGAGAGTTCTGTATGTATAGAATCGCCTGGAGATCAGAAACAGATAGACATAAAAGATATTGAGGTAAATGAGGAAAAAAAGTTATCAAGAAGAGAAGACAAAGATAAAATTCATCAGGAACCAACTCACTTGGAAAATAAGGGACAAAGGTGATTCTTATTTCCTTATAGCTACATTAATTAGCTAAATTATAATGTTTGTGTATTTCTGTCAGACCAAAGCTTTATTGTTACAGGTGAATCTTTTTTGTTCTGTCTTTAATTTGAAAATATGATGACTGTAATTTGTTAGGTTTTAAAGAATCCCACTATCATTCTAAAATGTGTTTATGCCCCCTCAGAACAGCAGCAGGGGAGAGCAGCAGCATTGTGGACGATCACCAAAGCAGTGACAACAAACAGCAAACTCTCAAAGCAGAGGCATCAACATACTGCTGCAGCAAATATCCTGTGTCAGCCGATGAAGAATCAGGTGTTGTGGCTGATGCAACAGTGAACAAACAAAAGGAAATGGCTGATTGCTCTAACAGCAATTATGCAGATCGTTTGGGATCAGAAACTGCGGAGGTTTTATTTGAGGAGTCAAAAGACTTTTCTGAAAGTACATCAGAACCAGCTGATAGAGAGGACAGAGATAAAGAAGAAAGGCATAGATACAAAGAAACAGAGGATGTATTTCAACACTTTGTACTGAAAACAAGTGCAAATGATGAAAGAATCTGGAACATAGTTGCTGATATAGAACCTGAAGAACAGATGGGGGAAAGTGGCGAGAGTAGCAATATTTGGGATGATCATGTAGATGTTCCAGATGAAATTACAAAGCAAGAGGGAGACAAGCAGAATGAGATTAAATCTGCAGGACAAAAGGATGTTGTGGAAGTGATGGTTTTGAAGACAGCAAAGGTGGACTTTAAAGATGGAGAGACAAGTGAAAGAGAAGTTCGAACAAAAGCAGTGAAGGAATCAAAACCTGTCAAAAAGCTTGAAGAACCTGAGAACCAGTTAGAAAAGAAGGAGAAAGGGGCAACATTAGGAAAGACAGAAGAGCTAGAGACAAATCAGTGCTGCGTCATTACTGACACAAGATGGAGTCAAGAGGGGTTTTCTGCAGACAAAGAAAAAAGTGAGCGTGTCAGCGGCATAAAAGCAGTAGGAAAAAAACTGGTAATCTCCAAACATCCCAAAGTTCACCAAGTAAAAGCAGTACCGGTTGTACCTCCCAAGCCACAGCATTGCAGAATCACTGCCCTGACCCTCCGCCAGCAGCAGCAGGAGCAGTACCAGACTCCCTCTCTCAGAGACAGACTAGACTCTGACAAAGGGAAAGAAACCACGGTGAATATCGTGATGCAGCAAGACGACATCAGTGAAGGAGAACATGAGAAAGACGGAGACAAGGGGGGTAGGGAGAAAGAGAGGCCAAAACTCAGGGGAGGTGAAAGAGAGGGGGGAATAGATGTGAGGAGGAACAGTCCCCTCAGCATGTGTTTTGATGAGGCTGTTGCTATAGCAACAATGAGACGAGAAAAAGAGAAAGAGTATGAAAAGGAGAGGCAGAAGGATTGGGGAAATGAAATGCAATAAATTTGGCTGTTAAATATGCAAAGCATTAAATGGTGTATTTTCCCAAAACTGACTCTGTAACAGTGCTCAGATACAGAGCACTTTAAATTATTACAGAGCAATTGGATGTTCAATAAAACCATTATAAGGGTACAACAGAGGTAAACTCACCTCTATAATTGCCGTATAAAGTCTGCAAAACAAAACTTTGACTGCTACTATAACAAGATTATTATTAATATTATTAATATTAACTGTCTTATAGCATCCGGTATTTACATAAGGCATATATTTCTATACATTTATTATGTGCTTTAACTGTAAATATTATGGAACAGATATGATGAATAGAATGCACCTGTAAAGGTTGTGAATAAAAAATGTTTTGCAACTTTCTTCTTTCATATATTACAGTATATCATCCATCTACTACAACTACAGATCAGCATCAGATAATACTGTTGTTACATTTAAGAAAGTGAACCTCGTATTAACTCCTAAATTACAACTTCTTTGAAGAAAATCGAATTTCTTTTTAGCACTTTAGCCAGAATTGCCATGTGATCATAACTGTTCTATCCCTGATATTTCCTCATTTCTTTTCTTTCACATTTGCCTTTTGATCATGCGTATCATCAGAAAACAATTCAAGTACAGTGTTTAAAAAAAAATAGAAACTATTTACAATTAGTTGAGTTGTTCCAAATTTCTAAAGTAATTTTTTGAAGAATTGGTGACATATCTGACTTTGAGCTTAACTGAAAATGAAAAATTGACATTGCATCAGCAATGTTTTCCATTCTTTGAAAAAACAGTACAACTATTAGAAAGAAATTCAATCAGGCCGTCTCAACAGCTGTTAGACAGATATGTGTGAGGAACCGGCCGAGCCGGTAAGTTATAACCAATCCGGACCGGCGTAATGATGTTTTTTGATGTCACGTTTCCCCAAGGGACGCGAACGAGCCACAGGTGCAGCCGATGAGACACACCTGCGAACCATCAGCACGGCAGCCTCATAAGGAGGGCTCACGGGCGCACCGGCGTCAGGACGTTGTCAATCGTGAGGTGCCGAAGCAAACGGAGGGACGCTAACCACCCACACTCTGCCGCGATCGAAGCAAGTCCCCTGAGGGAGGATTGCCTTTTTTGGCGAAGAACGCCGGTTGATCACCGAGCGCAGCCCAGCACGCTGCTGCGGTGTTTTTTGTTACGCCGTTTCTTCCTCCAATCGGAGCACTTTTTGTTTCTCCTTTTCACCCAATAAAGGGTTGTTTTTCGTTCCAGCACGCCAGCCTCATATCTGCATTTGGGTCCTCACCAGCACGTTTCTTAACAGAACGTCCTGACCAGCATGGACCCAGCAGACACGCACCACGCTCTCGCCAGTCAAGGAGCTACTCGGACAGCACGATCAGCTGTTGAGAGCACTTTTGGAGAGCTCAGCAGCAATGTCGCGATCGGTCACCGAACTAACGCGGCAGGTGACCAGATTAACTGGAGTAGGTCCCCCCTCTGCTGTCACTGATGGGCAGACGAGAGTCAGAGACTTGCATGCGTGTGATCCTGAGCCATTCGAAGGAGACCTGAACAAGTGCCGGAGTTTCCTCCTTCAGTGTCGCCTGGTGTTTGCCCAATGCCCCCTCTCCTTTGCTACAGACTCCGCCCGTGTTAATTTCCTAATCGGGCTGCTAAAGGGCAAGGCGCTGAGGTGAGCATGAGCCCTGGACGCACGTACTGACCTGGGAACCCTCTCCTTCGATGAACTGGAAGACAACTTCAGGGCGGTGTTCGACCATCCCAACCACGCCGGTACAGCCACGGAGCACCTGTTCACCATCCGCCAGGGTCCTCGCTCCGTGGCCAACTACGCGGTTGACTTCTGGACTCTGGCGGTGGATGCGGGGTGGAATGAGCCGGCCCTGGAAGGAGCTTTTTGTCGGGGGCTCAACCGACCGGTGCAGGACGCGCTGGCGCTCAGGCCCCGCCCTCGAGACCTGAAGGACCTGGTGGCTGTGGCAATCGAGCTGGATATCCATCTGAGGGGCCAGCAGCGCGAGCCATCCTGCCCACCATCTACCTCACACCACTGGGCGTACTGGCCCACCCCATCATCTCGCAAACAGCTACAGCGCTTCTTGGGCTTTGCGAACTTTTATCGCTGTTTTATTCGGGGGTACAGTAAAGTGGCATCCCCCCTAACAAAACTGATGTCCACTCTTCACCCTTTCGTGTGGACCACAGAGGCAGAGACAGCCTTCACTCATTTAAAGAACCTGTTTATTTCTGCTCCCATCCTCTCCCACCCAGACCCAGCCCGTCAATTCACGGTAGAGGTGGACGCCTCAGAGGCCGGGGTTGGAGCGGTCCTATCTCAGCGGAGTCCGTCAGACCAGAAACTGCACCCCTGCGTGTTCTTCAGTCGGCGACTGTCCCCGGCGGAGCGGAACTATGATGTGGGAAACCGTGAGCACCTGGCAATAGTCTTGGCCCTGCAGGAGTGGCGACATTGGCTGGCGGGCGCCGTGTGGCCTTTCGTGGTGTGGACTGACCACAAGAACTTGGCCTACTTGCGAAGCACGAAACGCCTCAATGCGTGACAGGCCCGCTGGGCGCTGTTCCTAGGGTGATTCAATTTCACCCTCACTTACCGTCCCGGCTCCAGGAACACAAAGCCAGACGCACTGTCCCGTCAGTTCACTCCGGATCACCCCGAAGAAGCAAGAGTTCCGATACTTTCCCCGTCGTGTGTGGTAGGAACCGCAACCTGGCCAGTAGAGGAGAAGGTACGGCAGGCGCTGAGCGCCACGCCCGATCCTGGGGGGGCTCCACCGAACTCGCTGTTCGTGCCAGAATCGATCCGGTCGGAGGTCCTGCAGTGGGGACATGGATCCCGACTGGCCTGCCATCCAGGTCGCACACTACACTTACTCCGACAACGCTTTTGGTGGCCGTCCATGGTGCGAGACGCTCGTGCCTTCATCGCCGCCTGCCCCGTCTGCACCCAGGGGAAATCTAGGCATCAACCGCCAACGGGTCTGCTGGCCCCACTGCCCATCCCACGATGCCCATGGTCGCATATCGCGCTGGACTTCATTACCGGCCTCCCCCCCTCGAATGGTCACACAACAATTCTGACGGTCATGGACCGATTCTCGAAGGCGGCCCACTTTGTGCCACTGCCCGGACTCCCATCGGCCATGGAGACAGGGAACCTACTGGTGCAACACGTATTCCGCATCCACGGTCTCCCGAGGGACATTGTGTCGGACAGGAGTCCGCAATTCACCTCCCGGGTCTGGCGCGCATTCTGCACAGCGCTCGGGGCGACCCCGAGCCTCTCATCGGGTTATCACCCCCAGTCCAACGGGCAGACGGAAAGGATGAACCAGACCCTGGAAAACATGCTACGATGCGTGGTGGCCCGACACCCGGCCGCCTGGAGTTCTCACCTTCCCTGGGTCGAATATGGACATAACTCTCTGGTCTCTTCGGCTTCGGGGGTTTCGCCATTTATGGCATGGTTGGGGTACCAACCCCCACTTTTTGATTTTCAGGAAAGGGAAGTGGGGGTCCCGTCGGTACAGGCGCACCTATGCCGCTGCAAAAAGGTATGGAGGCAGGTGCGCACATCTCTCCTTCGTTCATCTCTCCAGACTCGCGAACTCACCGACCGACGACGGGCCCCTGCCCCGGTTTACCGGCCCGGTCAGAAGGTATGGCTGTCCACGAAGAACCTTCCACTACAGGTCGAATCAAAGAAACTCGCCCCTCGCTACGTGGGACCATACGAGGTGGACCGAATGATCAACCCAGTGGCAGTGCGCCTGAAGCTTCCCTCCGCACTCAAGACCCATCCGACGTTCCATGTCTCCCTAGTTAAGCCGGTGCTGGAATCGACACTCAGTCCCCCGACTGAGACCCCACCCCCGGCTCGAGCCATTGATGGGGGACCAGCGTACACGGTTCGGCGCATTTTGGATGTGCGTCGTCGGGGTTGGCAGTTCCTGGTGGACTGGGAGGGTTATGGCCCAGAGGAACGTTCTTGGCTCCCGGTGCTTGCTGCGGTGTTTTTTGTTACGCCGTTTCTTCCTCCAATCAGAGCGCTTTTTGTTTCTCCTTTTCACCCAATAAAGGGTTGTTTTTCGTTCCAGCACGCCAGCCTCGTGTCTGCATTTGGGTCCTCACCACGCACGTTTCTTAACAATATGTCTGGAATTATATGGGAGCTCCAATTATCCCATCAATACCTTTGAACTTATGGATTTTATGAGATGTCCTCTTTAATCAATAGCTCTAAGTCTACCACGTCTTCCAATACGCTTACTGAGGGGTACATTGCTGTTGATTGGCAAGTTTGTTTTACACCATACTAGTTTTTTTCACTTAGCAACAGGTTATTTTGGCTTTCAAGGTTGCCACAATCAATTGGTTGCATAGAAAACTTGCACTTGATCAAGACATGTTAGGAAATTATAGGCCTATATCCAACTACCCCTTTATCTATATGCTTTATTCCAAGTATAATGGTTGATATTAATTGGGGATATATTGTAATTGTGGTATCCTCAAGATGATTAACCTGGAAAACATCTGTTTACACACTTTATTTGCATATTCGTATGCAAGTGATTGCTGATGAGGAATAGTTTGATGGGGTGAGCATGTCCTCTATTTAAAAATAAAAATTTCCATCACTGTGTGTGTCTTACTAATATTCACACAAAATTAATTTATTCTCCAGTTATTGCAGATTGCTTAGTTTTTAGGTATAGTATAAAAATAAAACCATTAATCATAGAACCCTACTTTACATAATCTTTTGTCAAACTAAATTTGTTGGTTTGTTGTTGGTTTGTTGAGATAAGAAAAAAAGTGTATGTTGACGTTTTGTCTTTTTTTTTTGGTCTAGGTACGGTAATATGTGTTTGCGCTCTGTCCCGTATTTACGGTATTTGTGTCATCACTTCCGTCTCCCTTTTTTGTGCTAATAAGCTGCAGCTAGCTAAGGGTATTAATGCTGCACACGCGTCCTTAGCTTGCCCACAATAAAGAATCCAGCAGTGATATGTTAATTCTTCGATGGATGTTTGTTAAACTTTGGCGTGATTTTTGTCAATTACTTAAGCGTATATTTTAATTCTTTTTAAACAATGTTGAGCAGTGTTGATGTACGGGCTCAGATTTCTTCCATAATCGATGCCTTATCCAAAGCTGCCGTGGCAGAAATCGTCAAAGTTTTTGAAGATGGGATGGTAGTGCTGCGGCTAGAAGTGTGTCAGCGTGACAGTGAGATTAAAAAGCTCAAGACTAACCTCGAGGTTCTGCACAACGAGCTGAGATCCGTGCAGGAGAGAGTGACCCTGCATGCTGACAACAGCTGCAGAGATGGTGAGATCTGCTCTTTTGTGAGAACTGTTGCAAGTCAGACTATCACCTTATGTAGGACGCATAATGGCCCCAGACTAAAGAGTAAATAAATCCCAAACGACTTTTTCTTCTGCTGAAAGCAAATGTATTTGGCTATGAAGTAGTGTTGCCGATTGATTCTGGTCCAACTCTTGACGTGTTATTTAAAGTATTTCAATTTGGTGTGTTTTGTTGTAAAAATGTATGAGTGACTGCCCTCTCTGGGCTGAAACCCGGCTATTACAACCGAATTTTTCTATTAGCTGAGGCCGATGGCGTTTTGGAGGCAGATTTCGTCACGAACCACCACTGTTCTTTGAAATAAAGTAGTTAGTAGAGAAACAAAATTTCCGATCGAAAACAAGAATTTATCCCGCAACTCCTCTGGATGGAGAAAATATTTTAAATTAAGTCTCCTTGGTGGCTCGTTTTATCCGCTGTAAAATGGTAATATCGCCTTGAAAACGCAGCCGGTGGCGCACGGTGAAGGACAGAGCGGACACGCAACTCAACGCAAACGAACCAGGTGTATTACCGGATTTGGAGTCGATCAGTAAGATCGTAAAGCATAAACTCTCAATGTATGGGTATGATTTTTTTGGTTGTTGGAGGGGCTGGGCGTGTCTTAACTGCTTCAGGAGCCCCGCTCACAATCAAGCCATTTTAAAAGTTCCAGGATGGAAAAACCTCGAGGATTAATTAAGCTTTAAATAAGGACAGAGATGGACAAACAAGGTCAGGTTTTTCTCTGATCTTTGTTCTGGATTTGGAGGATTTAGTATAATTATATAATTATAAGTATAATTTCTTCATTCAATGCACACAGTCTGTGCAAACTTTTACATTTAGTTATGACTATATATGCAATGTTTAGATTGGTAGATTTTCCTTCTTGTGTTGATATGGATAATTTTTTTTGGATGTTGGATAATTTTACCAAATGTAAAATCTGTTCATTTAATGCCTCAATGCAGTCATGACTTCATGATCCTTTTTCTGTTGGTGATTATCTGGGTGTTAATACAGCAAAGTTGTCCTGCTGCTGACGTTGCTAATGTGAACCCAGTTTGGAAGCATTTCTCTGCAAACAATCCCATATAAAATATCAGGAGGTAAATAAACATTGGAAGGGTATTACTGTTTATTCCTGATTGTTATCTGAAAATACTCTGCACTACTTCTGTGCAGAATTTGTTAAAAATTGATGATGTTTATAACTGTATCAATCGTCACTATTTGTGATTGTTGTTTTACTGCTACAAAGAATAAAGTTGTCGGACTGTATAGTGCACCTCTGATTACAAGTCTGATTCCATCTTTACAGGTAATCAGACTGACGCACCTGCTGAGCAGCTATTACCTGAAGTGGGAGATAAGGACCAAAGCAGTCCATCCCTGCCTGAAATGCAGGTCAAATGTGAACCTTTGAAAGCAGAAAATGACGATGCCACTATACAGTCTGATCTGCCAACTCTGTACCAAACATCAAACACGCAGTGGAGACCGATCACACAAACTCAGCCGGAAAGCAACAACCCGGATTTCTTAAATTTAGCACAAAATTCCACCATGTGTCTTCCAGAGTCCCCCCTGGACCCTGGACTGGGTGCTCCCTCCATCAGCTCAGGGGGCTTTCAGCATGGAACCTTCGCTCGCGGGTTGCTAGGCCTGAGTCAGTATCGTACTTTATATAACACAGTACGGAGGAGGACGGTGAAGAGGTTGATGTTTAAGAAAGGCTTCATCTGTCCATATTGTGGGAAATGTTTTGAGCGAGCCGGACATCTGGAGAGGCACAAAAGGATTCACACAGGCGAGAAGCCCTTCTGCTGTGAGATCTGTGGAAGGCGCTTCAACCAGAAATGCAGCTTGAAGGAGCACATGAAGATTCATATAAGATGTAAGTCAATCCACTGACACTATTATTCCTTTTGCCTGTTTCTGAACATTTTTAGGTATTTTAGGCTTGAATATTTGCATTTTATGTTTTATTCAACTTCCACTTTATCAGAGCCAGTATTCAAAATGTTATATTGGCCATCACATAAATTAAAGGCAATCATGTGCTAGACAATTACGGCCATGAAGAAAATGCTTGGGGTTTGCTATTTTCCCAACATCTATTTCCTCAGATTTTTACAAAGTAGTTCTGTGTGTATGTATAATTCTGAGATTTATTTGAAAATGCTTAAATATTTTTCTCAAGTGGGCCTCCCATTGGAAAAAAAATACAGTACAGTATTACAGTAAGCAATACAAACACACTATTTACATTTGCTGTCAGAAAAAGTACTTAACTTTACAGATAATTTGTGATTTGTTACATGGCTTGTGTCGACATTTCAGTTTTTTTTTTTTTTTTCCTGTTTGTATTTGAATATTTTGGGTACTTTTCCAATGCTGCTGATTAGATTGGATGCACAGAAGAGCTGTAGAAACTTCTAGTCCATGGATCATGCGGAACATGACCCTGTTAAAAACAAAATAACTTTTTATTAAACAACTGGAAAAGAAAACTTTTAGCCAGTGTTGGAGTTGTGGTTCTGTTAAATGTAGGCGGTCTATTAGAAACCACTTACATGCAGATTGCAAAGTGCAATAACAAAGCCCCATTTCTCCATCTGCCTTTTTATTTCACACAAAATGGCTGCAAGATGTTAAAAATAGATGTGATTTGTGTTTGCCACTGTTAGGATTTTACGTTGATTTAAATACGTAGTTCGCAGCAAAGTTGGAGCTGATCCTCCCACTTAGTAATTTTTTTAAACCTATAGTTGCATCCAGCACATCTTAGTTTTAGTTTTGATTTGTTTTATATTTAGTCTCAAAAATACCTTTGTAGGTCTAAAAGGTCTTAAAACTGAATTACCTATTTTTAGCGATTTAGCATTACCGTTTTAAGTTGAAGCCCGTGGGCTGAGAAAATGACATGCATGGTCATCCACTGCAAAAATATAAAACAGGACAGCAGTGTTTACTTTTAGAATCAAAATCAGAAGCCTTTATTGTAATCGTTCAAGGAATACAAAAAAAATTGTAGTAGCGGAGTGGTGTTACTCTAAATCTAAGTATATATAAATAGACAAGATAAAATAATACTGATAAAAAAAATTTAAAAAAGAATAAAGTGCTTGAAGTTTAGATTCCAACGTTCACAAATCCACTCCTAAGGAAGAATTAAATGACTTTAATTGTGAATCCTGTCATGTTTGTAGTCCCGTAAAAGGGATGAAGCTAATGAGGCAAATAATACAAACATTCAATGAATTACAAGACCCAGCTGATGTAAAATGCTGCATTATATATATATATATATATTTTTTTTTCCCGGAAGATTACAGGGTTAAAAAAGTCACAATATAATGTTGATTCCCAGTGTGCATCATCACCAAAATTGGGTAGCTTTCTTAAATAAATAGCAGAAAAATAAATTATATAGCAAATTACATTTATAAAGTAAAGTTTTAAGTACATTATTTCTGATTGTGTATTATAACGGCTGATCCTGAAGGCAAAACTTTAGTTGGTAGTGGTTTTAAACTCATATCCATTCTCATGTCATAGTAATTCAGCAAAGTCTATCAGAGAGTCAACTGGACTGTTGGAAGAAACTTCAAGATATTGTTATTTTAATAATCCTTGTTATGATTTCTGTTAGCTGTAGCTAGTGTTAAATGCAATTATTTGTACTTAAACAGGTATTCTGCCTAGGACAGCTGAGACGCAAGCGTGTGAACAGACTGCTGAGCAGAAGCCACATACAGATCTTCAACCAGAGGAAGAGGGCAACACAGCTAATGATATCCTTGTTAAGAATATGGACATGCTAACACCAGCGGTGAGTGTGAAGAGCGAACCTGCTGAACAGCAAATCAGCCAGCCACTGATGAATGGAGGCACCGAACAGGCCCTGAACAAAGACATCAGTGAGAATTTCACAACGTTGGACAGAAACAACGAACAGTGGATTTCCAGATTACAAGGACAAAACAACTCAGAGATCAGCGGTGCAGAATACCTCAGAAGCTCACCACAGACTATGATGTCTTTTCAGTTACTCCCTTCACCAGTTGACGCTTCTTGTAGTGCATTGTCTTTTTCAGGGAAACCATATGGGGAAATGAAAAACAGTGCAATCTCCCAGACACCGTATGGCTCTTCAGAAACGCTGATGGCCAATGAAGCAGGCATACAAGGAATGGCAGGCTCCACGCTTAACCACCATCAACAGAGTGGAAGCTGGTCTTTTCAGGTGTTTAGACAGAAGAAATCATTTGTCTGCTCCTACTGCGGCAAAGTCTTTGAGCGCCATGGCCACCTTGAAAGGCATTTACGAATTCACACCGGGGAGAAGCCGTATGGTTGCCACATCTGTGGCAGGTTCTTTAATCAGAAGAGTAGTCTCAAAGGCCACATGAAGACACACAGAAATGGTAAGAGATGAATGATTTTTTTTGGACTGATGGCTGCATCCAGACATTATTACACATTAGAGCTGTGAATTTTAACAACTTTTTGTAATGTCTATGCATTCAAAATTACACACTTCAGAAATAATTAAATACTCGCCGCCAACTGGACACAAGTGGAATTGCAATCACATTAAGTCCATCACATCTATAATTCACAAAAATTGAGAGAAGGTCTTCAATTTATTTGTCACTGCTAAAACAAAAGTTCAGTTTACTCAATCTTTGGTCTGTCTGTAGTGGCAAGAATTGATAGTGTTACTCCTTTGCTGTCTGATTTAGAACAGTGATTTTAATTTATGTGATTTCACTAACACTCCTTGCTCTGCTTGTAAACAGGGGATAACATGGAGGTGATTGAGGCCAATCATTCTATGCTCGCCATGTCTGAAGACAACCTGACCAAACTTAAAGCTGGAGTGGCAGTTTTAGAAGAACATGTTCCAGGTTCTGCCCACAGCGAGCAAACATTGATGATAAAATTGGAGCCAAATATGGAAGATTACCAAACCCTGAGTCAGTTAGAGACCAATAATGGCCCAACAACATCAGAACAACGTCAACTGTGGACTATTGGGGTAGAGACAAGTGCTGACGCCACTGAACAAAACATCTGTGCACTTGTACCCGATGTCAGTTGTCGCAGCAGTCGTCCTTACAAAGCAGCAGATAAGCAGGAGGAATGTACCTCCCCCAGGAAGAATCTGCCTTTTGTTGATCACAAACCCAGTGGAGAACTGATGACCAGTGAGCAGCTAGTCATGGGAATCCAGTCAACATCTGAGTTAACTCTCGCACCTGTAGTGCACGATCAGACAAGGAAACAGGAAATAGTCGTTCATGAATTTACCATAACAAATGGCAGGCCTCACAAGGGAGGCGTTTTTGAAGTGAATCCGATTGCGTCAGGTGACCTTGAGGAGAGCATCGAGCAGGACTTCTGTGGACACAATTGCTTTATATGCTCATCTTGTGGGAAAAGCTTTGATAGTTTCAGTGTTTTCCAGATGCACCAGTGTAACAACCTGACATAATTGTCATTCACCTCCAAACATTCAGGAGGATGTTCTGTTAAATGAGCGTCAAAAAACTGCACCTTAATGGGGACATGAAACACTAGAACAAACGCTAACCATAAGAGAGATGTACATATTTCAAAGCATAACGCTGAAATAAAACATCTGATTAATCAGCTGTTTTAAAGAAAATCCACTTTTACGGGACGTTTTGGGGACATAGTCGTTGCCATCTTTATTTTATTGAATTGGTTTTGGGTTTCTGTCTCTTAGAAGAACACGTAGGTTACGGACGAGGAAATGTCGAAAGACGAGGCAGAACGTGAACATTTTTGGACGTTAAATCCAATGGCTCATGCCTTTGAGCCATTGACAAGGCGGAGAATTGTGGAGGTGCAGCGGCTCCGGACGGAGACGGCACCGAGAACTACTCAGCTGATGGCTCAGTTCCTCATCCGGTCATCACGTTTTTACAATATAACAAACTATCGCGTTATAACATGAAACGTTTCACGTTCTTACAATAAATATTATTACGTTATAACATGAAAATATATTGTTCTAACAATAAACATAACACAGAATAACATGTTACTGATGAATTTTTATTTACAGAGTGGCAGCAATACGCTTCCATAGGTAATGATGAAAAACTGCATGTTTTTATTACAAAGCCAACAAACTTCAAGTTTAACTAAAAAAATTTTCACGTTCTGCCTCGTCGTATTCTATGAAACAGAAAACTGAAACCAATTCAGTGACGTAGGCAGCGTAAAATAAAGATGGCAGCGAGTATGCCCCCAAAATGTCCTGTAATTACATATAAAAAGTGGATTTTCTTTAAAACGGCTGATTAATCAGATGTTTTATTTCAGCGTTATGCTTTAAAATATGTACATCTATCTTATGGTTAGCGTTTGTTCTAGTGTTTCATGTCCCCTTTAACTTGCATGTTCCGGAAAATCCTTGTGTGATTTTTTTTTTTTTTTTTTTTTTTTTTTTTTTTTTTTTTTCTCCCCATCAGCTTTGCCCCAAGTACACCCCAAAAGTAGAACTGGAAATCCAGAGGAATGAACCTATTAACTTTTGTAAGTGACACTGATACTTTACAAACTGTCCATCTTACGACCACTGAACACCTTTGCTCAAATTGGCTTTTAGATTAGCATAAATGATTACTTAATTGATAAACCCAAATTCTTATTTTCTTTCTTTAAATTAAACAACTTAAAACTGCTTTTCAGAATTATTACAACTCACGGGGTGGTGAAAAGGATAAGCCGTGTCTGATTGTTCTGTACTAGTAATATAGCATAAAATAGTTTTCATTACCACCAGATTAGTTAAGTTTTATAATTTAAAACCTGTGCTTTACAATCGTAGTCGACTTGCTCATGAGCAAGTTGAAATGGCTCATTGTGCTTATCCTTCAGTTCACCATCTATATGTTCCTGAAAATTGACATCACGTGTAAGAATAATCCAATAAGACATGTTTCTGCTGGCTGAGGCAGTATGCTGTGTGGAAGATCCAACCTTGAAAACGCTGTGATTACTATTCAGAAATCCGTGAAATTTAGTCATCTGCTGTGTACTTGTAATTACTGTGGCCTTCACATGTGCTTGTAAATGTCTTTATAAGTAGTGGAATATCTGCAACTTTGTTCTTTAAAAATTAAATGTGCACCTGTATGTATACATTTTGTGTGTGTCACACCAACATATAGCAACACCTCATTAACCACAATTGATAACCAACATTATATTTAATCCCCTGTAAGATCCATGTGGGATCTGTAAATTAGGAAAGACTTTGAAATTGGAATTTGGAAATGTAAAATTTAATATGAAAAGAGATGCCTCTGAGTAGATGATACTAGCTGTAAGCTTGAACATGAAATCCAGCTGATGGTCACTAAATAGGGCCTCAATTAGATATGTATCTAATTGAGTTTACTTAAATTAATACATGGAATAGCATTTTCTGCTGAAAGGAGGATACAAAAGCATATGGGGACCTCTTCACATGGGAATCAAACCTTTATACAGCGATATTAAATGCTTTTAAAATCAAAAGACAGTCAATATTTTACTGCAGTTTCATTATAATTCCCTATGAAACAAATATTGCATTATTCATAAGAGTACATTTTTTTCTAAAGTACTAAACTCTAAAAAGCTGGTGGGTGAAATGGATTTTGTTAATTAACTATTTCATTTATGAAACAAAAAATCCATCTCAGGAATGGATTTTTTTTGATAACTTATTTTGAACATGCTAGTGAGAATAAAGACAACAGAATGAAATGTTAGATAATTTAATAGATAATTTAGGAAAGAAAAATAGATGGTTCTGCATACATTTTTGCAAGTTGATCAAAATGTTCAAAAAGGAGGAGGAAGAATGAAATAATTATATGGTCCTACCCCTTAGCTAACCCATGTCAATACTAATACAATCTGTACCACCATGACATCTTCAATCCTAGCCCTCAAACCAGGTGAGGAAAAACTTAAAAAAGAAAGAAGAAACCTGCAGGAAGTCCCAGATGAGTGATTTGTCTCCCTGGGAAGGGCAGACGTGCAATAGATGCCAGATATACAGAAAACCTCAACATGAATGTCAGCAATATATCTATATAGCCTCCTTTTTGGTTTACTCTCCAAACTCCTCAATAAACTACAGCTAGTCCAGAACTCTACAGCTTGTCTCCTCACCCACACCTGTTCACGCGATCACATTACCCCTGTCCTCCTCCATCTCCACTGGCTTCACATTAGACAATGCATTACCTACAAGGTCCTCCTCCTTACCCACAAAGCCCTCCATCACCATCACCCCCAAAATCCAAGCACCAGACCTGGGGAGACTGAGCATTCCCATTGCTGCCCCTACCCTCCGGAACTCCCTCCCATCCGATATCAGACAATATTCCGACCTTATTATTAAATCCCTTTTAAAAACTCATTTATTTAAAATTGCTTTTAATATCTAGCTATTTTTTGTGTTTTATCCTACTGCTTCTGTTTCTGTTTTACTGCTCTGTTGTAAAGTGTCTAAATGTTTTAAAAGTGCTGTATAAATAAAATTATTATTATTACATGTGTAATAATCATGTTGATAGTAATGGTGAGGATGATGATAAGCTAATGACGTCTACGAGGACAGTTAAAATAGTAACAGCAACAACAGAAGCAATAATTGAATTCTAAAAACAGATGACTGATGAATAAGACTCTTCCTCACTCTTCCTCACTGTATTTAGTAAAAATAAACTGTTTTTCATGTTTTGACATTGTATAAGCTCTGTATTAAGACTGTTCCAGACTTTTACCCCAGCAACTGATATTGACAGACTTTTCTCAGATGTGTGAATTTTTTGAGTTTTAATGTTTGATCCCCCCACTCCCCAAGCTGTACCCTCCCTCTCTTTCATGAAACATTTTCTGAATGTTGTATGGCAATAGGTTGTTTCTTGCTTTGTACATAAATATTGCCAACTGAAGTTAAACAATGTCCTGAAGCCTAAGTAGTTTTGATTTTAGAAATAATGGATTTGGGTATTCTCCAATATGAATTTTAATAAATGTGATGTTATATCTATTTTTGAGAACTGTGGGAAAAGAGAAATGAGTCTGTAGTTTGTGAAATTGTGTTTATCTCCAGTTATGTACAAAGGTATGACTTTTGCCATTTTCATGCTGTTAGGAAATTGGTCAGTCTGGAGAAATAGTTTGAAAATGTAGTTTAAAGGGTTGGATATCCCATTCACAAAATAAGATTAAATTTATTGACTACCTCCTCCATGTTATTGATTTTTTTGTCGTTAATGGAATATTACACTGACTTGAATCCTTTCTAATAATGCTATTTAATATATCCCATATAGTCTTTTAAGATTGTTTCTATTCATATCTAGTACACTGTTATAATATTCCTTCCTACAAATTATCATGATATTGGTTAATTCATTCTTGTATTTGGTATATTTTATTCTGCTTCTATGGTTGTATATTTAATTAATTATCTACATAAATTGTTTTTCTTTTTGCAAGCATTCTGCAAACTCTTTGTTCCACCGTATTTTTATACTTATCCTCATCCACACAAGTGCATTTATCTCAATATTTTATTATAAATGTCTGTGACTTCATGATGTCTGTGACTGTGTGTCTGTGACTACTTCAACACTGCATCCAAATAAATCCTAAAATATTTTTAGGTATTACAAACAGTGTTTTATAAGTTAATTTTTCACTTGCCCAAGGGTTACAGCTGGAGTAACAAATCCTTTTCTGCTTCCATCACTTATTAAAAAAATCTCTAAGGACAAGTCACTGTCAAACATTGAATTATGGCGTAGACCAGGTCGCCCCCCACCACACACACACACACACACACACACACACACACACACACACACACACACACACACTTAATTACTCCGCGCGTCTCCTCGGGTATTTACGGTTGCGCACTCAGCTACACGGAAGAAAAGCCTCGCGCGAGCAAGCAAGAAACAGCGATGGAGAATTTCGAATCCGTCAGTTTCGCATTGTTTTGAAAGAATCACGCCATTGTGGGAGCCTTGCAAAACATTCCCCGGTTCCTCAATTCAAATGAAATAACATGGCGACGTGCGTTCCCTTTCAGACACAACTGTCTTCAATAATGGAGGTTTTGGTTAAAGCGGCAGTGGCAGAGATATCCAAATTAGTCGATGACAAATGTGCGTTTTTGCATCTTGAAATATCCCGCAAGCAAAGTGAAAATGAGAGTCTCAAACGGAAATTATTAATGATGGAGAACAAAAATGCAGAGCTGCAGCGTGGTTTTGGTAAGATGCCCAACTCCTCAATACGTGCTGTTAATTCATGTAAATTATTATTTAGGTCTATTGTGACACTTGCCAAATTACATTTGGATTGACTTTAAAACAGTGCAGTGAGCTTTATGAATAACCTTACAGAATTGTGTTCAGGTTATATATATTTATTTAATATATATATTTATTTAATATATATATATATATATATATATATATATATATATATATATATATATATATTATATTGTATATTATATATTTAACATTTTCCCTTTCAAAATCTGATGCTTCCCCCCCTCAGAAAACTGCCTGAACAGAGGAACAGGCATGAAGAGCGACTGTTCAAATTCTACAGGAAATTTTAAGGTAATATGTGTTTTTTGTAGCCCACTCAGTATTAAATTAATATAGAACATAATATAAATGGGCTGCAGGGGTCCTGATTGCTTTTAATATTTGGATAAACTCATATGGAAAAGAAATAGAAAAATCTTATAAGAAGTAACATCAATTTAAGTAATACATCATTTTTTTATGTGTTGTGCTTATAAGTCTCATCCTATGATTTACACTTGAAGATGGTCACTTTCGCATTCTTTTCATACAATGTACTTAAAAGAATTACGTATGAAACAAGTAAAAAGTATGTATGTGATATATAAGGAAAGTGCAGAGCAAATTATGTTTTCCATAAGTTTCATATAAGTTTTGTAGTTTTTAACTATATGTCTGCTTTAAAGACATATCCTTTCATATATGAATATATACCGTGATATATAGATTTTCTGCATGTGAAGTGTATATAATTTGCAGGGAAATTATGCTGTCTTTATATGCTTTATATAAGTTCATTATATGTCATGCGATTAAAATTAAAACATATCTGGGTAATACCATTACATATAGTTCACTGGTATGCAGTGGTATATGTCAGCCTATAAAATTTACAATAGCAGCATAAAAAACACATACTTTTATTATATGAATTTATAGAAGATTTACATAACGTTTTAAAGTCAAAAACATATGAATCAAGTGATATTTGACCCTATACTGACACAGCAATGGGATAAAACTTAAAACTAGCAAGGCGCAGATTGCCAGGTCAGCACCCCAACTAATTTCTATCCTTGCAATCCCATTCCACTTAGATAAATGCAGACTTTCACTATCAGTAATTCTGAAAACATGGCTGTTAGGCAAATGTTTAATTCAACTTTATTAGCAATAGTGAACACTATAATGTTGCCGGCATTCAATTTCAGTTCAGTTCAACTTTATTTGTATAGCGCCTTTTACGGTAAAAATTGTCTCTAGGTGCTTTACAGAGGCAGAAACCCAGAGCCTGAACCCCCAGGTAAGTGCAGTGGCAAGGAAAAACTCCCTTTTAACAGGAAAAAACCTTAAGCAGGACCCGGCTTACAAGGAGGAACCATCCTGCTGAAAGTCGGCTGGGTAAAGGAGGAAAAGAAGAAGGAGACAGGACAGAGAGAATAAAGAGAGAGAGAGGCGGGGAGAAACATGCAATCGCAGAATCATAGAAATACAAACAAAATACAATTATAGAAATACAAACATATCAGACATAACATACATAATACATATATACATAATACAGCATAGCAGGTTGTTATAAAAAGAGGAACAGCATAGGCAGGTTTTAATAAAAAAGGGAACAGCATAGGCAGCATAGGCAGTTGCTGACAGTGGACACTGGGTTTGTCAGAGGCCGAGATCCATTTGGAGATCCATATCAACCCTACACACTTTGTTTGAGGCTAACTACGCTTTACTGAACAGAAAGGTTTTAAGGTTGATCTTAAAGGTAGACGTGGTGTCTGCCTCTCGGACCCAGGTTGGTAACTGGTTCCATAGTAAAGCTGCTTGATAGCTAAATGCTCGTCCTCCCAGTCTACTTTTATAAATTCTAGGAACTAAACCTCCACTCTGTGATCTGAGTGTTCTTTTAGGAGTATATGGAACTATGAGATCCTGCAGTTATGATGGAGATAGTCCATTGAGAGCTTTATATGTTAGAAGGAGAATCTTAAAGTCTATTCTAAATTTCACTGGAAGCCAGTGAAGAGACGCTAAAACTGGAGAGATATGCTCCCTTTTGCTGATTCTTGTCAGAACTCTGGCTGCAGCGTTCTGGACCAGCTGCAGGTTATTAGTGGGATAATTTGGACATCCTGACAGTAATGAGTTGAGTAGTCAGTCCAATCTAGAAGTAACCAAGGCATGGACGAGTTTTTCAGCATCACTCTGAGACAGGATGACCCTGATCTTGGCAATATTACGGAGGTGAAAGAAGGCGGTCCTAGAAACCTGTTTAATATGAGGGAGAAATTACATGTCCTAGTCGAAGATAACTCCCAGGTTCCTTGCAGTCGTACTGGAGGACCTAGTAATGCCATCCAAAGAGAGAATGCTATCCGATAATCTAGTCCTCAGATGTTTAGGTCCAAGAACAATGACTTCAAATTTGTCTGAGTTTAAAAGTAAGAAATTGAAGTTTATCCAGTCTTTTATGTCTTTGAGACATGCCTGGAGTCTGGCTAACGGCTCTGTTTCTTCAGGTTTCATGGATAAATACAGCTGCGTATCATCGGCATAGCAATGACAATTTATGTCGAATAATATTTCCTAGAGGGAGCATGTAAAGAGTGAACAGGATTGGCCCAAGCACTGAACCCTTCGGAACACCATGATGAACCTTTGTATACCCAGAGGAAACATCATTAACATGAACAAAATTAAATCGATCTGATAGATAAGATTTAAACCAGTCTAGAGCTGTCCCTGTGATCCTAATCTCATATTGTAGTCTTTGTAATAAAATGCTCTGATCTACAGTATCAAAGGCAGCACTGAGGTCCAGTAAAACAAGTACGGAGATAAGTCCACGGTCTAATGCTATGAGGAGGTCATTAGTGACTTTAACCAGTGCTGTTTCTGTGCTATGATGAGCTCTTAAACCAGATTGAAACACTTTAAATAGACTATTCCTGTTTAGGTGATCGGTTAGCTGACTCTCAAGTATCTTAGAGATGAATGGGAGGTTGGATATCAGTCTATACAGTCATAGCCGAAAGTTTTGGCACCCTTGGATTTTTTCCAGAAAATGCACCATTTCTCTCAGAAAATTATTGCCATTTACACATGTTTTGTTATACACATTTATTTCTTTTGTGTGCATTAGATTAACACAAAAACTGAGAGAAAAAAAAACTAAATTGATATAATTTCACACCAAAACTCAAAAAAATTTTTCTCAACTGGAATTTTGGACCACTTTTGTTTGCAAACTGCTCCAGTTCTCTCATATTTGAAGGGTGCCTTCTCCCAACAGCAATTTTCTCTCCACAGGTGTTCAATGGGATTCAGATCAGGACTCATTGCTGGCCACTTTAGAACCCTCCAGCGCTTTGTTTTCATCCATTTCTGGGTGTTTTTAGAGGTATGTTTTGGGTCATTGTCCTGCTGGAAGACCTATGATCTAGGACACAAACATAGCTTTCTGACACTGGGCCCAACGTTGTGACCCAAAATCCCTTGGTAATCTTCAGATTTCATGATGCCTTGCACACAGTCAAGGAACCCAGTGTCAGAGGTAGCAAAACAACCCCAAAATGTCTTTGAACCTCCACCAAATTTTAATGTAGGTATTGTGTTCTTTTCTTTGTAGGCCTCATTCTGTTTTTGGTAAACAGTAGAATGATGTGTTTTACCAAAAAGCTCTACCTTGGTCTCATCTGTCCACAAGATGTTTTCCCAGAAGGATTTTGGCTTACTCAAGTACATTTTTGCAAACTGCAGTCTAGGTTTTTTATGTCTCTGTGTCAGCCTCCTTCCATTTCATTCAAATGATGACGGATAGTTCGAGCTGACACTGATACACCCTGAGCGTGCAGGACAGCTTGAATATGTTTGGAACCTGACTGGGGCTGCTTATCCACCCGGAGGGACGTGCCCTGACACCTCACCAGGTAGGCGTCCGGGAGGCATCCTTACTAGGTGCCCGAGCCACCTCATCTGGCTCTTCTCAATGCGGAGGAGTAGCGACTTTACTCCGAGCTCCTCCTGGATGGCAGAGCTTCTCACCCTATCTCTAAGGGAGAGCCCAGCCACCCTGCGAAGGAAACTCATTTCGGCCGCTTGTACCCGCGATCTTGTTCTTTTGGTCACTACCCAAAGCTCATGACCATAGGTGAGGGTAGGAGCGAAGACTGACCGGTAAATCGAGAACTTCGCCTTTCGGCTCAGCTCTCTCTTCACCACAATGGACCGGTGCAGCGTCTGCATTACTGCAGACGCTGCACCGATCCGCCTTTCAATCTCCCGCTCCATTCTTTCTTCACTCGTGAACAAGATCCCGAGGTACTTGAACTCCTCCACTTGGGGCAGGATCTCCGCCCCGACCCGGATAAGACACTCCACCTTTTTCCGGCTGAGAACCATGGCCTCAGATTTGGAGGTGCTGATTCTCATCCCGGCCGCTTCACACTCGGTTGCGAACCAGCGAGAGCTGGAGGTCACAGACTGATGAAGCCAACAAGACCACATCATCCTCAAAAGGGCAGAGACCCGATCCTGGGGCCACCAAACCGGACCCCTTCAACACCACGGCTGCGCGTAGAAATTCTGTCCATAAAAGTTATGAACAGAATCGGTGACAAAGGGCAGCCCTGGCAGAGTCCAACCTTCACCGGAAACGAGTTTGACTTACTACCGGCAATACGGACCAAGCTCTGACACCGGTCATACAGGGAGCGGACGGCCCGTATCAGGGGTCCTGACACCCCATACTCCCAGAGAACACCCCACAGGACTCCCCGAGGCACACGGTCGACTGCGTTCTCCAAATCCACAAAACACATGTGAACCGGTTGGGCAAACTCCCAAGCACCCTCAAGGACCATGCTGAGAGTATAGAGCTGGTCCACAGTTCCACTTCCAGGATGAAAACCGCACTGCTCTTCCTGAATCTGAGGTTCAACTATCCGATGGACCCTTCTCTCCAGTACCCCCGAATAGACCTTGCCAGGGAGGCTGAGGAGTGTGATCCCCCTTATAGTTGGAACACACCCTCCGGTCCCCTTTCTTAAAAAGAGCGACCACCACCCCGGTCTGCCAATCCAGTGGTACCGCCCCCGATGTCCATGTAATGTTGCAGAGTCGTGTCAACCATGACAGCCCGAAACATCCAGAGCCCTGAGGAACTCCGGGCGAATCTCATCCACCCCCGGGGCCCTGCCACTGAGGAGTTTCTCAACAACCTCGGCTACCTCAGCCCCGGAGATAAGAGAACCCGCCTCCGAGTCCCCAGGCCCTGCTTCCTCACTGGAAGGCGTGTCGGTGGGATTGAGGAGGTCTTCGAAGTATTCCTTCCACCGATCCACAACGTCCTGAGTCGAGGTCAGCAGCACACCCTCTCCACTGTACACAGTGTTGACAATGCACCGCTTCCCCCTCCTCAGGCGCCGGATGGTGTTCCAGAATCTTTTTGAAGCCATCCGGAAGTCGTTCTCCATGGCCTCCCCGATCTCTTCCCACGCCCGGATCTTTGCCTCGGCAACCGCCACAGCCGCACTCCGCTTGGCCCGCCGGTACCTGTCTGCTGCCTCAGGAGTCCCACAGGCCAAAAAGGCCCGGTACGACTCCTTCTTCAGCTTGACGGCATCCCTCACCGCCGGTGTCCACCAGCGGGTTCGGGTATGCCGCCACGACAGGCACTCACCACCTTGCGGCCACAGCAACTCACCACCAGGTGGTGATCGGTTGACCACCCCTCTCTTCAACCGAGTGTCCAGGACATGCGGCCGCAAATCCGAGGACATGACTACAAAGTGCGGCCCAAGGTGTCCTGGTGCCAATTGCACATATGGACACCCTTATGCCTGAACATGGTGTTTGTTATGGACAATCTGTGACGAGCACAGAAGTCCAACAACAGATCACCGCTCGGGTTCAGATCAGGGGGGGCCATTCTTCCCGATCACGCCCCTCCAGGTCTCACTATCACTGCCGACGTCTGTCACCCAGGAGGACGAGGGAACCCCCAGAAGGAGCACTCTCTAGTACTCCCTCTAGGGACTCCAAAAAGGGTGGATACGTTGAACTGCTGTTGGGGCCATAGGCACAAACTGGCACAAACGACAGTCAGGATCCGTCCCCCCACCCGAAGGCGGAGGGAGGCTACCCTCTCGCTCAACGGGGTAAACTCCAATCTCCATCTCGAGAAGGCTGGTTCCAGAGCTCTTGCTATGCGTCGAGGTGAGGCTGACTATATCTAATCGGAACTTCTCATCCTCTCGCACCAGCTCAGGCTCCTTCCCCATCAGAGAGGGGACATTCCATGTCCCTAGAGCTAGCTTCTGCAGCCGGGGATCGGACCGCCAAGGTCCCCGCCTTCAGCTGCCACCCAACTCACACTGCACCCGACCCCTTTGGCCCCCTCTGCAGGTGGTGAGCCCACGGGAAGGGGGTCCCACATCATCTCTTTGGGCTATGCCTGGCTGTGCCCCATGGGCAAAGGCCCGGCCACCAGACGCTCGCCTGCGTGCCCCACCCCCAGGCCTGGCTCCAGGAGGGGGCCCCGGTGACCCACATCCGGGCAAGGGAGACCCAAGACCAATAACGTCACTCGTCATAAGGGGGATTTGTGGGCTGCACTTTGTCTGGTCCCTCACCTAGGACCTGTTTGCCATGGGTGGCCCTATCAGGGGTATAAAGCCCCAGACAACTGAGCTCCTAGGATCATAGGGACACACAAACCCCTCCACCATGATAAGGCGGCAGCCCAGGAGGTGAGAGATCGTATGTTTAACAAACCACATCTGTTTTAGTTGTTGTTTCTGAGTATTTACTGGTGTGTATTTTTATGAGGTTATTATTATTAACACCTCTTGACTTATTTACTAGATGAACTGCGGGAGGACGAGGTACTGATACTACTTCTATTGTATTATTAAACTTGAGTGTTACTGTGAGCGTTTTTAGTCTCATTGTTATTTTTATTGGAGAGCGGCAGTCTTACAAAAGCAGTAGAGAAGAGTGTAAGACAGCGACTCTGCCTCCTGGCTTTGACCCTGGGTTGTCAGAGGGTTGGTTGTCTAATAAACTTTGCTATATTGCTAGAAATAAGAGCTGCACCACCCCAGATGGGATGAATGTGGTCTCTGCTAATAAGGCCAGGTTTTCCCCAAAATGTCTCCCAATTGTCTATGAAGGCCACGTTATTTTGTGGATACCACTGTGACAACCATCGGCAGAGCGATGACATGCAGCTAAACATGTCATCACTAGCCAGATTCGGAAGGGGACCAGAGAACGCTACGGAGTCCGACATCATTTTGGCGAAGTTACACACCGACCATATTAAGTTTAGTGATCTCCGACTGGCGCAGCTGGGCGTTGTTAACGCCAACGTGAATTATAATTTTGCTGTATTTGCTTTTATCTCTCGCCAGATGCTTTAAGTTACCCTCTATGTCGCCCGCTCTGGCCCCCGGGATACATTTAACTATCGTCTCTGGTGTCGGCTTCACATATCGGAGAATAGAGTCGCCAATAACCAGGGTCGGTTTCTCAGTGGGTGTGTCACTGAGTGGGGAAAAGCGGTTTGCGACATGAAGCGGTTGGTGGTGAACCACGGGCCTTTGTTTCGGGCTACACTTCCTTTGAACCGTCACCCAACCACCCTGACTACCCAGCTGCTCGGGGGCTGCGGGGGAACAACTAACAGTAGCTAGCTGCATAAAATGCAACACAAAGTGCTTTACATATTAAAACAAATTAAAAACTGACACACAAATGTACACGCACCACACACATAAAACCCCCACAAACACACACACACAATGATAAAAGAAAAGATGATGCAATAAGATGGGGAGTTGCTAAGAACAATAAGATATTAACACAAGAATAAGAATACTTTAAAATTTTATAATTATTATAAAGCTAAACTACAAAGGTGAGTCTTAAGCCCTTTCTTAAAACCACTGACTGTCTCTGCAGCCCTGAGGTTCCCCGGTAGGCTGTTCCACAGACGTGGACCATAATAACAAAAGGTGGCCTCACCATAGGATTTTGTTCTGACTTGTGGGATGAATAAAATGCCAGTGCCAGCTCAGGGTCCGCGAGGGTTCATGGGGTAAAAGTAGATCACGTAAATAAGAAGGACCTAGACCATGAAGACATTTAAAAACTAATAAGATAACTTTAAAATCAATCCTGAAACGCATGCGGAGCCAGTGCGGAGATTTTAAGACTGGTGTAATGTGGGCCTGCCTCCTGGTCTTCGTCAGCACTTGAACAGCTGAATTTTGAAGTAGCTGGAAGCTAGAAATGGTATTTTTGGGAAGGCCAGAAAGCAGGGTATTACAGTAATCTAAACAACTGGAGATAAAAGCATGCATTAGGACCTCCGTGTTGGCTTGAGAGAGAAACGGGCGGACTCTGGCTATATTCTTAAGATGATAAAAAACAATCTTTGTTGTGTTTCTGACATGTGGAATAAAGTTGAGCTCAGAGTCAAAAATGATGCCCAAGTTATTTATGGTTTCAGATGGTTTAAGATCTTAAACCATCTGAACCATCAAGATCTAACCCTCTCTCTCACCTTCAGGACCAATAACTAAAACCTCTGTTTTGTCCTGATTGAGCTGAAGGAAATTCTCTGCCATCCATGACTTTAGATCTAGTATACAATTTAACGGTCTTCGCATCAACAAGGACAAAACTCCCCAGTGTTTCCACAAGCAAAAACAGGCATTCAGATGTGTCTAGGGCTGCATTCTGTTGTGCTGATACTGGCTCTAATTACATCAATTTTGCTTCTGAAGTGGCATGCAAAGTCCTCACATAACAAATGGTAACTTGGAAGACTTACTATTTCTGTTCGTTAGAAGGTCAATGGTGGAGAAAAATATTTTAGGGTTATTTTTATTGACTGTGATAAGGTTTGCAAAATGGAAGATTCTGGTTTGTCTGACTACATTGTTGTAGGATCTGAGCTGTTCACGAGTATTTCATAGTCAACTGTCAGTTTAGTTTTTCTCCATTTTCTTTTCAGCACGCCTGCATATTTTCTTGAGCTGTTTGATTTTATCATTTTTCCAAGGTGAGGAGTCATTGTTTTTTATTGTTTTGTTGGAGAACGGAGCCACCGTGTCCAGGGCTGATCTGAGGCGACAGTTAAAATGGTCAACAAAAGAGTCGAAAGATGTAGGTAAAATCTCTGCAGGAGTGTTGTAAAATGTCTATAAAATTTGCAGCCACTTCAAAAGACAGGTAGCGCTTCCTCAAAGTTCTCACCGAGGCCATCTGCTGGCTAAAAATGGTGATGTTAAAAAAGACACAGGAGTGGTTTGAGACGGCCAAGTCAGCAACAAAGGACACACAGGTGGACAGACCATAAGTGATGATGAGATCAAGGGTGTGTCCTCTGTTGTGAGTGGGCCGTGTGACATGCTGCTTAAAATCCATGCAGTCCAGTAGATTTAAAAATTCTTTAGTAATAAAATCCCTGGTGGTATCTGTGTGCAGATTAAAATCACCGGTTATAAAATTTTGTTGTAAGTGTTGTGTACGTCTGATAGCAGTTCAGAAGATTCACTGATAAAAGCCGATGAGTACTGAAGTGGTCTATAAATAATAATGCAAAAGATAGGAGGACTGCTAAAAACAAAGGCGTGGAACTAAATTTATGTAGTAACACTGCATTTGCTCTAAGCAGGTTACTGACAGTAGATGCAGTCCCACCACCTTTCTTGCCCTCTCTAAGAAAAAATAAAAACTTAAAATTTGGTGCATCAGTGCCAAGCCATGTCTCAGTTAAAAAGAGACAATTAATATTATTATCTAAAATCAGGTCATTGGCAATAAAGATTTTGTTTGATAGCGCGCGTACATTTACAAGACCCATGCTTATGGTTTGCGGAGAAATAGAGTCCTTTGTGGCAGGCGCGATAGATTTTTCTAAATTTATTCGAACAAGGTTATTCCCAGCACTTCTGATGTAGCGACATGGATGTCTGTTTGTGATAACGGTTTTGACTGAAAATAGTGCCTGTGGTGGAAGAGGACTTGAGCAGGAGATGGTGGGTGAGTGTGCAAGTGACCCAGAGGATGGGGGGAGGGTGCAGGGCTCTAGTCAGTCATACGTGGGAAACTGGGTGGCGTGCTGGATAGCATGCTGTATGTTGTCAGCTAAAATGCGGCTGCCCAGCATGTTTGGGCAGACACCATCCGGTGAAAAAAACAATTGCTGGTTCCAGAACAGGTTAAAATTGTCAATAAAAGCAATGTTTTTGTGGATACAGGCAGACTTGAGCCAGGCAGACACGGCCCACAACAGGGCAAGGATTCTGCTAAAACGCCCCACTCCTTGGGTCAGTGTGGGAATAGGGCCAGAGATAAAAACGGACATCTTGATACTAGTTAAAAGATTAAGATGCTCGTTAAAATCATTTTTTGTAAGTTCAGAGTGCTGACATTTGACCCAATATGAATTATTACCCTTTTGATGGAGGAGGGTAGAGTTTGCAGCAGGTCTGGGAGTTTGTCCAGCAGGATGGGTACAGTGGCTCTGGGAAAACAGTGTGAGATAGCGTTAAAGTACTTGATGTTGCGAATGATGGAGTCTCCAAATATTGCCATGGTTGGGGGGAAAAGCGGGCGAGGAGGCGGTGGCTGCTGCGCTTTCTGAGGAGAAGCGTCTCCAGATGCTGGCCTGGCGTGAGTGCACCTCACAGGAGGAGTGGCCGCTATGTGGGAATAGGGAGGCAGGGGAGCCTCTGAATGACCGGAAGATGCCTTGCGGGTAGCACCGCCGGAGTGCCAAAACACCGCTTCCTTAATAATCCTTTGCCGAGCCAATGATGTTGCAGACCCGGCACCTGGCCGCTGAGGCTCCGCGGTGGGGGAGTGTGCCGGGCGAATGCTAGCCGTCGCTATTGGTGGTGAGGAAATGCTAGCTACAGTTAGCGGTGAAGAGGAAGCGGCGTTATCTCCAGTGGTCAAGACAGCAGGTTGCAACATAGCCTCCAGTTCAGACTGACACGTCCTGATAATGCATCATTTGTGATTGCGTTTAACCCTCTGTAATCAATACATGGCCTGAGGGACTTATCCTTCTTGGCCACAAAAT
Source organism: Pao palembangensis (assembly GCA_015343265.1). Taxonomy (NCBI): domain Eukaryota; kingdom Metazoa; phylum Chordata; class Actinopteri; order Tetraodontiformes; family Tetraodontidae; genus Pao; species Pao palembangensis. The sequence continues at coordinate 11,424,106 of CM027093.1, read as the reverse complement.
AAAAGCCAGCCCCAAGAGGAGAGGAAGACGGCCGGATCAGCCCTGCTGCCAACGAGCTGCCAATATATTCCTCCATCGCTTCTCTCTCAGGGTGCAACAGTTATACAACCTGCTTGAGGGTAGCGGCGCGCCAGGAACCAAATCAATAGCACAATTATAGGACCGGTGCGGAGGAAGTGCCAAAGCCTTCTCTTTACTAAAAACCTCTCCAAGGTTGTGATACTCCTGGGGAACCGCGGAAAGGTCTGGAGGCAAAACCAAAGTCGTCTTTGGGTGGGAGACAGGAGCGGCAGAACTCAAGCAGTGAGAATGGTAATAAGTGCCCTAACCCTTGACCCGAGGTTGGGATGTGAAGGGCAGTTTGTCACACACCAACATGTCCGTAACAGGTGGGGCGTGAACCCTCCTGGGACGTAGCAGACACCGGGACATGAAGTGTCCTGATTGTCCACAGTACAGTAAATGCAGAGTCCTCCTGTGAACCTCCTTTCACGTTCCTTGGGTATGAGGCGAGTTCAGCCACACTGTCTGGACTCCTCTTGGCCTGTAACAGGATCACCGGAACCACCACGGCTGGGCTGGGGTTCAGGCGAACTGGAGAATGCCACAGGAACAGCGATGGCGCTTTCCGACGCCCTTCTAGTCCATTGTCGGTCCGGGCGGGCCATAGATTGACTCAACGAGGTCTGGTTTATCCTGAGTGGCAAGCTGATCCTGGGCCTCATGTCTGCCCATCAAATTTACAGCACACAGGCGGGATCCCAACCTCGCTGGATCCATCTTGTGTCCAGAAGGTACTGTTAAGGATTGAACAGAGTCTGGATCCACAAGCGGAGACAGGAGTCCCATCAGTGGAAGTAAATGTCTTTATTGTCCACAAAAAAATAAAATTCACTAGCAGGGCTAGGAAACAGGTTGTCAAAGAACAAACTAAAAGCATATTTTCAAGAAAAAAAAAATACTGCGGCAGTGGCAAAAGAGAGAGATCGTGTGGCTGAAAATTACTGAGCAAGACCATGCGTGATTATTAACTGGAGAGAGATTAAAAAAGAAAGAAATGTTTGTTCTTGTGCATTCCACTCATTCAACATTTCTATTCTATAAGTGTGTTTGATCCACATATGCAACCCAACAGGCACAAAACAGACTTGGCAGAAAGTTGAGATAAAATACAAAAATATAGTTCAAATATGTCAGATATGATTTAAATACAAGCTACTGTGGTGGTGTTTAGCCTGTTCTCATTAAACAGCGTTCAGTCACTTCATTTTACCTGTGATAACTATATTTAGAGAAATCCCCTAAACAAAGAAAAAGCCAACTCTTTAGCCTTCTCATCCCTGTCAGTATTTAGTACTGTCTATATGAAAGACTTAAATGCCTGTTATACATGCATGTCTCCAAATTTGTGTTTTCCAAATATGTTAAAATTTTATCTTCATTATAGAAAAAAGGCTGAGGCGATCCAGTGCCACCCAGTGTTGGTTCACTAAATACCATCCATTAATCACCGACACAACTTGACACACTGATTTTTCTTGTAGCAGAAGGAGTTCTATGTATTTGGCTGCTGTTGCTTTCAGATGTCAGTCTATTTATTGTTAAACTGATACCAGCAATTCTGTGGAACACTTCCATGGGATGTCTAGGGTGTCTGTGACTTTTTAACACTACAAACGTGTTTCAAAATTGTTTGAGTGCAAGAGTAATGTTTATGACAGCCCAACAATTACCTTGGACACATGCTCACCAATATATTAAAAAAACCCTTTGGCAAAAAAAGATTAAAAAACCGAATCACAACACAAAGAATTTGCTCCAAACCGAGATCCATTCGTGAAAGCGTATGTTACCCCGGTAACTGACTCAGCGTTACGGTGAACCTGCTTTCTGAAACCGAAAACGCTGAGTTTCCCTTAAATCACAACAAATTAACCCAGAGTTTTCACTAAATCCGCTTTCTGAAACACAGGAGTAAACATAACAGCATCAAAAGAATCAGAACTACAAAGAACATCTGCCTGGAACTGTTACAGACAGACTCAGATGTGACACTGGACGACATAGATCTACACACTAAAACTGATGGATTAAAAATAACCCATTGTTGGTTGTTTTTTTTAACCCAATGGCTGGGTAACTATTTCACCAGCCCAGGAAGTTAATCTTCCTCAACCCATCCAGCAAGATGGGTTGGTCCGTTTTAACCCAACAGAAGAGTGAAATATTCTACCTAAATCCTGGGTCAAAGTAACTGCTAATCTGAGTAAATTCAACCAATATTATTTGTTATTTACTCAACCTAAAGGCTTGCTTTACATTCCTGGGTTGTTTCACTTATTTGTGTTATAGCTTCTACTCAAATGATAGGTTAAACTAAACTACAAACCTATAACAAAATACATGCCAGATATGGCCATGCAAAGCATAATGCAATAAACACAAACCATGGATTCTTTGAAGTTCTTTATCATAGATGTTTTTGTCCAAAACAGCAACACAAATCAAAAACAAGTAAATACAGTTTTTCTTATATATATGTGTATGTGACAAAGTCCTAATCATGCATGAAGTTTATACATTAAGTCCTTGAACCCATATCATACATTCCTATCTTGACTTTTATCACTGATGAACGCCAGACCTGACAACTCCCCTTTTCCGCACAGCGAAGACGGCGATTCGAAGACTGAACACAATTTCCTATAAAGTCAAAAACACCCTTTCTAACTTAATCAAAGAATATTATAACCTGGCTAATATTGTTATTCAGGGAATCAGCAACACAACGGTACTTTTAGTTTCTTGGAAATTGGATTCTTTGACAAGCTGAGGATTTGACATTTAAAATTTAAAATGATTCACAGTGATGGAACCACAGTACCATCTAGAGTCCAAAAGTGGTAATTGGTTCAAGCCTTATTTGTCACCTTGGCACATACATTGGTTAATTTAATATTGTGGCATGAGATATCTTGGGTATTGTATATGTATTTTTAAGACTGATATAGTTACGCATGTTTGTTATGCATGTTTTATCTATACTTTATAAATGAAAGTTGGAATTTAGTCTATAGTGGATGCTACACGTGCTTTTTAACCTATCACAAGTAAAAACATAAATAGTGTTGTGTAGAATTAATATACAAAAATAGTCATTAGACATGACGGTGAGAGACAGATGAGTTTTATATTTTGTTTAATTTTTGAAAGGAAATTCAAGCAAAGTCTGAAGCCCTCCACAGAGGAGATTTGAATATTCATAAGGGGGGGAGACAGAAAGACTATAAAAGTAAAAGGAGTCCTTTGTTCGAGGCTTTTTGCTTTTTGTTTCTTCTGGCTTCTTCTGGCTTTTTCTTCTTGCCCAACTTTTACCTACTGTACTTTTGTTTATCTTTTGTCTTCGTTACCCCCGTGTTTCGTTTTTGTTAACTTTCTGAGTCAATTTTTGAGGTAGACCGCAGACGCAGACTCTGTGGGAAATTAATTGTTTAAATCGCTATCATATTGCCTTCTAAGAGAACATCGTTTTTTGAATTTTTTTTTTTGAATTTTACTTTGCAAAGACTAAATCCGTATGGCCAAGCGGATTTGCCTAGTAAGATTCCTGAGACCATCTAAGACCTGAATCCATGGGCCAGCTGACCTGCAGGTGGACTGGACCCGCCCTCTTGAGTTCTGTGTGTTGAAGCGCACGGAACCCCCGGAAAACTGAGAGTTTGCGACCTGCACCCACTTCTGGACCCATTGGAATGAAGCTTCCCGCACGTAAGAGAGATCTAATGGTCGTCTGCTGCGGTCTGAAAGAACCAAATTAAGTTTGATTCCAAATTCACTAATTCACATATTCACAATTTTTTGTGAATTTTTTAATCTAAATTTAGATTTATTAGAGTAGACTAATCCAAAGTGTCTCACCCCCAGTCAATTCCAACTTTTCATTCTAATCTCCGTTAAATTTATACATGTATAATCTTGTGTAATCATATAATCATCTGTTATTGCTAATAAATTAATATTTTCCGTCAGTGGTTTCCCATTTGTTAATTGGAAAATAAGCACGGTGATCAGTGTCTCAGAACTGATGCCCTCAGTAAGAGATTGATTAACTTTATTACAGTATAAACTTTTGAGTTTATATTTCTTCCAGTAAGTAGAAGTGGTGCCTCCTAACGAGTGCAAGTGGAATTAAGAAAGTAATCCATTAGTTCTGCTGTCGTCATGCTACATTATTAACCCTGATAATAGTGATGGCAACAAGTTCAAAAATAGTCAGCAATAAAAGAAAGGAAAAAAATGTATTGTAATACTTTTCCAGGGGGATGTGTGGAATCTGTCTCTAAGGACTTGATTTTTGATTTATATTGTTTTAAGGAGAGTGATGAAGATGGTAGCCAGAGAGAACCGCAGACGGCAGAACCTCTCACAACTACAATATTATTCAATATACCAATATTAATTACATTCTCTATCTCACCCTCACCTTCTGTCAAACTACAGTTGAAACCAGAAGTTTACATATATAAAAAGGCACATAACATTTTTTTTCTCAATGTCTAAGATTAAATCAGATTAAACTTTCCCTGTTTTTGGTCATTTAGGATTACCAAAATTATTTTTATTTGCTAAATGCTAGAATAATAAAAGGGAGAATTTTTTAGACATTTTTTATTACTTTCCTGAGCGTCAGAAGTTTACATACACTGAGATTACTATGCCTTTAAACAATTTGGGAAAGTCCAAGTGATGATGTCATCACCTTGGAATATCCTTGGAAGCCTCTGATAGGTTTATTGACAACATTTGTTCATCTTTTCAAACAATTATCCAAAAGTATAAACACCATGGGAATGTCCAGCCATCAAACTGCTCATGGAGACGAGTTCTATGTCCCAGAGATTAACCTGCTTTGGTCCGAAATGTGCATATCAGCCCAAGAGAAAAAGCAAAAGACCTTGTGAAGATGCTGGCTGAAGCTGGTGAGAGTGTTTCATTATCTACAGTGAGTTCTGTACTGAAAATGGGCTGAAAGGCCACTTTTTCAGGAAGAACCATTACTCCAAAAGAAACATAAAAAGCCAGATTATGATGGTATCATGAGGAAAGAAGATTATGTGGAAATACCGAAGCAACATCTCAAGACATCAGCCAGGAAGTAAAAGCAGGGGCGCAAAAGGGTTTTCCAAATGGACAATGACCCTAAGCAGACTAACAACATGGTTACAAAGTGGCTTCAGGATAACAAAATCAATGTTTTAGAGTGGCCATCACAAAGACCTGATCTCAAGCCAATAGGCTGAAAAGGCTTCTGTGAACAAGGCGGCCTGCAAACTTGGCTCAGCTACACTGGTTCTGTCAGGAGGAATGGGCCCAAATTCCTGCAAACTACTGTGAGAAGCTTGTTGAAGCACATCCAAAACGTTTGACCAAATATGACTGAAATGTAAGTAAATGTCTGACTCTCAGGAAAGTAATGAAAAAATGTCTAAAAAATTCTCCCTTTTATTATTCTGGCATTTAGCAAATAAAAATAATTTTGGTAATCATAAATGACCAAAAACAGGGAAAGTTTAATCTGATTTAATCTTAGCCATTGAGAAAAAAAAGGTTATGTGCCTTTTTATATAGTGTATGTAAACTTCTGGTTTCAACTGTATAACTACTGTTTCTCTATCCCTCATTCTTCATATCTTTTTAATCCATAATGGACTTGTGTTCCTCTCAGGATGGTAAAGATGCCACCCAAAGAGGAGAGCAGAGAGTAGAGCCTTTCACATTAGCACACATGAGAAAAAAGCTACAGTTTTAAACATCTCTCTCACTCTTAGTTTTAAGCTACAGCTACTATCTCAGTTGTTCTTTTGTATCATTCATAGGAAAGTGATGATGATGGTAACCAGATAGAAGAGCGGACAGCAGAACCTCTCACATTGGCATAGGCGAGACAAAACTACAGTAATATACAATTGTCTCCTTCACCCTTTCTCTGTTTCTCTTTAATGAGTTGATAATTTGTATCCTCAGAAAAACAGTGAAGATGCCATCCAAATACAAGAACAAAGAGCAGGATCTTCCACAATGCTACAGTTGAGGCAATTACATATGAAGTTAATTAAAATTTTTGAAACATTACTTTCAGCTGACAGTGGACAAACTGTGACACAATAATTTCTGCAGTTCATTGAAGTGTGTGCTGTTTTGGTGTTTCTTGTGTTGTGGCTTCTGTTTATTGTCTTTACCAACCAATTTAATAGTGCTTTTTTCCCAACAATTTTAGGACAGTGTCCATCAAGAAGTACGGGATGTCCATTCTCATGAACTAACCGAAAGGCAAAGCATCATCTTGATTCTCTCCTTTGCTTTGAAACACAACACTACAGGCATTTTGATTAAAGACCTGCTGAAACTGCTTCAGTTACATTCTGCTTGTTCTAGTGCAGAAACCATTAGCTGGAATTGCAGATCAGTTTGTACGGCATCATTACTATAGAGTTTGTGCGAATTACATTGTGTTAGGGTCTGGCTTGCCGGCCCTTTATGGTGCGTGTGAGTCTCTCCTGGTTTTCCCTGCAGAGGGCGCGGGTTCCAGGGATCCAGCAGTGACTGCACACCTGTCGCTGATCACCTCATCAGCGACTGATATAGGGAGGCTGCCAGCTGGTCCCGGTTGCTGGATCATTGTCATTGTGTTTGTTGCTTGTCCTCCCTTTGGCTGCAGAGTGCCACAGAAGGCACTCAGACTCAGGCTTTCCCATGGCTCTTGGATTTTCGACTCATGAGAGTTTTTGCCCCGGTTCCCAGGTCACCACACTCCTGAGTCTGAGTTCAGGTCTCTGGACACCCTGCAGTGGAGTCTCCCCGTGAAGTGTTTGGACTTGAGTTTGTATGAACATTGGTTTTCTTCCCTCCAGTCGGAGTGTCCTTTGTTTCTCTTTTTGCTGTCCACCCAGTAAAGGGTTTTTTTGTTCTTGGAGCACCTGCTCATGTCTGCATTTGGGTCCTCAACACACAAACCTTAAAATGTTTCTTCTTGAGATTGTGAAGAACCAATGTGTTAAGTTTATCATGTTCCTCATCAACAACAGTAAAAACCAGTTTAAAGGAAGGACATTTCATTATTACTATTACTGAAAGATATATCAGATTTCAAGATCTTGAAAACCAGGGTGTACATGATCTCTGTTTTCTTGCTGATGATAGTAGTAGACATGTCATAAAGGACATACTGTATGTGATGGTACTTTATATCAGACCTTAAAATCAAACTGTGAAGAGGATTTCCTGTCCCTTACATTTAATTGTGATGGTGTACTAGTCTTTCAATCCTAAATTCAGTATTTGGCCACAATGTGTTGTGTTAATGAAATACCACCTGAGAGTAGAAGTAAATATGTACTGTTATGTGCTTTGTGGTTTTCTAAAAAGCCAGACATGTCCTGTTTCTTTAAACCATTTGTTGAGGAGTGTGCCAATTTTTCTCAGGCTGGTTTTGAGTGGCTGCATCCTAATGATCAGTCAGTGAGACATGTTAAAGTGCACGCATTGTGCTGTGTGTGTGATGCAGTTGCAAGGCCATTACTACAGAATTTTAAGTAGTTTAATTGTGAATATGGCTGTGGAGTCTGCCTTCACCCTGGAGTGCAAACAAGGAAAGAATAGAATAATAGAAGTACTTTATTCATCCCAGACATGGGAAATTAACTTGTTCCAGCAGCATCGTCAGCATTATCATATTTATAATAATGTGCAACAAGAAGTATAAAAACAAATGAGCAACAAGTACGTGACAATGTGCCACATGAAAGTACTAAATAGAACATATCACAGCACGAAGGGCTGTGAGTCTCAGTCAGACGAAGCTGTTGAACAGGGTTATTGCACTGAGCAGGAAAGATTTCCTGTATTTGTCTTTATGGCAGTGGAGCTGAATCAGTCTGAATCAGAGAAGGAGCTCCGCTGCCTGTCCAGTAGAGGGTGGGCAGGGTTATTCAACACAAGTTTGTTCAGCATCCTCTTCTCCACCACAGCTTCCATGGTGTCCAGTTTGCAGCCAATCACAGAGCCAGCCTTTCTGATCAGTTTGTTCAGTCTTCCAGGACAAGGAAGCACGAGGGTTTGCACATGTGCAGATGAAAAACCAAGTGACAAATCATGTAACCACAGTAGAAATAGGACAAACTGCTGAAAGAGAAGGGAAGACTATATTGGGCATAAAGGGCATATCTGATCTTGCAGATTTACCAATGTTTGATATAATCAGTGGGATGATTGTATCAAATCCCTGACTACATGCACTGTGTGTTGCTTGGTATGTGCAGATACATGGCAACTTTATGGATGGATTCTAAGAGCATTTCTGAAACATGGTGCACCTATTGGTGCACAAACAGCAATCATGGGCAGACACCTCTTGTCTATAAAACCTCCAGGTATTGTTGCTTGAGTTCCAAGGTCTCTAACAGAACACAAATTCTGGAAAGCCCATGATTAGCAACACTGGCTTTGCTTGCCAGTGTTGCTTGCTATATCTTGCCAGTTCTGAAAAGCATACTTCCACAGAAGTATCATTCTCATTGGGCATTACTGATAGAGAGCATAAGCATTCTGTTGGGGTCTGAATTAAATGCTGAACTGATAAGTCACGCACATGAGGCATTAGTGTACTTTCTTGGAGGTGTGCAGTCACTCTATGGGAAAAAGCACATGACATTCAATGTTCACTCACTTCTGCATTTAAGCAAAAGTGTTGTGCACTGGGTTCCATTGTGGGCTCACTCAGCCTTTATGTTTGAAGATTTCAGTGGGCCCCTCCTGGGCTGCCACCTTATCGTGGTGGAGGGGTTTGCGTGTCCCTATGATCCTAGGAGCTCAGTTGTCTGGGGCTTTATGCCCCTGGTAGGGCCACCCATGGCAAACAGGTCCTAGGTGAGGGACCAGACAAAGTGCAGCCCACAAATCCCCCTTATGACGAGTGACGTTATTGGTCTTGGGTCTCCCTTGCCCGGACGCAGGTCACCAGGGCCCCCTCCTGGAGCCAGGCCTGGCGGTGGGGCATGCTGGCGAGCGCCTGGTGGCCAAGCCTTTGTCCATGGGGCCCGGCCGGGCATAGCCTGAAGAGATGACATGGGACCCCCTTCCCGTGGGCTCACCACCTGCAGGAGGGGCCAAAGGGGTCGGGTGCAGTGTGAGTTGGGTGGCAGCCGAAGGCGGGGACCTTGGCGGTCCAATCCCCGGCTGCAGAAGCTAGCTCTAGGGACGTGGAACGTCACCTCTCTGATGGGGAAGGAGCCTGAGCTGGTGCGAGAGGTTGAGAAGTTCCGATTAAATATAGTCAGCCTCACCTCGACGCATAGCAAGGGCTCTGGAACCAGCCTTCTCAAGAGGCCATGTAAAAATGGAGTATTGCCATTTGTACTTTCATTTTGTACCCTAAAATGCAATTTAGGCGTATACTAATACTACAAAATTAGAATTCTTTCTACAGCAAGAATGGAGTAAATGAATTGTCAGAGACTGATGAGCTTTTAACATTCCAGTGTTATTTTTTTTAAACCTGATTTTTAGTAATCTCCTGTGCTTTTGTGTGTGATTTTTCTAAGATTATCTTGTTTTTTTATTTGTATGTATCATGTTTAAATCATGTTTTGTATCATTAAAGCTGTGAAATTTTACAAAAGAAAAACTTATTCCATTTAGCACAACAGAATCTTGACTGCAATAGAACTGAACTTGCCAATAGTTGGAAAAATAAATTGGGATGGTCTGGTTATGTCTCGGGTCATGTCCTTCCATCAATCTCATCCACAATGCATGAAAATCATCAGTTGCTGTAGATTCAATAGAAGACTTCCATTTTGCATTAATCTATTAAACACTGTGGAAATGTCAGTTCTGTGAAAGTACGTTCATGTAGGTCAGGACTCCTTTCTCTTAAATTATGTGGCGATTGAGTGTGGCGTGGAGGAGATCAGTGTTATGGAAGCCAGGTGGCACTGTTAGTGGACTGCACCTTGTCTGCAGGCTTGGTTCTGGCATCTTGTATCTTCCATCATCATTTTAAAAGTACTCCATAGTTTGTCTTTGGTGTTGACCAGCCAAGCACAGGGATCTCATGCTCATTAAACCAGTTTTTGCAGTGCTTCCTGGAAAAAGTCAACCCTACAGCTGGTCAGAAAGCATGAAGTGCTCTAAAATCTCTTGATAGATGCTGCGCTGACTTTTGACCTGATAAAACAGCACCAACACCAGCAGATCACATGACTCCTAAACCATCACTCAAACTTTACATTGAAGCTCCAGCAGCTTGGACTATGTGCATCTCCACTCTTCCTCCAGACTTTGGGACCTTGATTTCACAATGAAATGCAAAATTTACTTTCAGCTGAAAAGAGAACTTTGAACCACTGAACAACAGTCCAGGTCCTTTTTGTTCACATTCCAGGTATTGTTCAAAAGTGGCTTGACACCAGAACGGTTCTAGTCCATGTCCTGGATGTGTTTGTGTGTGATGGTCCTTGTAATGGCTCTAGCTCCAGCTGCTGTCCATTCACTGTGGATCTTCTCAAACTTCAGAAACGGGCTTTGTTTGACAATTTTTTTTAGGACTGCAGTCAACCTTCAACTTCCAAAAACCAACTTTCCATGAATGTGCTTGGATGAAGCACTCTGACATGACCTTTTGTAGGTTTACCCTCCTTGTGCAGGATATTAATGATTGTCGTCTGTCGAGTCAGCAGTTTTTCCCTTAATTATTTAACCAGCTGAACCAACTATTTAATTGCTCGGGAAACATTTGGTGGTTTTTCTTCCCAAATCGCTAGCTGATTAGGGTGTAACACTATATACATTATAGTGTGAGTCTACAGTATTAAACCTTTTCAATTATCTTGCTGTAAGCTACGTTCATCACATCATTACAGAAATGACCTTGCGCCTAAGGTTGGAACGCAGTGATCAATTTTATTTGATAAGAGTGGTCAAGACAAATAAAAAAGTTGGATTACATGTTAAGTAAACTGCTTTGTATTGACTGCATGCGAACTATATAGACTGATGAGTGGATCATTTTCCAGCCCTGATTTAAAATTCTTCCTCTCTGTAGTTTTCTGAGATTGAAGGTGCCACAGTTTCATTCACAATAAAGGAAGAAATTCCAAATGAGACATTGTGGATCCGTGAATCTGTGGGATTAGGTGGTGAGTTATATAACTTCATCATTTTTGCGTTAATCTGAAATACAACAGAGAGCATACACCATAGTTTGTGTCATCTCATTATGTTTTACATTTACAGGGTCTGCTTCACAATACCCACAATACGCCCACCCAACCAATGCTTCAGAGAGCCAACATCTCCAAGAAAGTCATCAGCTAAGTCATCCGGAAGTCTCCAGACCACAAACCTGTGAATTTGGTGACACGTACAGCTCCAGTCAGCGCGCAGCAGACAACAGGGGCCTTCATTTTACTGTTAAGGCCGAGAAGGAGGAAGACCAGTCTGGATTCAGGCATGATGGATGCCAGCATGGCGCAGGAAATCAAACCGATCTCGCTGCTGACTTCTCAATGAACGAAAGGGAAAATCAGCTGTGGTCCTCTATAATCGAAGGCAGTGACATAGAAGCTGGTTTTCCTGACTTTTCCAGTGTGGTGGATGAGTATTCTAGCACACTCACTGATCATTCTGACACTCCCAACACTACCAAATTGGCTGGTGTGCAGCAGTTATCTTCTCAGAGGCCCAATAACGGAGTCTGTAACAGTGAGTTTCAGAAGGACATTCAACAGTCATCCAGTTTTCATACCAAAGGTGGCCAGTCGCAACAAAACAGACAGTGGGAACAAATGTATGAGCAGAGAAACCCCTCACAAGTTGTACATATGAGGCACTTAGATGAGCAGAAAGACTGGGAGGGTGCGGCGGAGGACAGGTCAGTTTTACTACCGTCACACACTACTTTCGCTCCAGGGGGTTTCCCAGCACACAAATCTCTGTCTGGAATGGCACGAAGCTATGTCTGTTCTCAGTGTGGGAAGACATTTGGCCGTCTGCACCAGTTCAAGCTGCACCACCAAAGCCACAAGAGAAAGCGGACTTTCTGGTGCACAGTGTGCGGCAAAAACTTCCAGTGTTCGTCCCATCTCAGCATCCACCACCGGACGCACACGGGTGAGAAGCCATTTGGTTGTGGACAATGTGGGAAGAGGTTCACGCAACAAAGCAGCTTGAGGGTCCACCAGCGCACACACAGCGGGGAGCGGCCGTATAGCTGCACACTGTGTGGAAAAACCTTCATCCTGATGCACCATTTGAAGCGGCACAGGATCATTCACACACACAGCTGAGGCGGTTCCCACCTGTTTAGTACAGCGCGGTCATGGAATAGTATGTCTCTGCACGCAGGGGATGACTGTGTTTATGTGCTTTTGTCATTCTGTTCTGCACCATTCTAAGCCCGTACAGGGCTGTACCTCGCGCCGCACTCGGCTTCTCAGATCACGTCATGGTGCACCTCATCCCAGCATACAGAGGCTGAAGCTCTCCAAACCCGCTGTGAGGACTTCTAAGAAGTGGAGCAGCGAGACTGTGGAGGAGCTACGCACGTGTTTGGACACAACAGACTGGGACGTGTTCAGGTCTGCTACAGAAAGTTTGGATGAATACACAGACACTGTGACGTCATACATTCAATTCTGTGAGGACAGCATTATTCCATCACGCACCAAGGTGACTTTCAATAACGACAAACCCTGATTCACACCCAAACTGAGACAGTTATGACAAAAGAAGGAGGCAGCATACAGGGCAGACGACAGAGACAGCTACAGAAGAGCTAAGTACAGGTTTAGCAGAGAGATTACTGCTGCTAGATCAAAGTACAAGGCACGTCTGGAGCAACAGTTCTCTACTAACGACTCTGCAGCTGTATGGCAGGGCCTAAAACAGCTCACAAGCTATAAACCAAAAGCCCCACGTTCTGCTGATGACCTCAAACTGGCTAAAAATCTCAACACTTTTTATGCCAGGTTTGAAGCCTCACACCCCACCCCCACCACCACTTCAGCCAACTTTGTCTCACACCCCTCCCCCACCCCTGCCACCGTGGACTCTGCCATGCCCACCCTGGAACCCCTCTCCTCCCCCACTGCCCTCTCAGTTTCGAAGAAGGATGTGCTGCAGCTTTTCAGGAGGCAAAATCCCCAGAAAGCTCCCGGCCTGGACGGTGTCTCACCTTCCACACTGAGACACTGTGCAGAAGAACTGGCTCCTGTCTTCACAGGCATTTTTAACACCTCTCTGGAGTCATGCCACGTCCCAGCCTGCTTCAAGCTGTCCACCATCATCCCCCGTTCCCCCACAGGCCCCCCATTAAGGCCTGTGGCGCTGACGTCTGTGGTCATGAAGTCCCTTGAGCGTCTGGTGCTGCCTTACCTCAAGTCCATCACCTCTCCTCTCCTGGACCCTCTGCAGTTCTCCTACAGAGCTAACAGGTCTACAGATGACCCCATCAACCTGGCCCTCCACTTCATCCAGCAGCACCTGGACTCCCCGGGAACCTACGTAAGGATCCTATTTGTGGACTTCAGCTCTGCATTCAACACCATCCTCCCTGCCCTGCTCCAGGACAAGCTCTCTCAGCTCAACGTGCCTGACTCCATCTGCAGGTGGATCAATGACTTCCTGACAGACCGGAGGCAGTGTGTGCGGCTGGGGAAGAATATCTCAAGCACTCGGACCATCAGCACAGGATGTCCACAGGGCTGTGTACTTTCTCCCCTGCTCTTCTCCCTCTACACCAACTGCTGCACCTCGAGCAACGACTCTGTAAAACTGATTAAGTTTGCGGACGACACCACCCTCATTGGGCTCATCTCCGATGGTGATGAGTCCGCCTACAGGTGGGAAGTGGACCAGCCGATGTCCTGGTGCAGCAGCAACAACCTGGTGCTCAACATTCAGAAGAAAGTGGAGATGATTGTGGACTTCAGGAAAGACACAGCCCCCCTGCTCCCCCTCGCCCTGACAGACACTTTCATCTCCACGTGGACTCTGTCCGCTTTCTCGGCACCACCATCACACAGGACCTCAAGTGGGAGCCGACCATCAGCTCCTTGATCAAGAAGGCCCAACAGAGGATGTACTTCCTGCGGCAGCTGAGGAAAGCCAACCTGCCAGCCCAGATGATGGTGCAGTTCTACACGGCCATCATTGAGTCCATCCTCACCTCCACCATCTCCTTGTGGTATGCCGGGGCCACTGCCAGGGACAGACAGAGACTACAGCGCATCGTGCGCTCTGCCGAGAAGGTGATTGGCTGCAGCCTCCCATCTCTCCAGGACCTGTACATCTCCAGGACTTGGGGACGAGCAGGTCGGATAGCAGCTGACCCTTCTCACCCTGGTCACGGACTCTTTGAGCCGCTCCCCTCAGGCAGAAGGTTATGGTCCATTCGGACCAGAACCTCACGCCATAAGAACAGCTTCTTTCCATCTGCCGTTGGACTAATGAACACTTTTTCACTGTCACTTTAACATTTGCACTACAGTTGCACTGTTCTGATTTTGTGTATTTGTTTATTTATTTCAAGAGACTATATTTTAGATTCTGTGTTTTATGTTGCACCTTACGCCGAAGCAAGTTCCTAGTCTGTGAATTATGTTCACTGACAATGGCAATAAACCCCTTTCTGATTCTGATTCTGATTCTGCCATATTTGGAAGCCCACCAGAAACATACTAAAGGTTGACCATATAGATTGGTTGCTTTGCCACCCCTGCCTAGTTTAGACAGTAGAGACACGTATGAATGCAGAACATACTGGACTGAACCAGACCGCTCTGGAGAAGACAGCAATGTCACTGAACCAAATCAGAAAGCCAGTAGATGGCAGCTCAACTGGGATTTTTATCATTGTAATGCATGTAATTTGGTGTTATATGAAATGCATATTTTACTATGCAAATCCATCCAGATGTAATACATGGCATTTGTTTTTTTATAGCTGTAATATCGTCAAAACAGAAACCTAATTTGCATCATAAATCAGGATTTATAAACGTCAAGCTAGAAATCCCAAAAACATGGCTTTAGTTTCTCAGTCTGGCAGACTTCTGGAACGTCAGTCTTGTCGGAACCTGCCTTACATCATTTCATCATTAAGACAAGCACAAGTTCCTTCTTATCCCTCCTTGTCCCAGCTTTGGTGACAACATCAAAGTCAAAGTCATCTTTAATGTCAGATGACTTTGACATGCATGAACGACATACAGCATAAGGGAAATTGCAGTTCTCCCTGACCCACAGTGCAGCAAAGTAATAAAGAATAATAAAACTGCTCTAACTAAAACTAAACTACTCTAACTAAACTAAATAAAAAAAAAACTGAAAAACTACAGTTAAAAATAATTAAAAATATACAAAAATATACAGTTTAAAACAGTATATACAGTCTAGAGTCTAGACAGTAATGAGGTATGAACAGTACAGACAGTATAAACAATATAAACATGCCTTACTAGGGCAACTAGGGCTGTCATGATTAGGAATTTCTAGAGACACTTGTCAGAAAAATAATTGTGATTGACGATTATATTGTCTATTTTTTCTTTTTTATAGTCCACTATCATAGCATTATGAGCTTTAATAATACACATTCTGTACTGTACTGTACACCTTAATGAATAAGAGTAATTTAATGTCTTTTTGAACATCAAGAAATAGTTTGGCATATTGCTGTGGATGGTGCGTCTGTAGGCGTTTCAGATTTGTTGCATTAGCGCTTTTGACTGGCACTTTTTTACGGCAAATTTTACAGATCGCTTCCTTGACGTTACTGGGCTATCCTTTATCGTTAGGCCTAAAAGCAAAATGCACCCACAGCGGTGCCATAGTACGTGGCTTTAGAACCAGAACCTACTTTACATGCTCCCTTTAGGAAATATTACTCAGAGACATGGCCAACATTTTCATTGTTATGCTGATGATACACAGCTGTATTTATCCATGAAACCTGAGGAAACAGCAGTTAACCAGACTCCAGGCATGTCTCAAAGACATAAAAGACTGGATGACCTCCAATTTCTTACTATTAAACTATGACAAAACTGAAGTCTTTGTTCTTGAACCTAAACATCTGAGAACTAGATTATCTGACAGCATTCTCTCTTTGGATGGTATTACTTTGTCCTCAAGTACAACTGCGAGGATCCTGGGAGTTATCTTCGACCAGGACATGTCATTTCTCCCTCAAACAGGTTTCTAGCACTGCCTTCTGTCACCTCTGTAACATTGTCAAGATCAGGAGCATCGTGTGTCAGTGTGAACCTGAAAAACTCTTTTAAACTCTTTTGTTACTTCTGGACTGGACTACTGCAACTCATTACTGTCAGGATGTCCAAATTATTCCATTAATAACCTGCAGCTGATCCAGAACGCTGCAGCCAGAGTTCTGACAGGAATCAGCAAAAGGGATCATATTTCTTAAAACCTTTCTCTTTAGTAAAGCGTACAGTTAGCCTCAAACAAAGCGTTTAGGGCTGATAGGACTAGTTACAGTCAGTTCTTACAGTTACAGGTAGAATAGGGTCATCAAACTTTTATTCTTCAATCTTTAGTTTAGCACTGTGCTTATCTGGGGGTTCAGGCTGTAGGTGTTGTGCCTCTGTAAAGGCAATTCTTATTAAAAGGCTCTATACAAATAAAACAGAATTGAATTGAATTATTTTACCAGATATTGTGGGATGGTGTTCCTTACTTTGTAATAGTGCTGGGTGTTATGACCAAAAATGTATATCCTGGTATTCAAAAATATCAGTTTCAAAATATATGGCTTTTTTTATTCATGAGTGAGTGTTAACCACATTTTCTAATTATTTAGAGAAGAATTACTGCTTGTAAATTGGCATAGACTGACCTATTTTACTGTGAAGAGGAATGAATATTCACCCTAGTGTTATTACAGATTAACATGGCAATACAAAATGATGGCGTTTACAAAGAGGTAGCACTCATCATTCTGATGAAGTGAAAGAATAAGAATGACATTTGCAGTCAAAATACAGAACCCTTTTATTATGCAAATATAGGGCAACTGCATTAATATGGACTTTGCTTCAAGTTGTCGAGATACAGTCAGGTCCATAAATAATGACACACTGAGCCAATTCTCATCTTTTTGGCTCTATACGCCACCAAAATGGATTTGAGAATTAATGGAGTGGCTGAAATATTTTTGACTGGGATCCAGCCTCTTGATCATTCGCTTGAATCCATCGTTCTGGACAGTACAGAGCGGTACCATGTCTTTGGCTAAGTGGATGGTGATAGCGTTTATAATGTCCATCCACCATTTGTTTCTTTTGTCAGTCTCTCTTGCAAACGTGTCTTTGAGCGACATCTGACTCGTCTTTTCTTTTGTAGTGCCACTGCTGACAATACCTTCAGAGGATACAGATCGTTGATATTCAAAGACATGTTTGCGGCTGATGTGGTGAATCAAATTGCTCATATTGCTTCCAGCGCCAACAAATTTAGCCTCGCAACATTTGCAGATGATACTCATTTGATCGATGTCCATTTTTTGAAGCTGAAGAACTAAAGAGCTAACATGGCTCCTTTTTTTGGTCCAAGTTCTTCAGCTTCATTTTCTGCTTGTTCTCCAACCTCACTGACACTGCCTTGGTCCATTTTCTTCACCGCTCAAAGCTGCTCAATGGGGGGTTATACCTGTACCGACAACCCCACGTTTTATTTAGCGCAACTGCAAAAAGTCATTCATATCATTAAATCTCATATCAGTCATTCATATCATTAAAAAAAAAACACTGATATTTGGTATGAACCAATGTACCGCCCAGCACTACTTTGTACATTGCCTCTTTTCCTCCAGATGTATTGATGCTTGTATTGGCCAAATGGTACATTTTTTTGTTTTATCAGACCAAAGAATACCAATGATTCTTGAGATAAGGGACAAAACATGTCCCACAGAAAAAAGTCTTATGTTAAAATTAAAAAAAAAAATTCATAATAAAAACACTGTAAAAGTCAAATGTCACACCTGTGTATACTCATGAAATTGATTTAATATATTAAAAACAGAATTATCAAAATTTGTTAAAATAGGCTCTGTACTGAGGACGTACATACAATTTGACCTGTCCTCAGCAGGACATTACAATTAGAAAGAGCAATTAGAAATTGCAGGGCTTTAAAGAATGCAGTGCAAAATATCTATTGACAGCACTGAGGAGGGAGACTGGCTAGCAGTGGTATATGATGACCACTGGTGGCTAGCAAAAGCTGTAGATGGAGAAAGGGAGCACCAAGATGTGAGAGTAGAGTTCTTGCATGAGTGCATTTTGAAATAGGCTACAGTGATGAGAACAGATCTGTTGTGACTGCAGTTTGCAGGAAGTCACTGAAGCCCAGGTCTGATGCAACATCAAAGGCCCACTGCTGCAATTCACGGTCGTACGCGTCAGACATGCAGGGAAACCAGACGCCAAACCTGTGGGGAGGACACGCTGAGTCAATTTAAGCAGTTGGAATTTACACACTTTTGCTAAACACGCTGTTTTAATGCTTTGGAGCAGTAAAGACCATATGGCATGATGTTCCTTGATTAATAAAGTGTGGAGTTTTGAAGGAGAGAAACAATATTGGATGAATAAAGACTACCTTCTTTTTGATGGAAAGAATAGGCAAGACTATGGTGTAGAGAATGGAGAGATTGTTGAACATACGCTCAAAGTAATTTGTAAGATATATTTTTAGAAATCTCCCAGTAAAGAAAAAAAACCTTTGGAAAGAATAAATCAACCATCTACCCAATATATCCTCATAATTTCAAGTTAATAACTTGAAAGAATGGTCAACTAGTGAAATTTTCTACTTTGACAAGAATAAAAATGAAATTCTAGTGCCAAGCACTACAATTTAAGTTGACAATATGGACTAGTTATAGCTATGAAAATAAATGTCCTCTCTTCCCACCTGTCATGATTTGGACCAACCAGCGGGTTTGTTCCAGCAAACCCTGGCATATTAATGTGGTCAATTCAATTCAATTCAATTCAAATTCAATTTTATTTATATAGCACCTTTTACAATAAAATTATCTCTAAGTGCTTTACAGAGGTTACATATTTACAACAACTGTTGTAAAAAGCTAAAACCAGGTAAAACTTATGCAAGCTGGTTTAAAAACACCAGCTCTTCTTGCTGGGTCACCCTACACAGGCCTTCCTCACACCCCCATAGCTGGGTGAAGGCCTCCAGGTTCTTGGTCTCCCTGTAGAAGCAGAACTCCAGCCTGATTCTGGCCCGGACATTCTGCCTCCACAGGGAGACCAGTTCACACGAAGTCTCCGCCTTGATTCTGTCCCTTCGGGTCACATAGATCGCCATCTTGGCCTCACCGCTCAGGAAGGTTAAAATCTGGCACTTTGCTTTTGTTCTTTTGTCATATTTAAAACCACCAATAAAAACAGGGGCCGTGAACTGAACACCAAAGGTGCTAAAAACAGCAGTTAAAAGGCTAAAAAACGGGGTCAGTCTGCTGCAGTCAGTGAACATGTGGTAGACCGTCTCCCTCAGGCAGCAGAACGGACAGTGGAGTTTAAAATCGCGACGAACGAGTTGGTGGCAATGGCGCCGTGGAGGATCCTCCACTGCAGGTCTCCAGTCCTTTTCCTTAGGGGAGGTTTGTAGAGGGTCCTCCACTGCAGATGCTGGCCCCCCAGCCTGGCAGTCCACGCCGTGAGGGGACGCTGGCTCAGGTCCCGGGCGTTGGTCACCTTGGTGCAGGTGGAGTAGATGATCCGTCCATCCGCTCTGTGCAGGCTCAGGGCTCCCTCGCCACCGGATCCCTGCAGGAGTCCGCTCGGCTGGGTGGGCTCAGGGCTCAACTGGAGGTCAGGGAAGGCGTCCGAGGGGTCAGGCAGAGCTTCTCCTCTGGACCACCTCAGGAGAAGGCTCCTCTCTCTGTCTGAGAGCTTCTGTCTCCAGAGCTCCAGGCTCCTCTGGGTCCAGCGGGTGGAGCGGATGCCCAGCACAGCGCTCAGGGTCTGGATGTCACTCAGCGTGGGTCCCGCCGCCTCCAGCAGCTTCTGTAGTGTGATGACCCCTGAGCGCCTCAGTGCTCCCGTCAGGCCGGGCAGGGCGTCACAGCTCACGTCCAACCTTCCTCCATAGACCAAAGGCTCCTTCAGTAGCCAGTGCAGAGAGGTCGACTCACTGTGGGCCCATTTCAGCCACGCACAGGACCTAAAAACACTACGGTAAAAAGGGGACAGACCACCTGTCGACAGCAACTTAAAATCAGTTAAGAACAGAGCCTCATCTAGTCCCAGACCGTTAATCTGCCTAAAAACACACTTGGCCACCTCCCTCCAGACCAGATCAGAAGGACCCGTTAAAAACCTTTGAATAAACCGAATCCTGAAGGTGGCAGCTCTGCTGGCCAGGTGAACAAGGCCCTGGCCCCCCTCATCGCGAGATAAAAACAATATAGCTTGTGGGACCCAGTGGAGACCATCCCAATAAAAGTTCACCATCTCTGTCTGAATCTGGGCCAGCAGCCCTGGTGGTGGCTCCACACACGCGAGACGGTGCCAGAGCAGAGAGGCTACCAGATTGTTTAAAACCAGTACTCTTCCTCTGTAGGACAAGTGGGAGTGAATCCATCTCCACTTGCCCAGTTTTCCTTTTATTTTCTCAGTCAAGCCCTCCCAGTTCTTTTTCATTATATTGTCACTCCCAAGGTAGATGGTACTTCAGACCATCATCTTTCCAAGTTAGTCTGTCTGGGAGGACTGGGAGGCCTCCAGGCCACTCGCCAACCGCAAGGGCCTCACTCTTTCCCCAGTTCACCCTTGCGGAGCCGAGAAGCCACTGGTGGTGTTGTTTAGTGCATCCACATCTTGCTGATCTCTAATAAAAACCACTAGGTCATCAGCGTAAGCAGATAAAACCACACTTTTTGTAAAACCAGGTAAAAACAATCCATGGATCGTTGAACGCAGTCTATGTAAGAGGGGTTCCAGGGAGAGTGCATAGAGCATTCCCGACAGCGCACAGTCCTGCCGGACACCTCTATGCACCCTGAAAGGAGCACACAGGCTGCTGTGTGAGCACCTTCAGCACGCTCTCAATGTCACTGTACAACACCTGGATCCTGGCAATAAAGCCTGTGCTAAAACCTCTCCATCACCTTCCAGAGGAAGCGGTGTTCAACACGGTCAAAAGCCTTTTCTTGGTCTAATGCGACCAAGCCGATGTTCACACCTAATGAACTGGAGAGATTCAGGACATCCCGAATGAGGCAGACGTTGTCTGCCATGGTCCTGCTGGGCATACAGTAGGTCTGGTCCTGGTGGATGACCTGCTCCATAGCTTCCCTCAGCCGGATAGCCAGAGTCTTGGAGAGAATTTTGTAGTCGGTGCAGAGGAGAGACACCGGGCACCAGTTCTTGATGTCCTGCAGGTTCCCTTTCTTGGGCAGGAGCGCGATGACGGCCCTCCGGCCAGGCTCTCATTGAGGACGTTCAACAGATCAGGAGCCAGAATGTCCCAGTAGGCCTTGTAGAATTCTACAGTCTGTCCATCGATGCCCGGAGCTTTCCGGCTCTGCATGGTTTGGAGCGCAGCATGCAGCTCCTGCAGGGTCAGTGGACGCTCGAGGCTGGAGTTGGTGTCCTCAGACACCCGAGGCAGTCCGTCACTGAACTCCTGGAACTGTCCGTTGGTCTCTTCGTACTCGCTCCGGAACAACGCTGAGTAGAATTCCACGGCCCTGGCTTGGCTTGGCTCCGTCAGTTCCTGCCCGGTGTCTGACAGCAGGGAATGGATGGCCTTCCTCTGCCCGCTCTTCTTCTCCAGGCTGAAAAAGAAGCTAGAGGGAGCATCCATGTCATTGATGTTCTGAAACCGGGACCAGACCAGGGCTCCTTGCACCTTTGTGTCCAGCAGGTCGGCTAAAGCCTTCTTTTTAGTTCTGAGGCCTTCAATGCTCCCTCGATCTCCAGTGGACTCACTTAGGCTTTCAAATTCCACTATGTCATTCTCCAGATCTTTGATGGATCTGGTGATGTGACCAGTGACATTGAGCACGTGCTGCTGACACAACATCTTAATCAGGGTCTTCCCATGGTCCCACCACTGTCTCAAACAAGTAAAATCGTTCTTTCTTTGTCTGAAAACACACCATAAAAACCTCAAAGCTTCTTTAAAATCAGACACTAAACTCGAGTTAAAATGCCAGTATGCGCTCTTGGGTGAGATGTTTCTGATAAAAGCACTGCACACAACCAAGGAGTGATCTGAAAAACCAACTGGTAAAATTCGACACAATTTAAAGATGCTAAAATGGTGCTTAAAACAATAAAACCGGTCAAGGCGGGCTAAAGTTACCGTGTCATCTCTGTAGTGGGACCATGTGTACTGCCGGCAGCCTGTGTGCATCCTCCTCCATACATCCACCAGGCCATGGCAGAAGACCAGCTGCCTCAGAGCATGCTAGGAAGCTGGATGAGGCTCCGAGTGCTTACGGTCTACTGCGCCGTCTTCAGTGCAGTTAAAATCTCCTCCTAAAATCAGGTAGTCTGTCGTCCTGTGGCTCTGCAGCTTGTTGCTGACTGTTTCTAAAAAGAGCTTCCTCTCTTGTATAAATAAAACATCAATGTGCTTTAGCCTTGCCGTTTCATAGATGACGGCTCTTTTCCTGCTGTCTCTGGCCCCGTTCACGTTCAAACTCCCCACTTTAAAATTGTTCATAAAGGGAATTAAAAGTGAACACAAATAAAAACAATATAAAAAACCAATAAAAGCAAGCAAAGTGCCTGTTCGTGCTCTCATCACTGTGGTCCAATTTGTCTTTTCACCTTCAGGATTAGCTTTTTCAGTCTGAACACTTCCTGGTCCGTGAGGTCCGCCTCAGTTCTGTTTCTTACGTGACCCTTGGCGGATTTGTAAAAACATTCCTTATCCGGGAAGTAATTTTCTAGGATGACCCCTTTCATATTCTAAGTTTCTTGGAGGAAAGTTTTAATCATCCTGGCTGTGTAGCTTTTCCCCCCCAGGCTGACTGGCTGGCTGGCTGGTCCCTGGGAGTGGGACAGGTTGCTTTCGTCAGACACGCAGTCCTCACCCTCGCCGCTGTCTGACGACTCAGCGTTCCTACTTGTCTGCCTGCTGACCTTCACCCCAACCTTATCGCTCTGTTTGCAGCTTCTCCTTTTTTTTGAAGCGCCAGCAGGCTCCTGTTCCATCACTCCCTCGTCCCCACCTGTCTGCCCCTCATTCATGCCACCTACCTGCACCTCACCCACCTCACCTGTCTGCTCCTCACCTGTCTGCTCCTCACTCACACTATCAACCTGCACCTCATCCACTTTATTAATCTGTTCTTCACCTTTCTGTCTATCGCCCACCTCACCTGTCTGCTCCTCACTTGTCTGCTCCTCACCTGTCTGCTCCTCACCTCCTTCACCATCCACCACCTCTTCCTCCTGTTTTTCCACTGCTGTGTGTATTCGTTCCTCTCGAGTCTGACTATCTAAGTTTACTCCGTTCGCTCCCTGATCGTTCCTGTGTCCTGCAGCGCTCACGCCAGGGGGGACGCCGGTAATGGCGTCCTCCGCAGCCGCGGCGGTAGCCGCTGCTTGGCTTGATGCAGCCGTGGGCTGCGGCTCCGGCTCGGAGCGCCGCTCCCCGGACCTGCCCGGGGCTCCACCATCCCGGCCTCGCTCCTCAGCGGTGGCACCGGCGTCGGCTCGGAGCGGACACATTTTAATGATGTGTCCCTCCTCTCCGCAGCCGAAGCACTTCATGGTAAACATGTCATCACTGGCCCGATTCGGGAGAGGACCAGAGAATGCTACAGAGTCCGACATCGTTTTGGCGAAGTTACACACCGACTCCATATTAACTTTAGTAATCTCCGACTGGCGCAGCCGGGCGTCGTTAACGCCGACGTGAATTATAATTTTGCTGTATTTGCGCTTATCTTTCACCAGCTGCTTTAAGTTTCCCTCTATGTCGCCCGCTCTGGCCCCCGGGATACATTTAACTATGGTCTCTGGTGTCGGCTTCACGTAGCGAAGAATAGAGTCGCCAATAACCAGGGTCGGTTTCTCAGTGGGTGCGTCACTGAGTGGGGAAAAGCGGTTTGCGACCTGAAGCGGTTGGTGGTGAACCACGGGCCTTTGTTTCAGACTACGCTTCCTTCGAACCGCCACCCAACCACCCTGACTACCCGGCTGCTCGGGGGCTGCGGGGGAACAGCTAACAGTAGCTGAACTGGGCTGGTCCGCACAGGCTAACTGGTGCTGGCTAGCTACAGGGGCTACGTTGCTATCTTGTGTGCGGAGTCTCGCCTCAAGCTCGCTAAGCCTCGCCTCTAGAGCTATAAATAAGCTACACTTTCTACACGCTTGACTCTCAGTAAGGGAGGCAGAGGAGTAACTAAACATTTCACACACTTTGCAGAACACCGGAGGAGAAACGGTGGGAGAAGTGAAGTTAGCCATGCTAGCAGTGAGCGCAGCTGCGCGGAACGAAATAGACAGAGAGCGAAGTATAGAACCCAAAGGATCGTGCGGTTACTAAACTTTCACCAAGGTGCTTGTGTACTACTAAACAGGATAAACAAAAAGCAACAAATAATTAACAACAGTAAATCCACCGTAGCAAACACCAGGAGAAGTGAACGAGTAGGACGGAGCAGAAACAGGAAATGACGCGATACGTTACCGATGACGCGATGACGGTCCTGTCCTTCCTCAGGACCATGACCATCATCATGGTCCTTGATGATCATGACATCTCCCACTTTGTAGTCCTGGTTGAGGCCTCAAGCTGCATTGGTCAAGATGACCTTCTCCACACCCATCAGCTTGAAAACGCGCATTGGCAATGTGATCTGGAGATACGTGCAGTTACTGTTACATCATGAGAAAGGGACATATGGCTTGTACGTCACAGCTGCATGCAAAGCATTCATACTTATATAGGAAGCTTACCTTTTGGATGGGGTAGCCCTCATATAAGTGGAACCTCCCCTGCATGCAAACACAAGCTTTCCCTTTTAGTGTTCCAAACACCAGCCTGCCAGCATGGCCATGCACTAAAAGACACACACACACACACACACACACACACACACACACACACACACACACACACACACACACACAGTGATGTTAATTAGAGACCTCAAGCATACATGCTGATGACTATTTTCCCAGACAACCACAGCTAACACACCTGTGCTTTGAGGGAAGTTTGGTATGTCACTGTAGTTGAACATTTGGGGGTCTTTCAGTATCTCAGCCAGTCCCCCCAGGCCTGAACTGCACACAATTGCCACAGTTGGATGCACTTGTGTCCTGGAAAGCAGCCAGTCAGCTGTAGCCTGACACTGCTCATAGCTGTCACTGATGATACAAACAGAAATATTTTTGTTGTAAATACTACTGTAAATATCAATGTCTGTGTAGATTCTCAATCATCCAGGTCATAGTTATCCAAAATTAGATCTCTCTGTGTCAACTGGACTGAAAGGTTTCCTTAAAAACATTTCACCCTCTCTCCAGAGAGCTTCTTCAGTTCTAAGCTTGCTGGGGGCAGAGCTTGACAATATAGCCCTGTGGACCATCGGCATGTTAATGGCCCGGGTGGTCACCTGAGAGTCGTTGGCAGGGTGGTTGGCAGGGTCGTTCACCTAGTTTCAGTTGGGGTGCTTCCCCTTTGTCTGTTGGGTCACACGTTAATGAGTCACCAGGTCTCGTCAAACGGTGTGAACGTTTGGATGGCTGACGAAAAGAGTGGAGGACTGCATTGTACATGGGTGACAGAAAGTGCCTTAGTCCACCACCTCTGTTTAAAGATGGTTTTTCCAACTTGACATGAATGGCTTCCTTGACACCCCTCTCAAACCAGCGATCTTCTCTGGCCAGCACACGTACTTGACTGTCCTCAAAGGAGTGTCTTTTAGGTGTAGGTGTAGGTGTACTGCTGAGTCCTGTCCTGAAGAAGTGGCAGGGCCATTCGTTTAAGAAGGGGCTGTTTGGTTTCCCCAATGTACAGTTCCTTGCATTCCTCCTGGCACTGTATAGCATAGACAACATTGCTTTGTTTGTGTCTTGGTATCTTGTCCTTTGGGTGGACTAGTTTCTGTCTGAGTGTGTTGGAGGGTTTGAACTGCACTGGAATGTCATGTTTTTGGCCCTATGTTGTAGGGTTTTGATAACACCAAGTTTATGTTCCAGTGGATGGCGTGAGTCAAAAAGGAGGTACCGATCTGTGTGGGCAGGTTTTCTGTAGATCTCAGTACTAAGGTTTCTGTGCTCCTTGATCTTGACTGCACAGTCCAAGAAGGCCAGACTGTCTTCTTTTACTTCGTCTCTGGTGAATTTGACGTAATCATCTGTATTATTCAGGTGGGTCTTTTGTTTGAATCTTGACCCAGGTGTCATCAACATATCTGAACCAGTGGCTTGGGACGATTGACCTTTTTAGCAAAATCCTGGG
Organism: Pao palembangensis; assembly: GCA_015343265.1. Lineage (NCBI taxonomy): Eukaryota > Metazoa > Chordata > Actinopteri > Tetraodontiformes > Tetraodontidae > Pao > Pao palembangensis. The sequence goes on along the minus strand of CM027093.1, from coordinate 11,397,577 downwards.
AGTTACTGATGTGGTGTGGGGTGTTGCCAACAATGGGAGCCAAGATGGAGGCCAAGTATTTGGAAATGTTGTATGTGACAGAGGGATGGCTTCTCCTGGATATAAACGGTAGTATTGTGGTCTGTCAATGGCTTACTCCTTTTCCAATTTCTGGAGAAGATCTATTACCTTCTTCTTGTTTGAGCTGGTGGGGTCCCGTTTGAGTTTCTCGTATGTGTTAGTGTCGCTCAGGAGGTTGAGTATTTTGGTGTCATAATCTGTGGTGTTCAGAACAACTGTGCATCTACCTTTGTCAGCTGGTAAAATGGTGCTGTCCTTGTCTTTTGCTAATGATGCGAGGGCTCTTTTTTCTTCAATGGTGATGTTGGAGGCTGGAGCTTTGGCATTGGATAAAGCAGATACCTTCAGTCGAATCTGTTCTGCTTCAGCTTCAGGGAGTTTGTTGTTTCTAATGGCTGTTTCCGTGGCTGTGATGAGATCAACAACCGGTACCTCTTCTGGGGTTACTGCGAAATTCAGTCCTTTGGCTAGCACGTCCTCTTCGGGTTGTGTTAACTTCCTGTCTGAGAGGTTTTCCACCTATTTCTCCTACTGCGAATCTGACGAGGGTGTGATGTGTTTTCCCGTCCAGGAGAGGGGCTTCACTATAGACACCCTGGAAGCAAGGTTAGACCAAAGAAGGGAGGTATTGTCCTCATTGCTTCCCTCTGAAGTCATGGAAGAAGTATCTAAACTGGTTTCTAGGACACAGTCCATACAACACACCAAGGTAAAAGAACGTCAGACACGCAAATTTAACACCATGCTGGTAAAGCGCACCTTGAACGGAACCAAGCCCCTCAGATGTCTGACGCTGTTTTCCGTGACCAGTGTCTGGTTTTAGGTCTTGTGCGGTCTTTTGTGAACATGTTCTGCTGCCATCGTAGTTTTGCTTTTAATTCTTGGAGAGTTTTTTATTTTTCTGAAAGGTTAACTTGGCGTGTTCGGTGTCAAAATGCCGACGTAAATTGTACTCTTTGTTAACCGACACCGCCTCATAACACCAAAGACATACCGGTTTTTGTCCTTGAAGCACAAACATGTACTCGCCTTCCTATCTTTCTTAAAACAACCTTCCATCTGCATCACAGACTGCTTGGCAGATTCACCGCGGAAGTATGCAGGACGTTTGTGGCGAATGACATCGTGTTCGTGACGTGTTGCACGGAAAGACAAGGTACATCCGTTCTACCTACACGTCCTATACTTGCTCAGCCCCGGTATAAACCGTTTGGTTATTTAACAGAATTGGTATTGCGACATCAAATGGACGGGCCCCTGCTGTCTTCAAAAAGACTGGATGCCTGAAGCCAACAACGCTTTTGAAGAACTCAAAAAAAAAAAAAAAAAAGCAATGGACACTGCCGCCAGTCTGCAACACCAGACCATACCTTAGATTTCCACCTTGATGTGGTGAAAAAGGAGGGAGGGGTGAATGCAATCTTGTATCAACAAGTCCATGGAGAGTGGAAAGTGCTGAAATATCAGTGCAAAACTGGACACAGTAAGCCAAGGACACACAGGATGCATCAAACACCTGCTGGCCATCCTAAACGCAATAAAAAAGACGGAACACCTGGTCCAGTGCTATTCACTCATTGTCCACACACCCCACAGAGTTGTGGCATTCATGGAAAGCGCAAACCAGGTTGGCCGCGTTGACCACTCGAGTGGTCTCAACAATCAAACAACCAAACATCACATTCTCCAGTGAAGGTGTTAACGCGGCCAACCTGCCACACATGCAAGACATCCATGACTGCAAAACGAGACACAGAGGAGAAAACAAGCTCAGAGATGCCTTATATGCCTCACTGCTGCAAGAAGCTCAACACATCTACTTCACAGATGGCCACTGCTACAAAACAGCAACAGGTGAAAACACTGTGTCATATGCAATAGTGGAACTGAACAGCAACAACTACATCACCGTAGAAACTGGAATCATCCCTCAACCAGCCTCAGCACAGCTGGCATAGATAGTGACACTAACAAAAGTTTTGGAGTGGCTGGAAGGAAAAACAGGAAACACCATCATGCACTCAGCCTACGCTCATGCGGTAGTCCACGTCAACGGTCCAATGTGGGTGAAGGGAAATTTCCAAACCTCAAAAGAAACCACTGTGAAACACTGCGAAAGTTTAAAGAGAATGGTGAAAGCTATGCACCTGCCCATAGAAGTAGCAGTAGTTAAATGCAAAGGCCACAGCAAGAAAGAAGGTTGGATCTCACAAGGAATTATGCAGCTAACAAAGAGAGCTGGTGGCTACACAATGTTGCTGAAAAGATGAACAAGGAGAGGGGAAAAACCAAATGTGCTGGGAAATGAGAGGGACCAACAGAGACATGGATCCTGGAAATGCAAGAAAAAGCCTCACCAGAAGAGAGATCTCAATGGAAAAACAAAGGTGCCACCAGAGTTAGAGAAGAATGGAAGAAAAAGGAAACTTTGGCAGCATCACTGAACCCTCCCAATGCTGCTAAGGGAAACACATTCAGTGACCAAGAGTAAAGACAGCATGATGAAACAACTGAGAAGATTGTGATGGTGGCCCCAACCAAGGATCACACCATCAAAGACTTCATCGACGCTCGCCAAACTTGCAGCAAACACAAAGACAGAAGAGCAGAGCAAACTGATAAGGGTCGATATCCGCTGCCCACAGGCCCCTTCCAAGAGCTAATGATGACTGCACGGACATGAGAGCAGAACAAAGGACCAATGGTTACAGGTATCTGCTCATAATGGTAAACAAAATTTTCCGGATGGGTTGAAGCCTACCCATTTTAAAGTTCTTAAAAATGGGGGGCTCATATCTCCATATGGAGTGCCCAAAGTCATCTGCACTGATAATGGCACCCATTTCACTGCAAAAAACCCTGAAAGAAGTGCAAAGAGCAGTATGGATCGGTATATCACCCCAAAAACCGAAAGAGCCAACCGAACACTCAAGAACGCCATGGCAAGGATTTTATCTGCAGGAAAGACAAATTGGGTTGATGCACTACTGAAAATGAGAATTTACAGTCTTGGAGACTTGGAGAGACAAGTCCTGTTCCTCAGTCCCGAGATCTGAATCTGAGATCTGATTGGAAAGCCAATGAACTAGCCTGTTATCCTCTCAGTGTTGCCAAATGTTGTCAAACTGCCTAAGGAAATGATAGAGTATGTGAAGGCCATATCTCATGCTGCAAAAAACAGTGTGCCTCCAGATACATTTAGCATTTAGGATAGGACCCAAGAGCGACACAAACGTTGAAAAGAACTGAGGTTTATTCCAGGCGGGCAGACAGAGGATCAGGTAATCTTAAACAGAAAGCAGACAGGTCTGCCAGGAGACAACACAGGAAGTATGCAAGAGGTTCGTAGCATGCAACATGGCGTTCGCGATGTGTTGCACGGAAAGACAAGGTACATCCGGGCTACCATCCATCCATCCATCCATCCATCTTCTTCCGCTTATCCGGGGTCGGGTCGCAGGGGGCAGCAGCCTAAGCAGGGAAGCCCAGACTTCCCTCTCCCCAGCTACTTCGTCCAGCTCTTCCGGGGGGATCCCGAGGCGTTCCCAGGCCAGCCGAGAGACATAGTCCCTCCAGCGTGTCCTGGGTCTTCCCGGGGGCCTCCTACCAGAAGGACGTGCCCTGAACACCTCACCAGGGAGGCGTCCGGGAGGCATCCTGACTAGGTGCCCGAGCCACCTCATCTGACTCCTCTCAATGCGGAGGAGCAGCGGCTACCTACAGTTCCTATACTTGCTCAGCCCTGGTATAAACCGTTTGGTTGTTTAACAGAATTGCTATTGCGACATTAAATGGACACATTTAGAATAGCAGTTTTTTATTTTTTTTTTTAATTGAAAAATCTCGCGGGCTGGATAAAACCCTTTCGCGGTCCTGATCCGGCCCTTAAACATCACTCTACAACACCCAAATGACCCCGAAACAGATGTGTATGACATAGTAGTAGACATTGACGGTACTGACCCGGTTGGATGACTTTGGATCATTGTGACTGACCCCCAAAATGATAGCTCAGGTAGTGGCAAAATGGGGGACCTGATAACAGACGTTGAACACACTGACACCGGGAGAAGACTGCAGGTAGTAGAAGTAAAGACGGGAGTGACCAATACTAAATTGTGGCTTGAATGAATTGTGTGGACAGTGACCAATCTACATGCTGAAGACTGTCTGGTGTACTCTCCCCCCTAGACCCACTCTGGGTACCATGCCTTTAGAAGGAGGAGAAAATAGCCATCGCATTAACCTACTGTTTCAATTCCACATGTAAATACTAACCATAATTGTTGAATGGTGGGTATGGTGTTGCCAAAACAGCCATGATACCCCCACCCTTCCAATACCTGAGTGGTAACTACAGCTGCTATACACACACGCACCTCACTGGCAGGAAGGTGGGACAGCTTTACTGAATGTTTTTCTGTAACACATGTTACACCCACTTCAGAGATGAAAGTTGCCAGATTGGACATATGGTGGTATTGTGGCACCAATATGCTGAAATTAATTTTGTCCACCAATTGGGAGGGCACATGCAATTAGTACAATTAGTCATGCCATTTGTGTTGACATCAATGGCACCAAATCAACCCGGCCCAACCACCGCCAAAAGCGTGACACTGTACCTCAGGGCTCCTTTGACAAGACAACACACCTGGACAGTTAGTGGCGCTAGTGCATCAGTCTGCTGCTGCTGTTTCTTTACCAACCCTCGAAGAAGGAGATATCCCCTCACCCCCAGGCTTCCTGTCTCGTGCTAAATTTCATTTGAATCCTTAGCAAGCTACAGTACAGAGCCCCGCAGTGAGAAGCAACCTACAGTACCTCTGATTGGAACCACAATCCTCTGTCCTCCTGCGGCCGAGTCTCGATGCGGGGTGCATCCGGAGTCGCTGGATGAAACGAATCCTCAGGTGCAGGAGTTGATTCGCAGCCTGCTGTCACCGGGGGTTCTTCTTCTTCTAGTGGGGTTGTGTAGTCAGCACCGGCCGATGTTGTAGGTCGATACTGGGGAGACGCGTCATCAGAATCGTCGGTCAGATCAATCACGGCCTCATGGAGCGTTGGGCTGGAGGATGCTTGGGTTCTAATTCTCCCGCCGCTGTCGATGTTGTTGCTACTGCTATTGCTGGTGATGGCTCTGTTAACCCGAAGAAGGGATACCCACAAGCAGGAGTCCTCAAAGGACTGATCCTGAACTTCCCTCAAAACGATGTCTCTGGGATTTCTGTGAGTACAAAGAATTACTCTTTTACCCTTGTCAAAATGTTAAAAAAAAGCTATTATTTAACATTATTATTTAACAGAGAATTGTTTTAAATCTTTCAGCACCTGACACACCTGAAAGAGGAATATTGGATATCTCCTCATTCGATATTATGTCATCTGTATAGGAAATACAGACTCGTTAAACACATTGAAAAAAACTTTTTTTAAAAAAAATTGAAGAATAAGAAATATACTCACTACCAATCTACCGTATAACGCCATTCCTTTTCGACAAATTTTAACAATATTAACTGTTTTATATATTAAGTGATTATCGGAGTAAATGCTGAGATAAATAAGGGAAGAAGAAGAGACGGTTTACCTTGCTTCATAGCGATGATTAGTCAGATATCAAGCACTGCTTTAGGCATTTGCTTAAATACCCGTAGGGGAGGGGGGGTTGTAAATGTAAATTACCCCCTCTTGATTCCAGGTAAGACGGAGGTCTTCTTTAGTTTAAAAGAAAAAGTTTTGAAGGCAGATTTGCGGAATAGGGTTTGTTGACATAAAGTTTTTCCACAGGAATTTTATTCAAATAAGTTCTTGCTTGTTATTTCACCATGATTATAACATCCTAATTTAATCACTGAATAGTTTTTTTACTCTTTCTATGCTGAGTAGATGGGTAGATATTTAGTAATATTTTAGAAATCTCGAAAGTGGAAACACACATGCAATCTAAAATGACGGTTTAAAATACTGGATGGTTTTAAAGATTCTGTGGCTTTTTTAAAGAGTTTTTGTCTCTTTCAATGCTGAGTAGCAAAGAAAAAACAATAGGTAACATTATTTTTCTTCCCACAGTAGAAAGATTTGTTTTACCTTTATTTTTCTTGTTAAAAAAAGAGATCTTAAAGTTCCTTCTTAAAGATCTGTCTCAGTCTTTATTTTTCTTCCCCTCTAAAATGAAGACTTTTTGATAAAATCTAGCCTCTTTTCTTAAGCTTTATTTTTCCTGTTAAAATAGAAAGCTTTGTTAACATTTATTTTTCTTGTTAAAAACACCCCATTGAGCCATTCCACGCTGTCTTACAGTTTGCATGGGCTGAGGGATATAGCAAAATGAAGATTTGTTTTATATTGGTGATGTACATGTAATCATACAAGGCTTTATTTTTCTGTCCTGTGTCTATGTGACCTCCGCATATCTTACTTCGCCAAGGACAATAACATACGGAGTCGTGAACCAATCGCGATAGACTACACTGAGTGTGCGCTGATCACGAGCTCCTGCGTCAATACCGCATGGTCTTCACGTAACTAGCAGATACACCGAATGGGTGTGGTCAAATATTCAAGAGACCTGTACGCGGAAGAAGAGGCGCTCTTCTGCCCCCACGCCTGGACCCCAAATTTTTACAACAATTGGCGACCACGAAGTGACGTTACTCCGGCGTGGGTGACGGCATGGACGGCTGATCTTCTCCTTCCCCACAACTCTTAGATTGTCCGGACAACATAGATTAAAGGTAAGCACTACCTCCATCCATCCATCTTCTTCCGCTTATCCGGGGTCGGGTCGCAGGGGTAGCAGCCTAAGCAGGGAAGCCCAGACTTCCCTCTCCCCAGCTACTTTCTCCAGCTCTTCCGGGGGGATCCCGAGGCGTTCCCAGGCCAGCCGAGAGACATAGTACCTCCAGCGTGTCCTGGGTCTTCCCGGGGGCCTCCTACCAGAGGGACGTGCCCTCCTACCAGAGGGACGTGCCCTGAACGCCTCACCAGGGAGGCGTCCAGGAGGCATCCTCACTAGGTGCCCGAGCCACCTCATCTAACTCCTCTCAATGCGGAGGAGCAGCGGCTCTACTCCGAGCCTCCCGGATGGCAGAGATTCTCACCCTATCTCTAAGGGAGAGCCCAGCCACCCTGCGAAGGAAACTCATTTCAGCCACTTGTACCCGCGATCTCGTTCTTTCGGTCACTACCCAAAGCTCATGACCATAGGTGAGGGTAGGAACGAAGATCGACCGGTAAATCGAGAGCTTCGCCTTTCGGCTCAGCTCTCACAACGGAACGGTGCAGAGTCTGCATTACTGCAGACGCCGCACCGATCCGCCTGTCGATCTCCCGCTCCATTCTTCCCTCATGAACAAGACCCCGAGGTACTTGAACTCCTCCACTTGGGGGAGGATCTCCTCCCCGACCTGGAGGAGGCCTTGGTTATCCAGGCCTCGGGGAGGACCTGAAGAGTGCACTGTAGAGGGAATATTATTATTATTGTTATTATTATTATTATTATTAATGATAATAATAATAATAATAATAATAATAATAATAATAATAATAATACTAACAATAACAATAATAATAATAGTATATTCTTCCTTTCTGTGTAAAAATATCTAATTAAAAATGGGTGCGCCCGGGAAGAAAGTAGCAATAGAAATTGTTCTTGAGCGTCAATTGGCACGGACACCAGAAAAAGAAAAAAAAGAAGTACTTAAAAAACAAGCAGAATTTTCGGACGAGTTTGGAGTGAGCCTTGGAAAGTTGGGTGAAGATCAACTTTTGGCGCAGTTGTTACAGATTATTGTGGAGCAGAAAGTGAAGGAGGAGGAGGCAGAGGTTACGGCAGGGACAGCGAGTGTGCTGAAAAGAGGGAAGTGGAAAAGTAAAGCGGAGAAGGCAGGCTGAAATATATGGTGCAAGCGTTGAGAGATGTGTGTATGACTATGCGCGCAGCGAATAAATGCCGTAAAGACAAAAAAAAAAAAAGTGTGACCAAAGAACTGGGAACAGGGCAGTCACCTCCATCGTATTGTCAAGGGGCAGCATTATATCCAGTGATAGCAGGAGGCACAGTACAATTGGCTGGTGGGAATGTGGAATTTGAAGCTCATGGAGCGGTTGGTGGGCAAGGAAGTCAGACGCAATTGTCGGCTTCGGCATCTGTCCCAGCACTTTCAGCGTCGAACCCTTTTGCTCTAAAAAAACACTACACCACGGGAAGATGATGGCTGGGTTAAACAGCAAAGACAAATGGCAGCAGACTTATTGCTGAGGACATGCGTAGGCGTATGGTAGAATTGGAAACACAGCTGCGTAATTTACAAATCCAGACACAACCACAAGGTGCATCACATGCATCTTCTCATACGTCACCTATGACACCTGAACAGGGGGGACCAGGTCAATCGTTCCTGAGTTTCATCCCGACGACACCACTGTCTACACTCTCTGTTCACTCCACACCAGGAAGTGACGGTTGTCGTTCTGTTCCTTACACGCGCTCTCGAGCACCTGTCACAGGAGTGGAACCAGTGCTCCAGCTCCCTCTAGTGGCCGCCCCAGGTGCTGTAAATCCAACATATTCAATTCAATTCAATTTTCAATTCAATTTTATTTATATAGCACCTTTTACAATAAAATTGTCTCTAAGTGCTTTACAGAGGTAGAAACCCAGAGCCTGAACCCCCAGGTAAGCACAGTGGCAGGGAAAAACTCCCTTTTAACAGGAAGAAACCTTGAGCAGGACCAGGCTTACAAGGGGGAACCATCCTGCTGAACGTTGGCTGGGTAAAGGAGGAATAAAAGAGGGAGACAGGACAGAGAGAATAAAGAGAGAGAGAGGGAGAACAGATACAATCATAAAACCAAAGAAATACAGACAAAATACAATCATAGAAATACAAACATATCAGACATATATACACATAATACAGCATAGCAGGTTGTTATAAAGAGATGAACAGTATAGGCAGGTGCCGACAGCGGACCCTGAGTTTGCCATAGGCCAAAGTCCGTACAGCACGAAGGCCTGGAGACGGAAAACCTGCAAAGAGAGAGAGAAAGAGAGAGAGAGAGAGAAGGGGGGGAGACACAGAACGACAAGAAAGACTGGACCCAGATAATCCCGGTGAAAATAAAAGGAGGAGAAAGAAGAAGAAAAGGAGGTGAGGACGTGAGGGAGTGGTTGGTGTTGAGGAAGTGGGGAACTGCTCAGTGGATCATGTGTTTGTCCCCAGCAGCGTAGGCCTATAGCAGCATAGCTGTGCTAAAAATTGAAGAATAAGAGTCTGATGAGCCTATTCTAGCTATAACTGTGAAAACTGACTAAACTAGATCTGTCAGCCCTACACACTTGGTTTGAGGCTAGCTATATGCTTTAGTGAACAGAAAGGTTTTAAGTTTGATCTTAAAGGCAGACGTGGTGTCTGCCTCTTGGACCCAGGTTGGTAACTGGTTCCACAGTAAAGCTGCCCGATAGCTAAAAGCTCGTCCTCCCAGTCTGCTTTGATGAATTCTAGGAACTACAAGTAAACCTGCACTCTGTGATCTGAGTGTTCTTTTAGGTATATACGGAACTATGAGATCCTGCAGGTATGATGGAGATAGTCCATTTAGAGCTTTATATGTTAGAAGGAGAATCTTAAAGTCTATTCTAAATTTCACTGGAAGCCAGTGAAGAAAAGCTAAAACTGGAGAGATATGCTCCCTGGTGCTGATTCCTGTCAGAACTCTGGCTCCCAGGTTCCTTGCAGCCGTACTGGAGGACAAAGTAATGCCATCCAAGGAGAGAATGCTATCTGATAATCTAGTCCTCAGATGTTTAGCTCCAAGAACAATGACTTCAGTTTTGTCTGAGTTTAAAAGAAGGAAATTGGAGGTCATCCAGTGTTTTATGTCTTTGAGACATGCCTGGAGTCTGGCTAATGGCTCTGTTTCATCAGATTTCATGGATAGATACAACTACGTATCGTCGGCATAGCAATGAAAATTTATGCCATGTTTCTGAATTATATTCCCTAGAGGGAGCATGTAAAGAGTGAACAGGATTGGCCCAAGCACTGAACCCTGTGGAACACCATGATGAACTTTTGTACACTCAGAGGAAACATCATTAACATGAACAAAATGAAATCAATCTGATAGATAAGATTTAAACCAGTCTAGGGCTGTCCCTGTGATCCTAATCTCATGTTGTAGCCTTTGTAATAAAATGCTGTGATCTACAGTGTCAAAGGCAGCAATGAGGTCCAGTAAAACCAGTACGGAAATAAGTCCACGGTCTGATGCCATGAGGAGGTCATTAGTGACTTTAACCAGTGCTGTTTCTGTGCTGTGATGAGCTCTGAAACCAGACTGAAACACTTCAAATAGACTATTCCTGTTTAGGTGATCGGTTAGCTGACTGACAACCAGCCTCTCAAGTATCTTAGAGATGAATGGGAGGTTGGATATCGGTCTATAATTTGCTAAGACGCCTGGGTCAAGTGAAGGTTTTTTAAGTAAAGGTCTGATAACAGCAGTTTTAAATGCCTGAGGTACATAACCTGTTGTCAAAGATAAGTATAAACCATGGCAATTGGGCGACATTACAGGATTGAGAAATGAATTACCATCTCTCCCTAATGGGGCCAGTCCCTGGGTTCAAGCCTTAAAAGGCCACACACAAGGGGTGTTACTGGCCATGGGAGACATGAGAGCTATTGTAGCCGCCTGTGTAGGACACCACACATTGAGCCAGATTGAAGAAGCAGCTCGAACTGAGGATGTGCCACCTTCTGTGCCTGTGACTGACCATGTTGAGAATTTCTTTGTTGCTATTCAAGCTATGTTTCCTGTCAGTGCTACAGCGCTTGCATCCTTTTAACATTCATGGAAGACCGAGGAGGGAACCACCCCTGAGGCATGGCTCCACACGGGAAGAAGTAAGTGGATCGGAGTTACAATCTTTCTCTCCAGGTTCCACCCTTGACGGAAGAGAGACTAGAGCTAGCAGGAGAAGAATTCCTCCTGCTGAAGGTCTTCAAGAGGAAGTGGCAGGAACCCGCTGGACAGGGCCATACCGTGTCACTGTGAGGACCACCACAGCTGTTCGCCTTGAAGGGAAAGGATCCACGTGGTTCCATCTGTCACAGTGTGCCAGAGTGCCTAAAACATCAGAGGAAAAGGGGACTGCGACGTCAGATACTCCCAACGCGTAACTGGTGAAGTGCTAGTAACCTCTCCCTGCAATGATGGTTCCTACACAGAGGATCACCCGATACATCAATCCATTCCCTGAAGAGGAATCACCATCAGAGGACGAGACACCCCGACCACCATGGCAGGAACGAAGGAGGACCCATCCTACATTGAAGAAACAATGTCTCAATTGTTGTTTTTGGATAGCTATGCTAATTGTGTTCATTGTTCTCGTTGCCTTAATTTCATTTGCCACTAATCAGTCACATTCAAAAATCGCTGGTTCGTGGAAACCGCTCTGTTCACCTTAATTCGACTTTAGTGCAGCTCCAGATGAAACGATCAGCAATGGGCAGTCAGGATTATTCTATTTGTGGCACCAATCATCCCTTACAGTTAAACTATACTCGAGGGGCTACAACTACATTTACTTTTGACCTTTGTTCTGTTATTGATTGTGAATCAGATACTGGCAGTTAGAGGGGATATGATGTTTACTTGTGCAATTTTGTGGCAGGAGGTCCCCCACATTATGGCCCTTGGTGTCCCGATTGGTCCCATGTCTACATTATGTCTGGACCACACAAGGGTTATTATGTTACACCTAAACATCACAGTCCCTGGAAAGAATTCCAGACTAGTTTGACCCTTACCCGAGGATGGAGTAACGACCAAACGAATCACATTATGTTATCGGTCACCAATTTATCTCATAATCCTTTTTCCTCGGACACATTAGCCAGAACGATGTGTCCCACTAGCAATTCATCTATGCATTTGGCATTGGGTGTGAGCCTAACTGGAAAAGATGCTTTCGGCCTTGTTAGACTAAATTTTCATGACCCTGTACTAGTGACAGAAAGAGCTGGCAACATCACCAGGGTAAAACCCCAATTAATAGATTCCATTAACATACCTTTAGTTCTTGTCTCAGATTACACTCAATTAACCCCCATTGAATTAATCTTTATGAGTATGGGATATGGTGAGGAAAATTTATGGCTATGGTGAATTTTGTTGCAGTTTTGCATCAGTTTTCTAAAGTGGAATAAGCAAGAAATCTTAGCAGATCTATTACAGACAGGTGTGTCGGAGGGTGACAATAAATTCCAAATCAAAAAAAGCCCCTCACGTGGCCAAACGTCACAATAAATTATTTTGCAAGTTGGCCACGTGTGTAGGAACCTTTTTAATAAAGTGGAATAAGAAAGGTATTGTAAGTAGATCACTAACTACAGATCCTAGTTTAACCTCAACAACTATAAAAACAAAATGTGGAGACCATGTGACTTTCAGGTTTTAACATGCAGACTTGGGCTAAATCTGTTTTTTGAATAGCGTTACATAACAATAGGGGTGACACACACACACACACACAAGCAAGCGTGTAACAGAACACATGAAGGTGTACAAATTATCCGAATGTTTTAAGACACTTCTTTATAGTTGTATTTAGATATGGGCTATATTTCTACTGGTTATATTTTCTGGTCATTTTTGATCTCTCAAAACCCTTTAGAAGTTTGTAACCTTTACAAGCTTGACTTCACAAACTGATGGCAGAGACCCTCAAGTCACATGCTTATTCAGAAAAACATTCACATTCTGGAGAGCTTTAAGTAATTCAGTTTCAAGTAATAAGTTCAGTAATCTTTTTTTAACCTTTGTAAAACAGAAAAAAATAATTTTTGTCAACACACACGTCAATACCCACAAATAATCAAGAATTACAAGTTCACCTTTAAAATTCAATCAGGATGATGAATCGGTTAAATAGTGTAGTAGGAAAGTGATTTACATGTATGCTATGAGTGGCAAAAGGTTGAAAGGGTAGCATGTTCCAACAGTTCTTTTTGCTGTTATTGCTCACACATTCTATGAGACGTTTTACTCACAGATTGCAACCAAATGTTATGGAAGTATTTGTTTCTTACCAATAAAATGCAAAACTACTTAAGGTCCTATGTTCAAAAGCTTAAAAAAGAATGATTGACAATGGGTATTTAAAATATAAAAAGTACCTGTTAATGCTCTGAGTTTAGACTAGTTTTTCAAATAGAGTAATGTACATGTTTTATTTTTCATTTTAGGTAACTAACCGGGGATGGATGAGATTTGCCCAGAGTACCTTAAGGCCCTGGATGCTGTGCGGCTGTTGTGGTTGACATGACTCTGCTACATCAATATGGATATTGAGGGCAGTGCCACTGGATTGGCAGACCAGGATGGTGGTCCCTCTTTTTAAGAAGGGGGACCGGAGGGTGTGTTTCAACTATATAGGGGATCACACTCCTCAGATAACATTGGTAAGGTCTATTCAGGTATACTGGAAAGGAGGGTCCGCCAGACAGTCGAACCTCGGATTCGGGAAGAGCGATGTGGTTTTCGTCCTGGACAAGCAACTCCGCTTGTCGACCTCCCACTCCATTCTACCTTCACTCATTGTTACTCCTCTTCTGCGTTAAGAAGAGCCAGATGAGGTGCCTCGGGCACCTAGTTAGGATACCTCCGGACGCCTCCCTGGTGAGGAGTTCAGGGCTACGTCCCTGAGGTAGGAGGCCCCGGAGGAAACCCAGGAGACTATGTCTCTTGGCTGGCCTGGGAATACCTTGGGATCCCCCCAGAAGAGCTGAATGAAGTAGCTGGAGAGAGGAAAGTCTGGGTTTCCCTGCTTAGGCTGCTGTCCCCGTGACCCCACCCTGGTGGAAGATGGATGGATGGATGGATGGATGGATGGCTAACTAACCATAACCTACTGCATTACATTATATAGTGTATACAAAGCCTATTTATTCCTGTTATTTTTAACTTATAGCATTCAGATATGATCTATCAGATATCTCAAGAATTTTAACAGATGTGTATGAATGTGTAACAACAGGTTTTTCCAACTAATGTGAATACATTCACCTTTTTTGTGATTACGATTGCACTGGTTCTGTCGATTTGAAGAATTAACATTGATCAATAATCTCAAGTAAAATCATTGTATGGTTTCTCTCGTTAGTCTACCTATTTGCTTCCTTTATTTCTTTTCATGGTCAAGACAAAGAAGTTACATATTTTTCTATTATTATTTTTACTGCATAGTTTAATAACCATCTTTTTGTTAACCTTTATCTTGAAAGAATATAAAATCCGCTGATCACCAGTTGACGGCAAATCTGGCGTGATTACATCAGCACCAACACGACCACGTTGTGGAGGATGGATGTTGCCTTCACGGGGTGTGGGAAAAAGGCGACTAAAAGATTTTTATATTTGGCATTCATTTCATTGTATAAAAAAACAAGTAATCTCAGTTTTTTGAACATGTAATTAAATTTATTTTAAACACCAAAAAAAAAAAAAATCAGGTTTATCAAGACTATCTAAAGAAAAGACGTTTACTCTAAACATTCGCAAAAAAAGTATAACAGTAACCAACAATAGGATATGACATTTTAACTTAGAGCCTACATGATTTAGTAACAGTGTTTGTTTCATGGTAATTACACATTGTAATTATATATTTATGTCGAACACAAACCTTGCACATAAGGCTACTAGTATTTTGAGACGAGTACTTGAACGCATTATTGGTTACGGGGAAACGACCATACAAAGCACTGCAAAACCTGCTTTGCAAAACCTCTATTTAAAAAAAAAATTGCGTCGCTTATTCCTTTTTTTAATTATTACAATAATATTCTCGACTACACACACAGTCTTTAATCAAATCAGGTCAACGCCTGCGTTCTGACCAATCACATATCTACTGTCGTTTTACGTAAAAGACAAGTGGCAGTCATTTTACGGAGGGGTGGCAGCGTACGTGGAAAACCGGTTCCACCATTCGGAATCTTTTCTTAGATTAAACTCAACAGGAAGCAAACAGCATTTCTGCGCTTTACACTCCATTATGACCGAAGGTTTTTCTTGGTGAGTCAAAGAATAATAACGACATAATTTCTGTAACGTCTGAATTTTTATCAAATGTGTTTTTACTCATGTACTTTGATAAGGAACTACATAGTGGTATTTAGCCTAATAAATTAAAGGCAATATGACTATTTTAAATGTCCTCAATGTTTGTGTATAAATACACCTGGAAGCACGCGGCAGCCTCAGGATGCCTGCTAATGTTATTTAACTTCTCTTTATACACGCTGCCCAGACAAAAACCGCATATTTTCACACGATTTATCGTTGAACGGCTCACAGTGTGACATGGGTAGGAGGGGGGTCCTGCTTGGGCTTATGAATTGACGCAATTCGCGTACACCCGCTCACCTCACAGGAAGCAGAGTTGATCCGAAAGAGGCGAGCGCAACACCGGATGCCCTTTTAGTCACGCAGTGGGAGCGTCATTGGCTCCATGGCTGTCAGCCTTCACTGCTCATCGACGTGGTTCTGTTATATTGTTGGTGTTGTTAAATGTTTCAGCAGTCAGTTCGATTACCCAATTAATCATTCTATTGATTTTAGACAAAAATCGTAACTCGCCTTTGTGTTGATTTAGTCACCCATGCCATTTCTACAAAAACGCCCACTTTGAAATAATGAAACTATTTCATTTTCCTACACATATCCTTTGGTAATAAATTATTTAAAAAGAGTGCTGTGTTTTTTCCACTAGTAGTCATACCTTTAACATTTAATGCTCGTTAGGGATGTCATTCTACATTTTATTCTGTACTACAAATATGAGGCACAATAAGATCCTAATTCTAAGAAGTTTTTTTTACTTATTAATTCCATTGTTACTTAGTAATTCCATCTTTTCTTTCAACAATTTCTAAAGAACAGTCACAAAAATTTAATATAGTAGCTATACCATTAAAACAAGAAAAACACTTGGAGAACGCAGACCTCCGCTGAGCAGCTAATTTCTAACATATTATTCCTTACACCTGTATGTTTCATAGTAATAATAGTATTGCAAGGATACATAACATAGTTGTTTTATGATCAAAGCCCCTAGGCTCTTGATCTTGGCTTATGATCTTACAAAATCAAAGGTCAAAGTCTCTCTGGAATCCCGTGCCCCGAACATCACTAAAATTTAATGAACTTTCTTGGCATATATCAATAATTCCTGAAAATATAATAATATCCGTTCATATCTTTTCGGGTTATTTTACAAATAGACAAACAATGCCAGCTGTCACATACCCTCCTCCCTTGGTGGAGGTAAATATCTCATATATAAGGCAAAAAAAGAGGGAAAAAACAAAAAAGATGTTTATTTCATTTTATTATGCATATCTATTGCATATCTTATTAGTCTGTCTCTGACAGACTACAGCTACTTCTCAACACATTACTTCACCTGAAGGTTAAAAAAAACCATTATACGTCACATATTGACAGGCTCAAAACATAAACCCCACAAAGTACACAGTACACAAGCGTATACAGTAAATGAATGTTATTTAAATAGACATATCGCTTTATCACATGATAAAGCGATATAAAGCTAATGATCACAATTAATGACCAGCCCCAAAAGGTTTGGTCATGTAAAGCTTAGATAAAACACTTAATAAAACATAAGTTTTCAAGGATTTCATCTTGGTTTAGTTCATTTAATGCAGCAACAATTACTAGTACTCACTAACATTTAGTCTTACACTAGCATTAGTCTCCTGTTTGTTTAGCAACACATACACCGAGTGGTTAGCGCTAGCTGACTGGCTCCATTATATAAATAATGGTAGGCTTCTCTACTTTTATATTTGTGAGAAAGCCCTTCCGGTTTAGGTCCAAGGGCACCACCTACTGGTGCGTAGAGAACTGCTATATGCAATATGACAAAGGAGTCTGAGGACTTTGACTCTTGATCTTCTAAGGATCAAAGACAAAGGTTTACTCTGTAACTTTGTAATACAGCCCCACACTGTACTGTTTTACTGGCATCAGTTAACATTAACCTTAAGGCTACTGGCCAAATGCAGAATTGTGAAATACCTTAAAATCCTAGTGGATTTATCTTTGTTAATGTGTTCTATGTTCCCGAATCTTGTTAATCAGATCAATCCAGACCCTACTCAATACATTCAGATCCCCGCCCGGTGCCACTCCATCAGTTCCCAACTACAGGACAAAATAGTTAAAGATGTCAGTGTAAGTTACCGCTGGTCACCTCCTGATGTTTTAACTTCCATGTCTTATTGTTGCCATTTTAAAACTGTCATGTATAAAAAAAAAAAAAAAAAAAAAAAAAACTTGACTGAGTTCACTAAACATTAGACACACTAAGTAGCCAGTCCGACCAAACTCCCTATTTTGTGCGTGAGGATGAGTAAGTTATAGCCAAATTGAGAAAGGTGGGGTCTCACAACGGAGATCCTGACTGGGTTTTCTCATGCCTGTATTACCGTTATGACAAGGGGCTGCTTGGTGCGTATGTATGTATCAGTGACGTGTGGTGAGGTTTGTGGCTGGTGAGGCACTGACGTCATCACAGTCAGATTTACAAACATATCAACCCTACAGACTATCATCCAATATTTGGCAGCAGTTAACTGGTGATGTTTAAGGTCTCATATCAGCATTCTTTACACACACTAGCACAAAAAAAAAACAAATGAATTGAAACAAAAAACATTGTGTGCTTACATTTACTTATAAATAAAGTTCATCTGCCCCTCCTTCTGAACAAAAGCATCGATAACTTGTTGGTAGAATTTTTCATTGTCTTCTTTTAGTTTTAAAAGTTTTTAGATATGTAATCCTCCATTTCAAAAGCAAGGCCAGGTGGATGGAAAAAAATAAATTACTTCACTTCTTGCTTACTCTTAACTGACCGCAGTATAGCAGTGCGTTGTCACTTACTCTGCAGCCGCTGAATAATAACAAGAATCCTTGGGATCACGAGCACCCCCTAGTATGAGGCACGAGCACTGCTTGCCTCAGCTAGAGCCTTTTTTAGACGTTTTATGATCACTCAGCACAAGAAACACAGTCTCACTACAGCATGAATGGTACAGTCAGCCGAGTGATTGCGCAGTCGGTGCGGCACAGCTGGCTGGTGCGTCACTTCAGGTCTCGCCAGAGTTGAACAGTAAATGTGAAAATTCTGCGATTTTAATAACAAATGATCCAAAACTGGTGAAGGTAAGTGGCAAATAGATTGTTTCACACTTTTTTGTTATGTATATAATTCCACATGTCTTAATTCATAGTTTTGATGCCTTCAGTGTGAATCTACAATTTTCATAGTCATGAAAATAAAGAAAACTCTTTGAATGAGAAGGTGTCCAAACTTTGTCTGTACTGTATGTACAAATCCCTATATAAATACAACCATTTTTTTATTTTTTTCATTTTTCATTGGCACGTCACTGGTATGTATATGTATTGAGTACAATTCTTTGAGTTCAATACACTAAATATTCAGCTTCCAAGATTTTGCTTCCCCTTGCATTTATTGCATTTTTTTTACTCTTACCCAAGCAGTGTGTTATATTTGACAGCCAAAGTAAAAAAAAGTACAATTTAATTTACATTAATTCTATTTCATTTCAAATGATTGAACATTAAATTATGAAAACAAAAAGATACAGCAAAGATGTATTACTTTTTCTATTTTATTTCAATATAAATTCCTTGGTTTTATTTTTAAACTTTTATTAATTTAAATGAATACAGAAGACCAAGGAAGATTTGCTCGGTGATCCATCTGAGAGTCGTTGGAAGGGTCACTACCATGTGACCCAACAGAAAAAAAGGGAAGCACCCCAACTGAAACTAGGTGAACGACCCTAAACTAACTGCTAAATTTAGGAGTGAAATTTCAGTCCTATTTCCATTTTGGGTCAATGTAATGAAAGTTCCAGTATGTGTGTTGGTGTGTTGGTGTGATGTACATTGATATTTAGTATTTACAACGATAATATTTCTGTTTGTATCCTCAGCGACAGCTATGAGCAGTGTCAGGCTACAGCTGACTGGCTGCTTTCCAGGACACAAGTGCGCCCAACCGTGGCAATTGTGTGTGGTTCAGGCCTGGGGGGACTGGCTGAGATACTGAAAGACTCCCAGATGTTCAGCTACAGTGACATACCAAACTTCCCTCAGAGCACAGGTGTGTTAGCTGTGGTTGTCTGGGAAAATAGTCGTCAGCATGTATGCTTGAGGTCTCTAATTAACGTCACTGTGTGTGTGTGTGTGTGTGTCTGTCTGTCTGTGTGTGTATGTCTTTTAGTGCATGGCCATGCTGGCAGGCTGGTGTTTGGAACACTAAAAGGGAAAGCTTGTGTTTGCATGCAGGGGAGGTTCCACTTATATGAAGGCTACCCCATCCAAAAGGTAAGCCTCCTATATAAGTATGAATGCTTTGCATGCAGCTGTGACGTACAAGCCATATGTCCCTTTCTCATGATGTAACAGTAACTGCACGTATCTCCAGATCACATTGCCAATGCGCGTTTTCAAGCTGATGGGTGTGGAGACAGTCATCTTGACCAATGCAGCTGGAGGCCTCAACCAGGACTACAAAGTGGGAGATGTCATGATCATCAAGGACCACATTAATATGCCAGGGTTTGCTGGAACAAACCCGCTGGTTGGTCCAAACGATGACAGGTGGGAAGAGAGGACATTTTGAAAGCTATAGCTGGTCCATATTGTCAACTTAAATTGTAGTGCTTGGCACTAGAATTTCATTTTTGTTTTTGTGAAAGTAGAAAATTTCACTAGTTGACCATTCTTTCAAGTTATTAACTTGAATTTAAGGGGATATATTGGGTAGATGGTTGATTTATTCTTTCTAAAGGTTTTTTTTCTTTACTGGAAGATTTCTAAAAATATATCTTACAAATTACTTTGAGCATATATGTTCAACAATCTCTCCATTTTCTACACCATAGTCTTGCCTATTCTTTCCAGCAAAAAGAAGGTAGTCTTTATCCAATATTGTTTCTCTCCTTCAAAACTCCACACTTTATTAATCAAGGAACATCATGCCATATGGTCTTTACTGCTCCAAAGCATTAAAACATTGTGTTTAGCAAAAGTGTGTAAATTCCAACTGGTTTTGCTTAAATTGACTCAGCGTGTCCTCCCCACAGGTTTGGCGTCCGGTTTCCCTGCATGTCTGACGCGTACGACCGCAAATTGCAGCAGCTGGCCTTCGATGTTGCATCAGACCTGGGCTTCAGTGACTTCCTGCGGGAGGGAGTTTACTGCGTTTTGGGAGGTCCAACCTTTGAAACCATTGCCGAGTGCCGTATGCTCCACAAGCTTGGAGCTGATGCTGTTGGTGAGAATCAAGTTTTCTACACATGTTTGTACTAAAATACTTTCAATGTTAGGTATTTGAAGATTTATAATTGAAAATAGCAAATAGAATGCTTCCACTTTTTTTAGTGCATTTTTTTAAATTGCATCTTTTCCTGAAATTAAAGTTCTGGCTGATAAGACAGGCAAACATTTTCAAATCTCCCATTAACCAAGTTAAACAGTAAAGGAAATGCAAATGACACTAAAATATCTTCTTATATTGCATATTTATTAACACTTTCTTGTGACTTGACATAAGGTATACTCTATAATAAATTATTGATTTATTCAGTCAAAAACAAGAATGTCACTTTATGGTTCATCCCAGTGTGCTTTCACCTCTTAGTTGTGCTAAGAATTTTAAATACAAAATAATTGTAATTTTAAATGCAATATTTTTAGAAGTTCTTTTGTAATCACCAGTCATGGACCAAAGAAGCATGAACTATTTCAGGGTTCAGGTTCAACCAATAACAGAAGGTAAACCGATGTTATGAATGACTATCTCCTTGTCGTTGCTGCAGGGATGAGCACTGTCCATGAGGTCATTGTTGCCCGTCACGCTGGGATGCGTTGCTTCGCCCTGTCATTGATCAGCAATCGTGCAGTGATGGATTATGACAGTCAGGAGAAAGCCAACCACGAGGAGGTCCTGGAGACTGCGAGGCAGCGGGCCAAACAGTTGGAGAGTCTGGTGTCCAATTTAGTGGCTCGGCTGAAGTCGGACAACAACTCTCACTAATAGTGACATTACCAACATTTACAGACATGCTCTGATTAAAAGCATATTCGAAGTCTAACAGCAGTAGCTTTAAACTATGTGGTCAGATTTACTACTAGATGAACTAGTTTCTTTGGTAAATATTTCTTGTTGTTTCGTGAAAACCTTTGAAAACACTCCCCTGTACAAACTATATAATCATATTAAAGGTGTATAGACAAATGTTAGATTTACTATTTTGGTAAAACGACATATTTTCTAACTTAACTTTTAACTTAAAAATATATATTAACTTAAGATATTTGTTTTTCTGTTCTTACAGAACACCTGTTAAGGTGCAGGACCAACTTGTCATGCATGTCTTAATCTTTAAAAAAGTAACAGTAATTATAGTAATGCCACGTGGTATAAAAATATGAAATATTTTTGCTCAGGAGTGAGCAAAAATACCAGGAGTGAAAGATTAACAAATGAAAAAGCTTTGTACATATAACAAACTGGGTCACTGACTATGTGAAGCTGAAGAGGTACTTTACAAATCTGTCATTACAATAAAATTGGTCAACTTGAAACAACTTGTGGTTTAGCTCTTGCTCAGATGTACTCTCCCAGATATTTCCCCAACTCTTGTCTACTCAACAACCATTTTTTTTTTTTTCCCAGATGATTAAACTTTCCAATGACTTGTTTTTGTACATCACAAAAGGGTGTTTACACATTAAGGCACACTCTACCACTCAAGTGGTTATTGAAGACGTAGATTCAGCTTCTGCTGTATGTCTTTCACACACCTGGTTTCTTGTTAACTGGGCGAACCAAAAGTGAGGTTGGATCATAAATCTGAGACAAAACGAGGAAAGGAAGAATAAAGCGGAGCAGAAAAAACCGTTTGTTGTGCCTGTGAAGGCCAGACTAACCCCAAAGCTCCCACACCAAGAATGCAAACAAATTCCTAGTAGTGGAACTTCCCTTGGGTATCAGGTATGTTTATGCTTGAGTCAAATTCTTCTGACTACTTCAAACATTTTTACTTTCAGTCAGACTATACCCACCTCCGCCAACATCTTTCCTCACAGTCCTCATCTTTTTCCTCCATCACATTTTGGAGCTAGTTTTACTGCCGTACAAGGTTGGGGGAATTTTTATAAGCAACTTTCCCTGAAGTGGGTGTCTAAAACCACTTACGTATATGGCTGAAAACACTAATCATCCCTGAAATGAATTTGTTGTGAAAATGACATTCACTTTCTGTTTTAATATACTGTATCAGATGTTTGACTTTCCAGATTTTAAAATGTTAAAATGATAAATGATAAAAAACAAAGTTTAAAAAATAATATTGTCAAGGTTTCATTTTTTTTTTCCAGTAATGCTTATTCAGAATTCAAAAAAAAAGTTACAACACGCAACAGTATGGACACACTCCATCAATAAAGAAATAAATAAATAAATAAATAAATATAAACAGTTAAGCAAGTGGATCATCTCCAAAAGTTAGAAAGTTAAATATGAAATATTTTACTGTATCCGTGCATTCAGTAATTTTCAGAGTTCTGGGCAGCTGCTCAGAAAAACACAACCACAGCTGATTGTTGGGAAAAGTTTAAAGTAGTATGGGTATTTCCAAAGAACGACTATAAAGACCATGACCCGAACAAGCTAACTAAGGTTTGATTTGAAGTTATTTGAGAGCTCAACTCCTTGGCTTTCCATTTTTGTCAGGCTGCTGATATTTCTTGAAATGTTGCATCTTTTGGAGACTGTCATCTTTTACTTGCTTAATTGTTCACATAAAGGGTTCTACAAACTTGCATGCTACTGTTAGACATAAGAATTACTGCAATTTTGGTACTCTAGGTTAAGTAAAGTCAAATCAGAAAAGTGATTCTAAATTTCTTCCTTTGGCTTGTTCACACGGTGGTGTGAACAAGCCAAAGGCCGAGTTTGCCAAAGGCTGAGTTTGCCAGAGGCCGAGGTCCGTGCAGTACGAAGGCCTGGAGACGGAAGACCTGGAGAGAGAGAGAGAGAGAGAGAGAGAGAGAGAGAGAGAGAGAGAGGTTTGAGGTTTTACCAAACAACTTTATTCACAGATCACAATAAACACATCAGTCAGTCACTTAAAACACTGGAAAATTGCAAATTGTCGTCAGCAACAGAGCACAAAACATCCTGACAACACCAGGTAGCAATGAAAGCTTGCAGGTCATGTGACAGTTTACAAAAACCGAACTCGAGCCTCAGCCTACACCTGACATTGCAGCGCCACACTGAGGCTGCGTCCTGACCTGCACGCCCCTCAACCCTGTTCCTCCGCGACACATAGATGGCCAGTTTAGCCGCGCCAGAAACAAAGTTGAGGAGCTGCCACTTCTTCTGACCTGCTCTCCTGTACCCAGCACCATAAATGAACACCTTCTCATCAAAGGGGACATCAAATGAGGCAAACACATCTGCTAGAAGAGCGAGGAAACCCGTGAGTCTCTCACACTCGCTGAACAAATGAAAAACCGTCTCAGGGTGACCACAGAACGGGCAGGCGTCCGACACATCGGGGTTAAAAACACACACCACAGAGTTACAAGCAACGGCACCATGTAGAATCCTCCATTGGAGGTCAGCAGTCCTCTTCTGGATCGGGGGTTTGTAGAGGACCCTCCAGCATGGCATCACCTGGGCTCCACCCAGCCTGCTGCTCCACACAGATGGCGGCCTGTTGCTCAGGCGTCTCCTGCAGAGCACTCTCACGCAGCTGAAGTACATGGTTTTCCTATCGCCCGTGCGGAGGTCCAGTTCTCGGGCGTTCCCCAGCAGCGGGCCGGAGGCGTCGCCAAGCTGAGGAGTCAGACGTAGATCCGGAAAAGGGTCCTCCGGGTTGGGCTCAGTCCCTCTGCCGTACGCAGCCAGGAGAATCCTCTCTCCAGCAGTCAGCCTCCGCCTCCACAGCGCCAGAGTCCTCTGCAGCATCCTGGTGGACCGGACCCCCAGCAGCGACCCCAGCGCCCCGGCATCCGCCAGCGCCGGCCCAGCCGCGTCGACCACCTGCTTCAGTTGGAAAGTCCTGGAGTGAAGCAGCACCGGTTCCAAACCCGGCATGGCCTCGCGGGAAACGTCCAGTCTGGCACCATAAACGACGGGTTCATTCAAAAGCCAGAACAGAGAGGTCGGGCTTGTCCTTGAACTGCCCCTAAACAGGGCCCACGACCTGAGAACACCCTGATAAAAAGGAGGCACCCCATTTAAATTTAGAAATTTAGAGTCTAGTAGAAACAGAGCAGCATCCAGGCCCAGGCCACCCGCACGTCTGAGCACACAGCCGGCCAGCTCTCTCCACACCAGATCCACCGGACCGGTCAGAAACCTCTGGACAAACTGTAACCTGAAGGTGGCAGCCCTGCTGGCCAGGTGGACGAGGCCCTGCCCCCCCTCCCCCCTCGGCAAGGACAAAACCCCCTGCGGAACCCAGTGTCTGTTGTCCCAGAAGAAGCCCACCAGTTGCGCCTGGATCTGATCCAGCAGCCCCGGCGGCGGCTCCAGACACGCCAGCCGATGCCACAACAAAGAGGCCGCGAGGTTATTCACCACCAGGACGCGCCCCCTGTAGGACATCTGGGGGAGCAACCATCTCCACTTCTGCAACTTTCCCTCTATTCTGGCCAGGACATCCCCCCAATTCCTCTTCTCTGTGCCTTCATCCCCCAGGAAGACTCCCAGGTATTTAAAACCGTCCCTCTTCCAGCACAGGTTCTGGGGCAGGACCGGGGGGTCGCCACACCACTGACCGACAGCGAGGGCCTCACTCTTTCTCCAGTTCACCCTCGCAGAAGACAGAACATTAAAAGAGTCTGTTAAAGCAGATAAAATGTCCACGTCTCTTTGATTCTGGACCATCACAACGACGTCGTCAGCGTAGGCGGACACAACAATGTTCGTATGAAAACCAGGAAAAGCCAAACCAGCAATGCTGGAGCGGATCTTACAGAGGAGGGGTTCGAGGGAGAGCGCATAGAGCATCCCGGACAGGGCGCAGCCCTGTCTTACACCTCTACACGCCCTGAAGGGAGCACACAGACTGCCGTTAAACTTCAGAATAGACTCAATGCCAGAGAGAGAGAGAGACTTTTGACTTTTAAAAACACACTTTATTTACACTTTACCATCTAATAAATAATTAAAAGACGATAAAAAAGGTTACATGTTTAAACAAGTGTGGTAAAAGGTTAAAACCGGGTAAAACCTATACAAGATGATTTAAAAACACCAGCTCTTCTTGCTGGGTCACCCTACACAGGCCTTCTTCACACCCCCATAGCTGGGTGAAGACCTCCAGGTTCTTGGTCTCCCTGTAGAAGCAGCCTGATTCTGGCCTGGACGTTCTGCCTCCACAGGGAGACCAGCTCACATGAAGTCTGTTCATGGATTCTGTCCCTTCGGGTCACGTAGATCGCCATCTTTGCCTCACCGCTCAGGAAGTTTAAAATCTGGCACTTTGCTTTTGTTCTCTTGTCATATTTAAAACCACCAATAAAAACAGGGGCTGTGAACTCAACACCAAAGGTGCTAAAAACAGCAGTTAAAAGTTTAAACAACGGGGTCAGTCTGCTGCAGTCAGCGAACATGTGGTAGACCGTCTCTCTCAGGCAGTAGAACGGACACCCGTTTGCAACAGTGGAGTTTAAAACCGAGACGAACGAGTTGGTGGCAATGGCGCCGTGGAGGATCCTCCACTGCAGGTCTCCAGTCTTTTTCCTCAGGGGAGGTTTGTAGAGGGTCCTCCACTGCGGAGGCTGGCCCCCCAGCCTGGCAGTCCACACCGTGGGGGGACGCTGGCTCAGGTCCCGGGCGTTGGCCACCTTGGTGCAGGTGGAGTAGATGGTCCGTCCATCTGCCCAGCACAGCACTCAGGGTCTGGATGTCGCTCAGCGTGGGTCCCGCCGCCTCCAGCAGCTTCTGTAGCGTGATGACCCCTGAGCGCCTCAGTCCAGGCAGGGCGTCACAGCTCACGTCCAGCCTTCCTCCATAGACCAAAGGCTCCTTCAGTAGCCAGTGCAGAGAGGTCGACTCGTTGTGGGCCCACGCACAGGACCTAAAAACACTACGGTAAAAAGGGGACAAACCACCTGTCGACAGCAACTTAAAATCAGTTAAGAACAGAGCCTCATCCAGTCCCAGACCATTAACCTGCCTAAAAACACACTTGGCCACCTCCCTCCAGACCAGGTCAGAAGGTTCCGTTAAAAACCTTTGAATAAAACGAATCCTGAAAGTGGCAGCTCTGCTGGCCAGGTGAACAAGGCCCTGGCCCCCCTCATCACGAGATAAAAACAATACAGCTTGTGGGACCCAGTGGAGACCATCCCAATAAAAGTTCACCATCTCTGTCTGAATCTGGGCCAGCAGCCCGGGTGGTGGCTCCACACACGTGAGACGGTGCCAGAGCAGAGAGGCTACCAGATTGTTTAAAACCAGCACTCTTCCTCTGTAGGACAAGTGGGAGTGAATCCATCTCCACTTGTCCAGTTTTCCTTTTATCCTCTCAGCCATGCACTCCCAGTTCTTTTTCATGATGTTCTCCCTAGGTAGATGCCAAGGTACTTCAGACCATCATCTTTCCAGGTCAGTCTGTCTGGGAGGACTGGGAGGCTTCCAGGCCACTCGCCAACCGCAAGGGCCTCACTCTTTCCCCAGTTCACCCTTGCGGCCGACACAGCCGAAAAGCAACTGGTGGTGTCGTTTAGGGCATCCACAGCTTCTTGATCTCTAATAAAAACCACTAGGTCATCAGCATAAGCAGATAAAACCACACTTTTTGTAAAACCAGGTAAAACCAAACCATGGACCGTTGAACGTAATCTATGTAGGAGGGGTTCCAGGGAGAGTGCATAGAGCATCCCCGACAGCGCACAGCCCTGTCGGACACCTCTATGCACCCTAAAAGGAGCACACAGGCTGCCGTTGACCTTCAGCACGCTCTCAATGTCACTGTACAACACCTGGATCCTGGCAATAAAGCCTGTGCTGAAGCCAAACCTCTCCATCACCTTCCAGAGGAAGCGGTGTTCAACACGGTCGAAAGCCTTTTCTTGGTCTAATGCGACCAAGCCGATGTTCACACCTAATGAACTGGAGAGATTCAGGACATCCCGAATGAGGCAGACGTTGTCTGCCATGGTCCTGCTGGGCACACAGTAGGTCTGGTCCCGGTGGATGACCTGCTCCATAGCTTGCCTCAGCCGGATAGCCAGAGTCTTGGAGAGAAGTTTGTAGTCGGTGCAGAGGAGAGACACCGGGCGACAGTTCTTGATGTCCTGCAGGTTTCCTTTCTTGGGCATGAGAGCGAAGATGACCCTCCGGCAGGACACGGGCAGAGTACCCGAGGCCAGGCTCTCGTTGAGGACGTCCAGCAGATCAGGAGCCAGGATGTCCCAGTAGGCCTTGTAGAATTCCACAGTCAGTCCATCGATGCCCGGAGCTTTCCGGCTCTGCATGGTCTGGAGCGCAGCATGCAGCTCCTGCAGGGTCAGTGGACGCTCGAGGCTGGAGTTGGTGTCCTCAGACACCCGAGGCAGTCCGTCACCGAACTCCTGTCCGTTGGTCTCTTCGTACTCACTCTGGAACAACGCTGAGTAGAATTCCACGGCCCTGCCTGTGATCTGGTCTGGCTCCGTCAGATAGCCTCGAGTACCTTAAGGGAGAGGAAAGAATTCTAGAAAGGCTGGAGCAACTTCGTGTAGGCGACAGAGTGAAGGATCCTGTCTGCCTGGAAAGGAAGTATGCCTTCACAAAGACCGCAAGTAGGGAAGGTTGCATCATCTGCGGGGATGGGAGACATCGTGAGAAGATCTTTTGCAAGCAGTTCAAAGAACTGGAGCCTAGTGAGAGGCAGAGAGCTGTTGAAGAGCTGGGAGCATGCAGGAGATGTCTCGCGCGTCACACGCAAGATAAAGATTGCAAAGACACTTACCTATGTGGGAATGGAGAATGCAGCAAGGGGGGTGCCTCAGACCACCACTTCCTTCTCTGTGGGCTTGAAGGTGGGCTCGAAAGGTAGGTAAACCCAACGCCAGGAAGCAAGAGATGGCACGGAAAGGCAAGGCCTTTACCGAAAAGCAAGAGGAGGCACGGGAAGTCAAGGAGGCCTTCACTAACATGGCCGCAGGATCCCTGGGAAGAGTCCACCCGAAGTGATGAACCCAAGCCCATGTGAGAAGCCGGTTATCCTCATGCTCCTGGAGGTGACTGCCAATTCAGGACAAAAAATTGGAACACTCATTGACTTGGCCTCAGACACCAACTACGTCACCCATGGGGCTGCCAGAAGAATGGGCCTGCGAGGTGAAGAGGTCATGATTGTTGTCCGAGGGATTGGGGGCATGGTGATGAAAGTTAGGACAAAGAGATACTTGTTCAGTGTGAGAGTCAAAACACCTAAAGGCACCTTGGGAACTCACGAGTTTATTTGCTATGGCCTAGATAAAATTGCAAAAGTGCACAGGGAAGCCCAGACTTCCCTCTCCGTAGCCACTTCGTCCAGCTCTTCGGGGGGGATCCCGAGGCATTCCCAGGCCAGCCGAGAGACATAGTCCCTCCAGCGTGTTCTGGGTCTTCCTGGGGGCCTCCTACCTGAGGGACGTGCCCTGAACGTCTGGGAGGCATCCTTACTAGGTGCCCGAGCCACCTCATCTGGATCTTCTCAATGCGGAGGAGTAGCGACTCTACTCCGAGCTCCTCCCGGTTGGCAGAGCTTCTCACCCTATCTCTAAGGGAGAGCCCAGCCACCCTGTGAAGGAAACTCATTTCGGCCGCTTGTACCCGCGAAAATTTTAGCTTCCATGCCAGAGTCCCACTCCCATCTTCTGCATTGTAGAAAGTTGAAAAAAAAAATCAGTATGGGTGATTTGGTCAAATATATTTTCATACATTTCCTTTATAATATAGATATTGACAGATAAAGAATTGTATTATAAAGGAGTAGAGGTTGACCAATATTTGACTTTTTTATTGTGAACGTGAAAGCTGACATTTAAAAGAAGTTGAAACATACCACCCAAATTGAATGGTAAGAGTATTCTTTCTTTTTACAGTTTAAGAGTCCCAGAGAACAAAGATGAAGGAAAAATGGGTTAGACCAGGTATGGACTAACTACAGCCCGTGGGCCACATACGGCCAATTAAGGTTTTTAATCTGGCCCGCCAAACTTGGAAGAGACTACAGTATAAATCATTGTTTTTCCTGCAATTCTTGCGTTTTCCTTATGTGCAGCGTATTACTCCACGTTTGTGCTTTACTTCTTTGACCCAGCCCTTCTGTAAAGATGAGTGGACCTAAGAAAAGGAAAGTTGTCAGAGAATCTCGAGTGGACAACCAAATATTTTTTCACTAAACACCGATCAGCTGCTGTATGCCTGATATGCAATGAGACTGTAACGGTTTTTAAAGAGTATAATCTTAGCCGTCACTTTGCCACAAAGCACAGTACTTATGCTAGCAAGCAGTCGCGGAAGAACGGGACTGTACTGTAACTAAATATGTTTCTCCATTTTCTCCATCTCCAAAAACAATGCATTTGAAAAATGATTTGTTCAATAAGCCTGAGACGTTACACGCCATTTATATTAACGGGTGTACATAAGTGGTACACAGTTGCATGTACGTTCTCAAAATAAACAATGCGCACCAGATCAAACATAATGCGGTTTTACTGGTTGAGTTTTGGCACTGCGGCATCGAATAAAAGGAGACCCAGCTGACATTTTAATGCATCGTTCATCGTTGATTCAGCATTATGTGCCAGATTTGACTAACCGAAGATTTTGGTTTTGATTTTGCAAATGTAACATTGAAATAGCAATGTCTTTCCAATGTTATGTTTCTCAACATAGCAATTTTGTTTAATCAATCAATCAAAGTTTAATCAATGTATGACGCAAACCATGAGCGATTTCAAAGCATTGTTTGGATGTTGAAACATTATTAAACTTGTATATTTTAACTGAAAATTGGTTTATAAATAATATAGAATTACAACTCAAATATTGTTTGAAAATGGTTATATGTTAATGTTGACTTTGTGGTGAGCTAACATAACTTCAACCATTTGGTGTTCAACGTTGTAATTTTGAATCAACGTATTCTCATAAACATACGTAATTTCAACATTTAACGTTGAATGTCAGATGGGGATCTGTGCATCTGTATCTTCTGGACTCTTTTTGAAATAAAATCAGTCAGGAAGAGAGAGATGATGATATCTTGAAATATAACAGAACTTTCAGTGCTTTTAAATGGTAACTGTAATTAACAAAGCTGTTTTTTTTTAGTGTTTTAAGCCTCATTTCACTAAAGAGCTAAATATCGTGGGGCTTCAAAGACAGATATTTTGTTGTACTGCATTTGTTCATTTTCAATTGATATTAAAGCACATGTTTTTTTTATATTTTCATGTATTTGCATGTATTTCATGATATATTTTTTTTCTCCTATGAGGTGGGATACCAAAACGCTCCTGGTTCAGCCCCTCTCTGTCAAATTTTAGAGCCCGCAAGTCAAAACGTTTGCCCACCCCAGGGTTAGACTGAGCTCTGATTCACTTACATAGCCAGACCTGATCCGAGGATCAGCCACACACCTTGAAGGCCTTGTCCTAGACACGGCCACACAGATACTGTCAGGCCGTTTGCAGGAAGGGACCCAAGAGCGACACAACTGCGGTGCAAGGTATCGGATTTATTTCCACGTGAACAAAACAGGAATCGGGTGATCTCAGGTACATCAAAAACAAGGGATCTAAACAAATCAGAATTGTGCAGGAAAGTGAGCAACGATCCGACACTGGGTTGTTCCAGAGTTGCCTTTTTATGTCATTGCCTTGATTACTGACAAGCAGCACCTGCTGCTCGTCTGTAACATGAATCAGGTGTGCCGGGAGTGTGGGACAAGTGTGACAGGGAGGGGAGGGCGAGAGCTGAAGCAGAGCAGAGCAGCGGCTGTGACAGAACCCCCCCCTCAAGGGACGGCTCCTGACGTCCCAACAGGCAGAGTAGAAAACAAACAGGGTGACTGGAGGGCCCCCTCCCTCCCGGCTCCCCAAACACAACTTCCAGGGCGGGAGGAGGGGTGTCGGACGGAGGGACCACCTCTGGCCTTGCTGCGGTGGTCAGTGGCCTTGCTGTCGGGATCATGGGATTAGCTGCAGGGACCGGAGACTGGACTGCCGGGGACGGAGCCGGCGAGGGAACAGGGGACAGAGCCGGCGAGGGAACAGGGGACGGAGCCGGCGAGGGAACAGGGGACGGAGCCGGCGAGGGAACAGGGGACGGAGCCGGCGACGAAGCCAGGGACGGCGACGGAGTCAGAGCCGGCGACAGGGACGACGTCAGCAACAGAGTCGGGGCCGGGGCAAAGGACAGGGCAAGGGACAGAGCAAGGGATAGGGCAAGGGACAGAGCAAGGGATAGGGCAAGGGACAGAGCCGGCGAGGAACCAGGCGAAGGAGCCGGCGAGGAACCAGGCGAAGGAGCCGGCGAGGAACCAGGCGAAGGAGCCGGCGAAGGGGCCAAGGACGGAGCCGGCGAAGGGGCCAAGGACGGAGCCGGCGAAGGGGACGGAGCCGGAGCAGGCGACGGAGCAAGGGACAGAGCGGGGAACGGCGCCGGCGAGGGAGCGGGGGACTGAGCAAGGGACGGAGCCGGCAAAGGGGCCAGGGACGGAGCCGGCGAAGGAGCCGGCGAGGGAACAGGGCACGGAACAAGGCACGGAGCCGGCGAGGGAACAGGGGACGGAGCCAGGAACGGAGCCGGCGACGAGGCCGGGGACGGAGCCAGGAACGGAGCCGGCGACGAGGCCGGGGACGGAGCCAGGAACGGAGCCGGGGACGGAGCCGATGAAGGCGACGGAGCAAGGGGCGGAGCCGGTGGTGGAACCAGGGACGGAGCTGGCGCAAGGGACGGCGACAGAGCCAGGGTCAGGAACGGCGAAGGAGCTGGCGCAAGGGACGGCGACAGAGCCAGGGTCAGGAACGGCGAAGGAGCAGGCGATGGAGCCGGGGACGGAGCCAGGGACGGAGCCGGCGGCGAAGCCAGGGAGGGAGCCAGTGAAGGCGACGGAGCCGGCGGCGGAGCAAGGGGCGGAGCTGGTGGTGGAGCCAAGGACGGAGCTGGCGCAAGGGACGGCGGCGGAGCCAGGGTCAGGAACGGCGAAGGAGCAGCCGACGGAGCCGGGGACAAAGCCGGGGACAGAACCGGGGACGGAGCAAGGGACGGAGCCAGAAACGGCGAAAGTGACAGAGCTAGAGGCGGCTGCTGCTGCTCTCGGAACTGGAGGCGGCACTGCTGCGGCGACACCGCCGCTCTGGGGACTGGTGGCGGCGGGGCGGCTGCTGCGGCTCCAGGAACTGGAGGCGACGGTGTGGCTGCTGCTCCGGCTCTGGGGACTGAAGGCGGCAACGCTGCTCCTCCTCTGGGCACTGGAGGCGACGGCGGTGGCGGCGCTGCTCCCCCTCTGGGAACTGGAGGCGGCGGCGCTGCTCCCCCTCTGGGAACTGGAGGCGGCGGCGCTGCTCCCCCTCTGGGCACTGGAGGCGGCGGCGCTGCTCCCCCTCTGGGCACTGGAGGCGGCGGCGCTGCTCCTCCTCTGGGCACTGGAGGCGGCGGCGGCGGCGCTGCTCCTCCTCTGGGCACTGGAGGCGGCGGCGGCGGCGCTGCTCCTCCTCTGGGCACTGGAGGCGGCGGCGGCGGCGCTGCTCCTCCTCTGGGCACTGGAGGCGGCGAGGGAGCCGGCGCGGGCATCGGAGCTGGGGACCTGACCGGCGCGGGCGTCGGAGCTAGAGGCCCGGCCGGTGTTGGAGTCTGAGACGGAGTCGACGCTGAGGACGGAGACAGAGCCGGCGGGATCCTCGGTACTGGAGACGGATGCGGAACCGGCGGATACATCGACCCAGGGGACAGAGGTGGAGCTGGCGGGGTCGTCAGCGCAGGAGGAGACACAGCCGGCAGCGGCGCTGCCCTCTGAATTGGAGGCATCGGCGGCGCCGCCCTCTGAACTGGAGGCGTCGGCGTTGGGCCGGCTCTGGCCTGGTGCCTGACTGCGGGCCGCGCTGGGCCTCTCTGCCCACGAACCTGCGGAACGCCGCGGGACGGAGTCTTCCCTCGTTGTGGCTCCTTAGGGCAGTCCAAAACCCGACCCTCCCTCTCTGGAGGTGCCGGAAAACCCTTCAAGCTGAGCCTTGGGGCTAGTGCCGACGTCGCTGGTAGAGCCACGACCCTGGCAGCTGCGGGAGGGCTCGTAACCAGGGCAGGAGCGGAAATGATCGCGACTGGCACAGGACCGAGGATTGACATGGCTGGGGATTGTGTGGACGCTGGAGTGGGGACTGGCCTCGTAGCTTGAGCCGGAGACGGGGCCGGCGCCTGAGCCGGAGACGGGGCCGGAGACTGAGCCGGAGACGGGGCCGGAGACTGAGCCGGAGACGGGGCCGGAGACGGGGCCGGAGACGGAGCGGGAGACGGGGCCGGAGACGGAGCGGGAGACGGGGCCGGCGACGGAGCGGGAGACGGAGCCGGCGACGGAGCGGGAGACGGAGCGGGAGACGGAGCCGGCGACGGAGCGGGAGAAGGAGCCGGCGACTGAGCGGGCGACGGAGCGGGAGACGGAGCCGGCACCGCTCTCGGAACTGGCGTCTGACAGGCAAAACATTTACCTGCCAATGCACTGTTCCTCTCCAGGCAGACGTCACAATCCCAACCGCCTTCCTCCCTCCGGGGCTGAGCTCTGGATTTCACCACCGCTGGTGCCAGAACAAACGCAGGAGGCGGCTTGAATGCTGGTAGCCGTGGCGGTGACCGTGATAGTGGTGGCGCCCGGCACCAGCCGCTCTCTGTCCAGGATGGCAGAGCCGACTGCCCGTCAGACCCGCGGGACCACACCTGCAGCCCCTGCTTGACGGTAAGAGCGGCTTGCTCGAACCGCCCGATCACGGCCTCCATCTGCGCTTCCGTCTGTTGAAATCTTGGCCCGAGCCGGTCCAGCCAATCCGAGGGCGGAAATTTGTACGCTGGGTCCATCGTGGTCGGATCGTTCTGTCAGGCCGTTTGCAGGAAGGGACCCAAGAGCGACACAACTGCGGTGCAAGGTATCGGATTTATTTCCATGTGAACAAAACAGGAATCGGGTGATCTCAGGTACATCAAAAACAAGGGATCTAAACAAATCAGAATTGTGCAGGAAAGTGAGCAACGATCCGACACTGGGTTGTTCCAGAGTTGCCTTTTTATGTCATTGCCTTGATTACTGACAAGCAGCACCTGCTGCTCGTCTGTAACATGAATCAGGTGTGCCGGGAGTGTGGGACAAGTGTGACAGGGAGGGGAGGGCGAGAGCTGAAGCAGAGCAGAGCAGCGGCTGTGACAGATACAGACATCATATGAGATCAAATTTTAATATTACATGCAAAAGGAGGGATGTTGTACTACTGAGTCAAACAGAAATGGTTTAACTTTTGTTTAGGTGTGTTACCATAGCCATGTTCACATGTCATATGTGCAACCAATATCTTGACCATATCACGTCTTCTGGAATTGGTTAGGTTTTTGTCTTAGCATATTCATTCAGGATCCTGTCTCCTCTAGGTTTGTTGCTCAGAATGTTTTCAATTTTCTAAATGAAAGTCAATTATTTATTTATTTATTTTTCTTAAGAAACCAGTAGCTTCTCTGAGCTACAGAAAGATCCTCATTTGCACGTCTTGTGGTAGAACTATGCACGATGATGGTGCCATCAGAGTCCCCCTCATTGTCTCC
The DNA here is from genome assembly GCA_015343265.1 of Pao palembangensis. Classification (NCBI taxonomy): domain Eukaryota; kingdom Metazoa; phylum Chordata; class Actinopteri; order Tetraodontiformes; family Tetraodontidae; genus Pao; species Pao palembangensis. Next base: position 11,362,566 of record CM027093.1, on the reverse strand, counting down.
ACTGATGCTTTCCTTTATTTTTTGTTCATCCATTTAATGCATTTTTAAGTAGTTCATTAGCAACAGTATGTAGTGTTACTTATGTGAACGGAAGTATGTTAGTATTGGTGTATTAATTACTGTGTCAGCATTACTATGTTCTCTGTTTATGATCTTAAACATTTTTAAATGATAATCTGGTTAATTCATTACATTGCCTGTAAAAGCACAAAGAATGACGTCCTAAGAGTGGTTGATTTGGTATATGTCATTATGGTTAAACTCATTAAACACAAGGTATTGAACTCTGTAAAAGGTGAATATTAAGAATGTTTTGATATATTATTGATGGAGTCATTGTTCATGTTATTGGCGACCGGTGGCTGCTCATGGTTTTGGTTTATGTAACTTAATAATCTGAGTACAAAGTATTTTGATCGGCTAACCAGATGATGTCTCCAATGGCCACGTTCCTGTGAGCCATGTGCCACTTCGTTCTGACAAACAGGTTTGGTCCGGCTGCTTAGCTCCATTTCTTCCAGAATCGTCCTACTTCTGTTTTTTTTTTTTTTCCAAGATGGCGCCGCGTGTGTGGCAGCAAGTCTCAGCAGCTCTCTCCTTTTGTGCTCTTTTCCTATCGTTTTTTAATGTTTTTTTCCTCCCTATTTGTGTTTTCGGTTTTGTAAATAAACCGTTATGGAGTGGTGTGACAAAGGGCACAAACTTTATTACTTGCGCACTTTGTCTTAGTATCTTTTTTCAACTTTTTAAGCCGGCCTCGGGGGACCCTCTAGGATGCGGCCTCATTGTTTACAGTCGGGATCAGCTGTTAGCTCTTAGCCGTGCGGAGTTCCTTCACACTGGAAGCCCAGAGATTCCAGCGGAGATACGAAGGAAACGACGAGGCTGCAGAGCTGGTATTAAGCGCCGGGAGACGAAACGGAGGTACAAGCCGTACGTCCCATCTGTCATTATGGGAAACGTCCATTCTCTCTCCAACAAGCTGGACGAACTAACGGCGCTCATGCGACTGCAGCGCGTGTACCGAGAGAGCAGCCTGCTGTGTTTCACAGAAACGTGGCTAAATCAAGACACACCGGACACCGTGGTGTCCATCAACGGATTCACGCTGGTGCGGGCGGACCGGAGCGTGGCGCAGAGTGGGAAGAGGAAAGGTGGGGGACTGGCGGTGTTTGTGAACGACAGATGGTGTAACCCGGACCACATCACCGTTAAAGAACAGCACTGTAGTAGAATCAGAATCAGAATCAGAATTACTTTATTCATCCCCGAGGGGAAATTTCCTTTGTTACAGCAGCAATCCAACCAGAGCATGTAAATCAAACAAGTTAGGTAAAAAATAAAAGATAAAAGATCTCACTATAATTATTTACATCAGTGACATATTTACACTTATCTACATATGTGAATTATAAGATTAAAGTGTCTCTCGGTGGAGCAGCGCGGCAGCCGCAGTCTCTGGCTGAAAGAGCTCCTCTGGTTGTCCAGCACCTTGTGGAGGGGGTGGGAGGGAGAGTCCAGAATAGTCCAGATTTTGTCCAGTATTCTCCTGTCCATCACCACCGTCAGAGAGTCCAGCTCCTCCCCCACAACATGTCCAGCCTTCCTAATGATCTTCTTGAGTCTATTAGTGTCCCTCACGCGCAGACTGCTGCCCCAGCAGACTACCGCGTACATGATGGCACTGGCCACCATAGACTCGTAGCAATCCTGAGCATTGTCCTGCAGATGTCAAAGGACCTCAGCCTCCTCAGGAAATAGAGGCGGCTCTGGCCCTTTTTGTAAACTGCGTCCGCGTTCCTGCTCCAGTCCAGTTTATTGTCCAAGTACACCCCCAGGTACTTGTATTCCTCCAACACGTCCACACTGACCCCCTGGATGGAGATGGGGGTCACAGCAGCTTTGGTCCTCCTCAGGTCCACCACCAGTTCCTTTGTCTTTGTCACGTTGAGCTGGAGGTGGTTCATCTCACTCCAAGTGACAAAGTTGTCCACTACAGTCCTGTACTCCTCCTCATCAAAATAGGGACATTGAGCTGGTGGCAGTCAGCGTTCGGCCGTACTACCTTCCACGGGAATTCTCCCATGTGCTGGTAGTCACTGCTTACATCCCTCCGTCGGCCGACGCCGCTGTCGCGTGTGAGCGCGTGCACGGCACTGTGTCCCGGCTACAGACGCAGCACCCGAATGCCCTTATTCTGGTTTCTGGGGACTTTAACCATGCCTGCACCCCCCTCTCCGCCACCCTCCCCAACTTCATCCAGTATGTGAATTGCCACACAAGGGACAATAAAACTCTGGAAGGACTAACGTGAAGGACGCATATAAATCCACCCCCCTCCCCCCTTTAGGACGCTCTGACCACAACCTGGTTCATGTCTCCCCTGTTTACATTCCAGTGGTGAAACAGCAGTCACCACAGGTAAAAACTGTGAAGATGTGGACTGGGGAGGCAACGGAGCAACTAAAGGACTGTTTCAACACCACAGGCTGGGACGTTCTCTACAGCCCACATGGGGAGAACATTGACGGCATCACACACTGCATCACAGATTACATTCATTTCTGTGTGGAAAACACTGTGCCAACCAAAAGAATACAGTGTTTTTCCAATAACAAGCCCTGGGTGACCCCTGAGCTGAAGGCCCTTCTAAACCAGAAGAAGAGGGCTTTTCTCTCAGGGGACAAGGAGGAGCTGCGTAGAGTGCAGAGGGACTTAAAATTCAAAATCAGGAGCTGCAAGGATAGCTACAGGAAGAAGTTGGAGCATCGCCTGGAGAAGAACAACGTTCGGGATGTATGGAGAGGACCGAAACACATCTCAGGCCACGGTGAGGCTGGGAACGGTCGTCAGGCCACTGGTGACCAAGCCTGGGCTAATGAGTTGAACATATTCTTCAATAGATTTGACTCTGCCCAGCCCCCAGTTTCCAAGGCTCCCTCTTCACACCTCTCCAGTCCAGGCGTCTCCTCCCAGCTGCAGCTGTTCACACCTCAGCACCACTCAGTTCACTCTACCCCTCCTCCGAACACAACAATGGGACCCCCCCCAACAACCCATGGCCCCAGACCAGCCACCACCCACCCCCCTCTGTCTCACTCTGAACCAGGTTAGGAGGGAGTTAAGGAGGACAAAGGCCAGGAAGGCAACAGGACCTGATAACATCAGCTCCAGGGTCCTCAGGGAATGTGCAGACCAGCTCTGCGAGGTGGTCCTCTTCATATTCAACCTGAGCCTCAGCCTGGAGAGAGTACCAGTACTCTGGAGGACTTCCTGCCTGGTTCCGGTTCCTAAAGTAGCTCGTCCTAGGGAGCCAAACCACTTCAGACCTGTTGCCTTAACTTCCCACCTAATAAAGGCCATGGAGAGGATCGTCCTCAGTCACCTCAACACCCAGGTGAGCTCAGCACTAGACCCGCTGCAATTTGCATATCGATCAGGCATCGGGGTGGATGATGCCATCATCTACCTGCAGCATCAGGCCTTGTCTCACCTGGAGTCTCCTGGAAGCACTGTGAGAGTCATGTTTTTTGATTTCTCAAGTGCTTTTAACACCATCCAGCCATCACTGCTGAGAAGGAAGCTGGAGGTGGCAGGTGTGGACCAACATCTGGCTGCTTGGATCATCAACTACCTTACAGACAGGCTTGTGAGGCTGCGTGACTGTGTGTCTGACGTGGTAGTTTGCAGCACGGGGGCTTCTCAGGGAACGGTGCTCTCCCCTTTTCTGTTCACGCTGTACACATCAGATTTTAAATACAACTCCCAACACTGTCATCTGCAGAAGTTCTCAGATGACAGTGCTATTGTTGGATGTGTATCGGGGCGAGATGAGCAGGAGTATAGGGGGGTCATCTCTGACTTTGTGAGCTGGTGCGAGAACAACCACCTGATCCTAAACACTGGCAAAAACAAAGGAGCTAGTTCTGGACCTCAGGAAGTCACCTTCACCACACACACCGGTGAACATTCAGGGTTCAGACATTGTGAACCCACATTCAAATACCCAGGTATTTGAATGAGTCCACATTCAAATACCTGGGTGTTCACATAAACAATAAACTGGACTGGTCTGACAACACAGACGCTCTGTATAAGAAGGGCCAGAGCCGACTTCACCTGTTGAGGAGACTGAGGTCCTTTGGTGTGTGCAAACAACTACTAAGGGCTTAACTACTAAGGATCCTACACTCCTCTTTCAAGTGTGCAAACATGGAGAATCTTGCTGTCTCTCTCATCTCATGGTTAGCTGTGTTATGCACCCTGCCGCCCAATCGCCAATATTCATTCTAGTAATGGCATACTCCCCGATTTCATCATCTTCACTGTCTCTCCAGAGGAACCTGTGGAGGTGCATCTCCCGGTCCTCAAGCCACACGGAGTTGTACATCTTCCTAATATCGCCTAGTGCTGCATGAATTCCCCTTCTGAACCTCAGTAGCACGGCTCAGATGGGATTAAGCACATCAGGCCCTTTCAGGAGAAGATTGTTCATACTGACTCCTCTATATCTTTGACTGCTGTTCCACACCAGCCACACGGGTGTTGTGACTGAGTGAGGGTTTGGTGCTCCCAGAAGGCTAACATACCAATACTGGTCCATTCCAGCTGGCTAAGATCGCTTTGGTGAGTTTCTTTGCTGCTCCTCTTTTCACCATCTCGTGGACTTGGGTTGCGTATGCCACGCGCCACTCCGGTTCTTTCTTGAGTTGTCTTTCTGTCCTCCGGAAGGTGGCCTCCACCGTGTTTCTGTTATTGGGTAGGGAGGCTGGGTCCTCGATCCAGGGGTCCCAGTGAGGCTTCTGGCTGTGGACGTCTGCTCTAGTATAGGTGAGCCCCTTTTTATTAACCTCTAGCTCTCTTTCCTTGCTTAGTGTCTCTTTGCCTCCTCGCTGACACCGGCATCTGCCAAGGTCTGCAAAATTCGTTTCGGACCTGTGGAGGCTGGCTGAGTCTATCACTTTGTGAAGGTCTGGGTGTGCTCGACCAACAGTGGGGTTGTCCCAAAGGACAAGGCTTCCTACCACCTTTTGTCTTTGTGGAGTTAATTCTCCCTCATGGTGACTGATGAGAAGTTCAATATGATTGGGTCTTTGAAGGTCTTCTAGATCAGTGTTGGGGAAGAACTCCTAAGTTGCTTTGCTTTGACTGGAGTGTGCACTTTTGCAATTTTACCTAGGCCATAGCAAATAAACTCGTGAGTTCCCAAGGTGCCTTTAGGTGTTTTGACTCTCACACTGAACAAGTATCTCTTTGTCCTAACTTTCATCACCATGCCCCCAATCCCTCGGACAACAATCATGACCTCTTCACCTTGCAGGCCCAGTCTTCTGGCAGCCCCATGGGTGACGTAGTTGGTGTCTGAGGCCAAGTCAATGAGTGTTCCAATTTTTTGTCCTGAATTGGCAGTCACCTCCAGGAGCATGAGGATAACTGGCTTCTCACATGGGCTTGGGTTCATCACTTCAAGTGGGCTCTTCCCAGCGCACAGAGATCCTGCCGCCATGTTAGTGAAGGCCTCCTTGACTTCCCGTGCCTCCTCTTGCTTTTCGGTAAAGGCCTTGCCTTTCCGTGCCATCTCTTGCTTTCCGGCGTTGGGTTTCCGTCTTCCTGGGTCCTCTACCTTCCGAGCCCACCTTCAAGCCCACAGAGAAGGAAGTGGTGGTCTGAGGCACCCCCCTTGCTGCATTCTCCATTCCCACATAGGTAAGTGTCTTTGCAATCTTTATCTTGCGTGTGACGCGCGAGACATCTCCTGCATGCTCCCAGTTCTTCAACAGCTCTTTGCCTCTCACTAGGCTCCAGTTCTTTGAACTGCTTGCAAAAGATCTTCTCACGATGTCTCCCATCCCCGCAGATGATGCAACCTTCCCTACTTGCGGTCTTTGTGAAGGCATACTTCCTTTCCAGGCAGACGGGATCCTTCACTCTGTCGCCTACACGATGTTGCTCCAGCCTTTCTAGAATTCTTTCCTCTCCCTTAAGGTACTCGAGGCTATCAAAGTGGTTCTCAGGTGTAACCTGGTTTGAAGATTTATTCATGAACCTAAGCCAGTCTTTCTTCAGGTCGTCAGGAACCTTGCCCTCTATAGTTGTGATGACCAGGGCATGCTTGATGATCCCGGGGCTTCCAAGCTCAGTGAGGTCGTGCAAGGCCTTTTCTATAGCTTGGATTAAGTCAATTACTTTCCGTGGTTGGTGAGGCTTTAAGGGAGGGAACCTCTCCAGGTCCCTAATTATCCCCAAGGCAATTGTCGACTTATTGCCATAGCTGTTCTGGAGCACCCTAAAGATGTCATCGGCGCTGGGGTACGTTGACAAACTTAGGTTTCTGCATATTTCTTTATCCACACTGTTAAGGAGTTGTAACTTTTTCACTTCTGCTGAGGCGGACAGCTCCCCCTGCCCCTGCAGGCTCTCCGGACCTGGTGAACCTGGGTAATCTGGTTGCCTCAAGTCTTATGCCTGGTTGTGGAACCACTGCCACTGGTTGAGGCTCTTCTTCCTTGTGAAATCCTTTGTGCGGTGATAACCCCTGCCATTTTGGCCTCCAGCTTGTTGCCGACCAATCTCAGGGTCACCACTCTGTTTTGCAGGTCCTCCACCCGTTCGCGTGGGATCCATGCTACCCAGTCTTCCAGGCTTAGGCTGCTTCTTGGATGAGTCTGTTTACTTGCTCCAGGTGCAAAGAGAATGCTGGGTCCTCATGGGCCTCATGGGCTCCCTCATGGGCCTCATGGGCTCCTTCTGCTTCCAGGAACCTGGCTCCTGTTTCAGCTCTGCCATATTGTTCCCAGACTGCTTCCCGGATCTCATCCAGTCGCTTGCCACACTCTACCTCGGTCTTCTCTAAATCAGCCTCTTGCCGCTGACCCAGCTCGACATCTTCACTACCTTCTTCCTCAGCACCAAGGTCTACCAGCAGGCCAGACTTGTAGTTCTCATTAGTGTCGATGACTCGCCTTGCCATGGATCTCAGCTTGCTGAGCTCCTCCTGCAGTTCCTGCATAGTCGTGTTTGCTCATTTCCCTGCTCAAGAGGTTCGCTTGTCTGTTGAAGGCGGATTTAGCCGAGGTTCTTGTCTGCTTGAGTTTCTGCACTATTTCTGCCATGGTGGCGTCTTTCTAGTCAATTTCCCTTTGCGTCGACAGCTTGACTTCTGGTCTTTGATCCTTGTCCTCACGGCCATGCTGGTTATTAAGTTATTTGAGGTTTTTGTGACCATAGCTCTGCCCAAACTTGAAAAACTGCTTGATCGAACGTGGAAGGATGCAAAGGACAACTCGTTTCCTTGGCCAATTTTAACTAATAGATTAGGAATAGGAAGGAAAAGGTTAACTTTGAAGATGAACAGAACATACATTTTATATATATTTGTATCCGATATGCATGCATAACACTTCACAGATAGCCAATATTGTAGATAGCCAATATTGAATAGATATTGCAATCATCAGTTTATACAGCAAGTAGGAAATAAACTCTAGTACTTCTATTACTACTAATAGAATAAGTATTACTGTCAATGGGATGAGTTTTACTACCAACAGAGAATAATTCAGTATGACCATTTGACAATGCAATCAACAGAAGTATAGTCTTAATTAATCTTAAAACTAACATCTTAAATAACATCTTAATCTTAAACATTACACAATCTTGAGGACACACGTGGTTACTCACATTCAACACCTTGGCTTTGGCACAGTGGGTTTAAGTGAACTCACTGCGTTCTGGTTCCTGTTTTTTCCACTGAATGTGATAGTCCCAACAGTACTTCATAAGGACTACACTACTTTTTTTCTGCAAAGTTTAGCAGACAACAGGCTGATGATGTTTCTTGTTTTTCCTTCCAGTAACTCCAAAGCTCCACTATCTCTGCCAGCTGTGCTGAGGCTGGTTGGGGGATGATTCCAGTTTATACGGTGATGTAGTTGTTCTTCAGTTCAGTTATTACATATGACGCAATGTTTTTGCCTCTTACTTTTTTGTCGCAACAGCCATCTGTGTGAGTTTCTTGCAGCAGTGTTAGGCATCTCTGAGCTTGTCTGTGTGTCTCGTTTCACAGTCATGGATGTCTTACATGTATCGTAGGTTGGTGGCCATGTTGACACCTTGACTGGCGAATGTAATGTTCGGTTGTTTGAGTGTTGAGACTCAAACAACAACATGGGTCATACTTTTTTTTCCCATCACATCAAGGTGGAAATCCAAGGTGCAGTCCGGTGTTGCTAGGTTGGCAGCAACATCCATTGTTTTTGTTTTTTTTTTAGATCTTCAAAGGCGACAGTAATTTCAGGCAACAGGATTTGTAGAAAACTGCCTGGACCTGCGCAGTGTTCTGTGACATGCGCTTATATGTGCGAGATCAATTCTGTCCAAACTAACTTGTTCTCCCTGAGAAATATACATTTCAGGCAACAGGATTTGTAGAAAACTGTATGGACCTGCGCATTGTTCTGTGACATGCGTTTATATGTGCGTGATCACTTCTGTCCAAACTAACTTGTTCTCGCTGAGAAATATAATTTTCCCTCAAAATGATTTGAAGTCAACTGTCTGGACCTGCGCAGTGTTCTGTGACCTGCGTTTATATGTGCGAGATCAATTCTGTCCAAACTAACTTGTTCTCGCTGAGAAAAATACATTTCACACAAAATGATTTGAAGTCAACTGTCTAGACCTGCGTGTAACCTAGTGTTATTTTAGGGCTAAGGAAAACATTTAAATTTTATTTTTATTTTCTTGCCAAGTATTGTATTTCTTTATGTACAATGAACGCATCACAGTGGCAGGTTTCCGCTAAGCATTGTTTTTTCCGATTTGACTGCGAATGCACCGCGCGAATTGCACACGGCAGCTACGGTTAAGGAAAAAATAACTTTCTTTCACTCTCTGAGTTGACGAGAAAACGAGTGAAAAAAAAGAGAAAAGAGAGTTTATCACTGAGTATGTTTTTTGTTAGTTGTAAAGGATATGGTCGAGTCCTGTGACAGATTAAGTCAAGGAGAGTGGAACATTATTAAGGAATATCCTGGTGAGTGTTAACCGTATGCATTTAGCAGGCTGTTTCTCAAATAGACATATAGTGTAAATCAGTGTACCCTTAAACCATAAAAACCAGTCAGGATATGCTATTTTGTTGTGGGGAAGGTATTATTTGTAGCTGCAAACGAGTGGTTAGCTGTGTTAGCAGTGGAACGCTAAGCCTGCTCCCCTACACGTGGTTGTTTTAGCAGGTGCACGTGAGTTAAAGCACATTGTGTGGAATAATGTTGTGAACCCTGTATAAGTTAATATGCACTTTTTCTGGTTCCACTGGTCATTTATTGTATTGATCTTTTGTTTTTTTTTTGAAAGAAAGTGTGTTGAAGCAAGATAGTATTTCTAACTTAATGACTTTCTTTGTTATTTTGAAATTTAAATCAGATAATTTATTTTCAAGTGGATTATATGTTTTATTTTGCACATTGAGTAAATGCTCTGCATGTTTTGTGCAGGCTGGTTTTCTGTCGAAAGATTTGAAAAATGAGCAGTGCTGTTCGTGGACTGGGTTCCACCTGAAGAGTCAGCAGAGGACGTTCAGCATCTGGTGGCTACCCGTTTTCCAGGAGGGTGGTAGGAAAAGAACGGATTCCCCATCTCCTTAGAAGATTATTTTTTATCTGAGCTCTCACACCCTTTTTATATATATATATATATATATATATATATATATATTGGGCCAGGCCTGACACACACACACACACACACACACCAAGGAAAAAAACTGATGCATCAGAAGAAAAAAACTCTTACTAGATGATTTAAATTCTA
>CM027093.1:11277165-11352250 GCA_015343265.1 Pao palembangensis | reverse complement strand
CTGACATACACACCAACAGATGCAGGACAAGATAACATGGCTGAAAACAGCAGGTGTACTTGGACTCAAAATTAATCCAAAAACTAAAATTGTAACATAACAAAAAGCATGACTTCCACAATACCCGAAGGCCACCTGCTGCAACAGGTCAACATGTTTTGCCTATCTTAAGCAGATGCTTGTTTTGTTAAAAAGAAGGTAACCGCCTCAGAATAGGGAAGATTCAACCAGGGAAGAAATCACCCCAAGAACATCTGGAGAAGAAGTACAGATCAAGAACTCAAAAGTGAGGGGCTCACATGGCAACAATAGGAGAAAATGGCCCAAGACATACTTGGCTGGAGGTGATTCATCAAAGGCTTGTTCAAAAAAGAATATAAAGACATAACTAACAATGTAGTTCCGCAAGATGCTCTGATTGTTCGTGTTTGCAAATGTTCCTGTTCTGAATGCATTTTCAGATACCTGCACAGTGACAAAGAATGCTTATAATAAAACTGTGTTTACTAGACTTTTTTTTTTACCTTTCTGTAATAGATAATAGCCTCGAAGGCTGGACTTACAATCTTATCAGGTGGGGGGGTACTCGCAATGAAACACTTGATCTCGCCCCTCTCTCCTTTGACAGCATACTGAACAGGATCACTGGAGATGATGGGAGGTCCTAAGATACAGAGACACACAAACTATGTATTTAAAATATTGATGGAAAGATAAACATTTCTATGTGAACTATAACATAGAGAAGACACATTTTTACATACGTTTATACATATAGTTTAATCGTTTAATCTGTTATAAATGAGATTGTCAGCGTCATTGGCACCACCTGAACAAAGGCTTCACTCTTTATCTAGTTTCACTATCCAATATTTTGTCTCATTACCTTTTAATATATCATATTGTCTTTTTATTTTGATGCTTATTTAAATTAGATATTTACTACTGCTTGTTTTTAACAACTTCCAAAATGCAGAGCTAAGGTACTAAGATTTAGGAACTATTTATAAAAGTATCTGGACACTGAAATAAGAAAGAGCTGTTCAATCTGAATTAATTCTGGGATTAACAATGAAAAAAAGGGTCGACATAAATATGGTCTCCACATATTGTTCCACAGTTGACAATATTTGAGAAGGTAAACACTCACTGACCATTGACTGTCAGTGTAACCTCAGTCTCTCCCACACCAATCCTGGGCACGATGGCCTTGCACACATACTGGCCTGCATCCACCTGACTCACTGACTTCAGGTAGAGCTGGTTGTTGTTACTGAGCACCTGCAAAAAACACATCATATCATCAAAATCACATCATATAAATCAAAATTATAGACATGCAAAAAACTCAAGCACAACCTCAATCACAGAATTAGTAAAGGAACAAACCAGCGGTGAAACACACACACAGATCTGCAGTCAATCAGAGACTTCAGGTTACAAACAGCATGTGAACCATGTGGTACTGCTGAGATAAAGCTTTGGGAAATACTGAATAATGACCTGACATGGACCCTCACACAACTTTGACGTATAATGGAGAATTTGGAGAAAATGGGAGATATAATTAAACAGAATACTTTGGCGTACAAGGTTCAAAAGATGCTCAAGAGGCTCCAAACACACTATTCTGTAGGACTATTTTGCCAAGCCTAGTTATACTTTTTTCAGAGAGCGATGCAACTTGGAATGGTGTGAAATTAGGCTACAATGCTAGCAACAAAATTATCAATGTCACTGCAACAAGGGCTAGTTCATGAGTTCCCTGACACACTGAGCCTGGGTATTGTTTTCAACGGAACTGCTTCCTTAAATTTGGAGCTATCAGACAGACATCTAGTGAGAGCGGTTCTGTTACGTTTTGTGCATTTAGCTCAAAACGGTCAAGCCAAAAGTTATTAAATAATAGTCAGACAAAGCTGAATTCTGAGGAGTGACTGTTGTGCAATCACAGGTCTGCTGGAGTTGGCCTCCAGCTTCCTCCTGTAGGAGTCCTTGGCCCTCCTCAACTTTGCCCTTAGGTAGTGCTTTGTTCTCCTATTTCCTCCTTGTCCCCCGACCGGAAGGGCTTCTTGTTCTGGTTGAGAAGAGCTTTCAGATCACTGGTGATTCAGGGCTTATTGTTTGGGAAGAAGCTAACAGTCGTGGTGACAGGGTGGTGTGTTTACAGAATTTGAAGTATTCTGTGATGTGTCAGTCATACCGTTATTGTCTTTCCCCATGTAGATCACAAAGCACTTCCCAATTAGTAGACTCAAAGCAGTCCTGCATAGCCTTTGGGCCTCCTTGATTCCACCTAATTGTCCTTGTGGATGAGAAACATACTTTTGGTCTCAGAACCAGGTTGTGATCAGCTCTTCCAAGTGACGGAAGGGCATTGGCACTGTGACCTTTGCATTTGAATAATCGATTGTTTTATCTCTTGTGGGGCAGTTTCTGGTGACTGGTGACTGGTGGTTTCACACGCTGCCTCTGTGTCAGCTGATTGGGGGGGATGTAAACAGCAACAATAGTGGAGGCAGGAAGTATGGCCGCCTCCGTCCTTTCTTCTTACGTCCTTTCGCTGCTCTCCACATGCTGCCCGAATTGTCCTGAAACCGGGTACAACAGCGGTGGAATCCGGGAACCACGAGTCTCCGTGAAACACATTCCCTCTGAGCCTTTACAGGTGCCGCTATCTCGTCCATCTTGTTGCCTAAAGATCTCACAGTTCTCATGTAGTGGAGGTCGTTTGTGAATGTTACCCGTACCAGACATGCTGATACGAGATAATTTTTTTTGACTGTCGCAGACACCGCCTGCAGTAAAAATTTCTAAATTTCACAGATGTTCCTGTAGACTATGCCATCCACTTGGTTATGTCGTTCCATGTATGCTTTCCCTGCCAGCATCTTACACCCTGCAGTTATGTGTTGGATTGTCTCAGGTGCCTCTTTGCGCAGCCTACACATTCTTGTCTGGTCTTGTCTGGTGTTGTATATCTGGGCCTCTATCGCTCTGGCGCACAGGGCACCAGGCTCCTGTGCAGCCAGGATGAGTGCCTCTGTCCTGTCCTTTAGGCCAGCCCTCTCTAGCCATTGGTAGTACTTCTTGAGAGCAGTGCTGCATTCACACTTTCCAGAAGACTTTCAGGTACTTCACTTAGTCGTTGTAATCGGTATCAGGGTTGCCTTGTGTTCATTCTTGCCTGAAAGAAATTCTTTCAGGTCAGTCGCTGCCCCGCTCAGCGTTATATCGTTTGAAGATGTTGGAACACTGAGCTACTAGTTGTTTCACGGTCACCCGTGACTGTGGGTTTCGTAGCCACAGTCTGCCCACATTCTTTGTATGTAACCCCTCTGACTAGGGTTACTTGATATATATACGGATTTTTTCCAATTGGTACGTTTTTTCCAATCGGTACGTTTAAACTCATGATCACCTCATGATCACTCATCATCATTTAATTAGGCAAATAAATTTTCTTTTATCAGTTGTTTCCGTTTGTTGATTGGGAAAGTAAACGTAGAGCTTACTGTTTTAGAATTTGACCTTTTCAGTTAGATACTAGAACATAATGTTTTACATTATAAAAGTTCATAAAATTTTCGGTTTATATCCTCCACACAACCGTCATCTTAATTCCAGCTCTGCAACCCCGAGGTCTCCATAACTCCTCAGGGATTTCAGGCCTTGCTCCAGGCAGTAGCTGCCACTCGGGGGGGCGGGGCAGAGGCAGGGAATGACTCAGACTGAATAACATGAGGAGCAGAGTGATGCTGAAAAACTCATCCATTTTTTGTAACTTCTCTACTGGACTACTGCAACTCATTGCAGTCAGGCTGTCCAAAATTATTCCATTTTTAACCTGCAGCTGATCCAGAACGCTGCAGCAAGAGTTCTGACAGGAATCAGCAAAGGGCATCATAGCGCTCTGGTTTTAGCTTCCAGTAAAAATTAGAATATTAGAATAGACTCTCTCTCTCTTTCTCTCTCTCTCTCTCTCTCTCTCTCTCTCTCTATATATATATATATATATATATATGTGTGTGTGTGTGTGTGTGTGTGTGTGTGTGTGTGTGGTAAGCATTGTATGCAACACATCTATTTTTTCAACCCTTGAACCAACAAAACACATTATATGACAGTTAAGACTAGACTAGAAATACAGTTTTATTTTTTTTAAACTTAATTGAAGAATGACACTAAAGCAGTACCATTTTAGTAGCTCTAAGTACTCTTAAAAGGACTATTGTTTTTTGTTCTCACCATGTTGGAGCCTTTCTTGGTCCAGGTGAGAGTGAGAGGCGGGTTTCCAGACCATTTGCAGTTCAGAGTGACGTCAGAGTCCACATCTACTGTAACTGGTCTTGGCTCCACCACCAGTATTGGGCCAACTGAAAAGCAGATAAAGATGAAAAATAAACACCAGGGGAGGAGATTTTTTTTTTTTTTTTTAATTTTAAAATATAGCTCCTTAGCTTATTGGATCATAAAAGGCAAAACAAAGCAAAATTAACAGATATTTAAAGGGAATATTATTTTTAAACCATTGTGTGTTTTGTCAGTTTCTTAATTGATGTTATAAGGTTCAAAAGGTATAATTTCACATTTGGCTGCACATCTAAACTATCAATAAAAGACATTTTGTATGTCTGCAATAAAGCTAAAAAAATGCCTTGAATATATAGTGTCAGGAAAACAAAAGCATGAACCTTCTGGCATTTCCACTAGCCCTGTCAAGCTTTTATAGTTTAGACATTAAACTAGAAGCAGTAAAATGACAAGTAATGACTCACTTGCCTGGAAAACCTCTCTTGGCTGGTAGGCAAAAACTATGTGACATCAGTATTGAGCTGTGGGCCCCAGTCTGACACAACTCTCACTGAAAAGCCAGAATGATATAATACCGCCACTGGAGAAGCCTACCATATTTGAGAAGGTAAGGTTTTTACGGTCCCATTCAGACAAGGATTTGGTATTTCCTCCAGCCAGTACCCATAAGCCTCCAAGGCTATTTTGATGGCAAGCAGAATCATGGTCCACTCGGACTCAATGTCCCCCGCCTCTCCTGGGACATGGTCAAAGCTGAAGTTGAAGCGTTTTCTGCAGGTGGTGAGCCCACGGGGGTCCCATGTTGGGGGGCTGTGTCCAATAATCACTCGCAATCGTGCCCTGCCCCCAGGCCTGGCTCCAGGAGCAAGGGAAACTTGTAGTAGTAGTCAGCTTAAGAGGTCTTGGGCTACACTTTTTCTGTTCCCTCACCTCACGTTGCCATGGGTTGCCATGCCTCCTTTTCTTCTTCTTTCTCCTCCTTTTATTTTCACCGGGATTATCTGGGTCCAGTCTTCCTTGTCGTTCTGTGTGTCTCCCCCCCTTCTCTCTCTCTCTCTCTTCTCTTTGCAGGTTTTCCGCCTCCAGGCCTTCGTGCACGACTTTGGCCTATGGCAAACTCAGGGTCTGCTGTCGGCACCTGCCTATACTGTTCATCTCTTTATTACAACCTGCTATGCTGTATTATGTGTATATATGTCTGATATGTTTGTATTTCTATGATTGTATTTTGTCTGTATTTCTTTGGTTTTATGATTGTATCTGTTCTCCTCTCTCTCTCTTTTATGTGCTTACCTGGGGGTTCAGGCTCTGGGTTTCTACCTCTGTAAAGCACTTAGAGACAATTTTATTGTAAAAGGTGCTATATAAATAAAATTGAATTGAATTGAATTGAAAATTTTAATAAAGGTGTGCTAGGCTCTTTTTCGGAATCTAATTGACCCAGTCAAAACATAACGCTACCTTTTCAGCTGTCTCACCTCTTGTCAGATATAAAATGGACTCACACACAAGGTTACTAATTTGCCTCTTCATACAGGCATATAAGTCTTCATAGCTTCATCGTGGAAGTGAAATAAAGCATAAACTTAAAATAGAAAGTCAGGTTACATGAAATTGAACAGTAGGGCAACTTAACGTGGCACAATTTTTTTTCGAGTTGGCAGGGTGCCCGAGTGTTCACACCGTGTAACTCGACAGGATCGGCGGGAGCATTGGGTACGCTACAAGACTCGTCTGGGACGGGAGTGTTTACACCACGCAACTCTCCTCCGTCAGGAGGCGTAATTGTCATGGACCCTCCACTGCCATGGTTCCTCCTGCCACCTGGGCTCATTTAAGAATTGTTGATTCTAACGCTCTCGCTCTCTTCGGTTTCCTTCAGATTTGTTGTACATTCAGACACACATGCATCATACACATTCAATTTTCTTACACACTGCAAGGATCACATCTTACAGATACTCACTGCACACGTTTGATCATTGTTAAATTATAATTAACAGTTAGAGTAGCGTAAAATACGTAACGTAAAATAACAGCAGTAAATCCACCGTTCACACCAGAAGAAGTGAACGAGCAAGATAGAGCGGAAAAAGGAAGTCATGGTACGTTGAAAGACTGTTAGGGATTTATTTGTTTGTAGTTGTTGGTTGTAATAAATAATTTCTCTTTTACTGTGAACAAGTGTAGTAAATCCTGATCCCCATATAAAACCAAAGTCTTACAACCAGTTAGAGGACAGGATAAGGGTTCTGCACCACTTTTGTTTTAAGCCGGTGAAAGAATAGATGAAACAGCTTTGTGAGAAAAAAACCATGCCATTTTTAAATTACAACAATCACTGATGCAACCCTTCAAGAACAGATTCTAAAGAAATGCTGTATTGTAAATATGCACCACACAAGACAGTGTAGGAGAAGAACAAATACAGAGTAGTCGTTTAAACAAATGCAGACAACTATAGCGCATATAAATATCACTGTCCCAGTTAGTTTAACAGTAGTTTTCACTCTACTCACAGTGCACATCGACCAGGATGCTGACGTTGGTGCTTCCCACAGCGTTGAACACTTGACACGATACTGGTTCAGTAAAGAAGGAGTGATCTGCTGTCGTGACAAATACTCTCTCTCTGGCCCCCTCTAGTATAATGCCACCTTTTGCCCACCTGATAAAGAAACAGATTTCAACCATTCAGAAACTAACTGTTTAATATTATCTTTGTCAATTTCAGTTTTATTTTTAGTTTATTTTAATATAATTATATAATCATCCAGTACATCCAGTATAAGTGTCCTTTATTGGTGAAATGTTAAGCAGTGATTGCAATACAATGTGATTTCTCTTTTTTTGTCAGTACATTTTTTCCACTAGTCTTTTTTATTCTTGACCACATTTTACAGTCCAGGGTCGTGGCTAGGGTGTGCTGAAATCTAGCTCAGCGGCATATTGGCGATGGCAGGGTTTACCAGCTCATCACCAACTTCAGTTTTTGGGGGTACGGTACCTTGCTCAAGGGTACCTCAGCTGTGCTCTGACGAAGTACTGACCTCGCCTGCTACCAGCACACCTTGCAGCTTATAATCAATTTATTTCAATATTTTGTGTAAATGTGTAAGTATTCACAAGATTCATAAGATGTTATCCAGACCTGTATCCCATGATTGGTGGGTTGGCAGTGGCCTGACAGCTGAAGGTGACTCGCTCACCCTCTAGTACAGAGCGAGGTTCAATGGACAGGGTCACCACTGGAGAGTCTACAATGGTGGAAAAAAAAAACATATATATATATATATTGTCACTGTAATTTTAACTAATTATTAACTATTCACTTCACTAAGTAGTTAGCCAGGAAGCAGGCCTTATTATTTATTTATTTATATATTATTGAAAAATATTTGTGGTACATAAAGGTAACATACGGTGGACATTGAGGGTGACAGTGGCCCATTTTCCCATTGGTACTGCTGGGTTTTTGGCCACACAGGTAAAGTTACGGCCACTGTCGGTGTCGGACGGTGTAATGGGCAGGTAGCTCCTGGTTGTCACTCTCTTCCTGTCTGGCAGCACTTCCTAATTTTGTAGGGAAATTTGAGTTGTGGGTGTATGTGTGTAAATGGCCAATGAGTGGATGAGGTGGAACACAGATGATAGGGAAAAGACAAAAGAAAAAAACAAAAGAGGAAGATAGAACATCAGTGGGATAATAGAGAATTATTGAAACTAAAAAACTAAAAAAAATACTGTGCAGAAAGTACTGAGAGAATACCATAAAAAAAGCAGAACTGGGAAAAAAATGTGCTTTTTTAATAGTTTTGAACTACAGTTATCATACAGACCTTTATTGCAAGCATTTATACGTACAAAAAAAAATCCCATCAAAATAAATATGTTTATAGGCAAACAATGGATCAAAAGATTCACTGAACAACACTTCACCAACTACCATGGATCTATTAAGATAACTGGATACCGAAAGTGGTCCCATTTTTGAAGCAAAGAGGCATGTTGGCCAAATCGTGGCCAGCAAGATGGCATCGGTTATGTGCTTCCATTGGGCCCACAAAGCCTTTTTTTCCATGCGCTCATTGTGAGAGAGATGTCTATAACTCGGCAAATAAATGGTTTATAGCTACATAAACGTACTAGTAAAAACATTTTAATTACCCTTATTTAAAGCATTATGTTCGCTTCTTCAATTGCATTTTTTAGCCAAGTTCTAGTGTATTATTTTTGACATTGTGAATGCGTATCACAGCAATGGCACCGGGTCTGCCTGGGGTCTGTTCCACATAACAGGAGATTTTAAATTAGTAACTTAACTGCGTGTTAATTTTGGAGAGTTAGAATCTTAATTGTCTCAGTTTAATTATCAGAATATGTCAGAATATAGTCACCGTTCAGTTCAGTTCAGTTCGTACTTTGGTTTTAAACATATTTTAAATTAATAAATTAAATTTACACATTTTACACAGCAAAATAGATAAATAAGGTGAAAGAAAGTATCCCCAAAGCAAGCAATCCATCTTTTTGCTGCTGAAACTTGCAGTTGAAGCACCAAATGCTACTTCAAGGGACTTACAGACGGCGTGGTGAATCACCATCCTGAATTTAACTTCAATTAGTGTTGTGGAACTGTTTTTCTTTCCTTTTTTGTATAAGAGGCATTATAATCTCTGTAGGATTTTGGAAAGTTAGGCAAGTTAATCTTAGTGATTAAAAGCCATTCCCTCCACTAAACCACAGTGTCTGTGAATGTTAGGACATCTCGCGAATAAACATCCAGTTGAATTAATTTTCATCACAGGCACATAACATAAGTTGTATTAGTGTATACTCACTTCAGTGTTAACACTATTCAATGTTTTTCAATTTTGTCAACAAAAGCTTAAGATTTGTTATATTAGGTCTACTATGAACAGTTAATGGGGAGTTAAAATTTACAAAAAAAAATGAGGTTTTACTCTGTTCGACCTTTTTTTTGCTGTGTGCTTTTTCCGTTTTCCGTTTTTAAACTCTTTTCATAAGTTTAAGCTCCCTAGTTTTCAGTTTAAGCTCCTTCGATCCCTGACTGTACCCCCCAGCGAGTACTCCTGGCTCTCCTGGAGCTCTACTGGGCTTGTCAAGGTGGTCTCGGTAGAAGGACCGGAGGAGTTCCTGGTCCAGAATGTGCCAGCGGGGGTCCCACAATCGTTCCTCAGGGCCAAATCCCTCCCAGTCGACCATGAACTGCCAGCCTCAGCCTCGCTGGCAGGCATTCAGGATGCACTGAACGATGTAGGTGGGAGCTCTGTCAACAATCCGAACAAGCCGATCCGTTGGCTGCTGGGTTGAGGCGGGACGAGTGCCCCCACTGCAGGATCTAGGAGCGGACGGAGTCCAGGACAAACAGCATGTTCGGCAGCGCTCCGGTACGGGCATGGTGCGCAATGCTTCAAGCACCTGCTCCTCCATCTGCCAGGTGGTTGTGCCCACAATGCAGGAAGGAGACAAAATTGTGCCAGGATCTGCGTCGAGCTGGTCCTCAGCAAACTGGCATGACAGAGCATCCAGCTTGGTGTTCTTAGAGCCGGGACGGTATGTGAGCGCAAGGCTGAAACGGTCCAGAAAGAGAGCGCCCAGTGTGCCTGGTGAGAGTTGAGCTGTTTCACGCTCTGCATGTAAGCCAGGAAGAGCGCCCAGCGTGCCTGGTGTGTTTTTGTGGTGTGTCCTGCTTTTTGTGGTGTGTCCAGACCACCCCGTTAGAGACGGTCAACCAGTCAATCTGAGGATTGTGACAGGACATCCATCCATCTTCTTCCGCTTATCCGGGGTCGGGTCGCGGTGACAGCAGCCTAAGCAGGGAAGCCCAGACTTCCCTCTCCCCAGCTACTTCGTCCAGCTCTTCCGGGGGGATCCCGAGGCGTTCCCAGGCCAGCCGAGAGACATAGTCCCTCCAGCGTGTCCTGGGTCTTCCCGGGGGCCTCCTACCGGAAGGAAGTGCCCTGAACGCCTCACCAGGGAGGCGTCCAGGAGGCATCCTTACTAGGTGCCCGAGCCACCTCATCTGACTCCTCTCAATGAGGAGGAGCAGCAGCTCTACTCCGAGCCCCTCCCGGATGGCAGAGCTTCTCACCCTATCTCTAAGGGAGAGCACAGCCACCCTGTGAAGGAAACTCATTTCGGCCGCTTGTACCCACGATCTCGTTCTTTCGGTCACTACCCAAAGCTCATGACCATAAGTGAGGGTAGGAACGAAGATCGACCGGTAAATCGAGAGCTTCGCCTTTCGGCTCAGCTCTCTCTTCACCACAGCGGAACGGTGCAGAGTCCGCATTACTGCAGACGCCGCACCGATCCGCCTGTCGATCTCCCGCTCCATTCTTCCCTCACTCGTGAACAAGACCCCGAGGTACTTGAACTCCTCCACTTGGGGAAGGATCTCCTCCCCGACCTGGAGAAGGCACTCCACCTCTTTCCGGCTGAGGACCATGGCCTCAGATTTGGAGGAGGTGATTTTCATCCCGGCCGCTTCGCACTCGGTTGCAAACCGGTCCAGCGAGAGTTGGAGGTCATGGACTGATGAAGCCAACAGGACCACATCATCCGCAAAAAGCAGAGACCCGATCCTGAGGCCACCAAACCGGACCCCCTCAGCACCATGGCTGCGCCTAGAAATTCTGTCCATAAAAGTTATGAACAGAATCAGTGACAAAGGGCAGCCCTGGCGGAGTCCAACCGCCACCGGAAACGAGTTCGACTTACTACCGGCGATGCGGACCAAGCTCTGACACCGGTCATACAGGGAGCGGACGGCCCGTATCAGGGGGCCCGACACCCCATACTCCCGGAGAACCCCCCACAGGACTCCCCGAGGCACGCAGTCGAATGCCTTCTCCAGATCCACAAAACACATGTAGACCGACAACCTCGGCTACCTCGACCCCGGAGATAAGAGATCCCGCCTCCGACTCCCCAGGCCCTGCTTCCTCACTGGAAGGCGTGTCGGTGGGATTGAGAAGGTCTTCGAAGTATTCCTTCCACCAATCCACAACGTCCCGAGTCGAGGTCAGCAGCACACCATCCCCACCGTACACAGTGTTGACAATGCACTGCTTCTCCCCCTCAGGCGCCGGATGGTGGTCCAGAACCTTTTCGAAGCCGTCCGGACGTCGTTCTCCATGGCCTCCCCGAACTCTTCCCACGCCCGGATCTTTGCCTCGGCGACCGCCGCAGCCGCAACCCGCTTGGCTCGCCGGTACCCGTCTGCTGCCTCGGGAGTCCCACAGGCCAAAAAGGCCCGGTACGACTCCTTCTTCAGCTTGACGGCATCCCTCACCACTGGTGTCCACCAGCGGGTTCGGGTGTTGCCGCCACGACAGGCACCGACCACCTTGCGGCCACAGCACCGGTCAGCCGCCTCAACAATGGAGGCACGGAACATGGTCCAGTCGGACTCAATGTCCCCCACCTCCTACGGGACATGGGTGAAGCTCTCCCGGAGGTGGGAGTTGAAGCTCCGTCTGATAGGAGACTCTGCCAGGCGTTCCCAGCAGACCCTCACAATACGTTTGGGCCTGCCGGGTCTGTCCGGCATCCTCCCCCACCAACGGAGCCAACTCACCACCAGGTGGTGATCAGTTGACAGCTCCACCCCTATCTTCACCCGATTGTCCAGAACATGCGGCCGCAAATCCGAGGGCACGACTACAAAGTCGATCATCGAACTGTGGCCCAGGGTGTCCTGGTGCCAAGTGCACATATGGACACCCTTATGCCTGAACATGGTGTTCGTTATGGACAATCTGTGACGAGCACAGAAGTCCAACAACAGAACACCACTCGGGTTCAGATCAGGTGGGCCATTCCTCCCAATCACGCCTCTCCAGGTCTCACTGTCACTGCCGACGTGAGCATTGAAGTCACCCAGGAGGACGAGGGAACCCCCAGAAGGAGCACTCTCTAGTACTCCCTCTAGGGACTCCAAAAAGCGTGGATACGCTGAACTGTTGTTGGGGCCGTAGGCACAAACAACAGTCAGGATCCGTCCCCCCACCCGAAGGCGGAGAGAGGCTACCCTCTCGTTCAACGGGGTAAACCCCAACGTACAGGCACCAAGCAGGCACCAGGGGGCAACAAGAATCGCCACCCCTGCCCGCCGCCTCTCCCCGTCGGCAACTCCAGAGTGGAAGAGAGTCCAACCCCTCTCTAGAAGGCTGGTTCCAGAGCCTTTGCTATGCGTCGAGGTGAGGCCGACTATATCTAATCGGAACTTCTCAACCTCGCGCACCAGCTCAGGCTCCTTCCCCATCAGAGAGGTGACGTTCCATGCCCCTAGAGCTAGCTTCTGCAGCCGGGGATCAGACCGCCAAGGCCCCCGCCTTCGGCTGCCACCCAACTCACACAGCACCCGACCCCTTTGGCCCCTCCTGCAGGTGGTGAGCCCACTGGAAGGGGGTCCCACGTCGTTCCTTCGGGCTATGCCCGGCCGGGCCCCATGGGCAAAGGCCCGGCCACCAGGTTTTCGCCAGCGTGCCCCACCCCCAGGCCTGGCTCCGGGGGGGGGCCCCAGTGACCCACGTCCGGGCAAGGGAGACCCGGCACCAAATATTTTATTCATCATAAGGGGTCGTTGTGGCTGCGCTTTGTCTGGTCCCTCACCTAGGACCTGTTTGCCATGGGAGGCCCTACCAGGGGCATAAAGCCCCAGACAACTGAGCTCCCAGGATCATAGGGACACGCAAACCCCTCCACCATGATAAGGTGGCAGCCCAGGACGTGACGAAACAATCCGATGCCGATGAACAGGAGGCAGCACCTTAAATAGCCCATTGATGAAGATGTGATGAAGGTGCGCCTCACCGGCTGCAGCCATAGGTCACCCACGCCCTCTAGGGGAGAACACAGAAACAACACAGAAAACAAAAACTAAGCAGTACCGGAACTGTCGGTCCCTAACATCCATCCATCCATCCATCCATCTTCTTCCGCTTATCCGGGGTCGGGTCGCGGGGGCAGTAGCCTAAGCAGGGAAGCCCAGACTTCCCTCTCCCCAGCAGGTCCCTAACATTTTCACTTTAATGTTAAGGTATTCAGAAACTCTTGTGAAGCTTTTCTTTTTACCATATTCAAGTTTCGCACCTGTAGAAGGACATACTTCAAATTTATTACAGTTGGCAAAGCATTTCAATAGCGTTAAATTAATTTTGTTTGGCCAGACGAAATGTTTGATGCTGGTTCAAAAGACCATAAAAGTTTCATTTGAAGATTTTGCCACTCTACTGCCACCTCTCCTAGACACTTCCATACCTCCACAGGTATATCATCAGGACCGAGTGCCTTTCCACTCTTCAATGCTCTCCTCACTTCTTCCTTACTAATCTTTGCTACTTCCTGGTCCACAACAGTCTTCTACTCTTTGAAGAGCTGATGAATGAGGAAAATGAGAGAGAACAAAGTACTCTTTCCATCTTCCCATCACACTACTGGCACCTGTCAATACACTTCCATCCCTATCCTTAATCACCCTAACCTGCTGCACGTCCTTCCCATCTCTGTCTCTCTGCCTTGCCAACATGTATAGATTAGTCTCTCCCTCTTTGCTGTTCAAGCTAGCATACAAGTCATCATAAGCCCCTTGTTTGGACTTTGCCACCTCTACTTTCACCTTACGCTTCTCCCTGTACTCCTGTCTACTCTCTTCAGTCCTCTCAGTCTCCCACTTCTTAGCGAAGCTGTTACTCTGTATACACTCCTGCACCTCCTCATTCCACCACCAAGTCCCCTTAGCTACTTTCCTTCCAGATGACACACCAAGTACTCTCCTACCTGTCTCCCTGATCACATTAGGTGTAGTTGTCCAGTCATCTGGAAGCACCTCCTGACCACCCAGAGCCTGTCTCAACTCTTTCCTAAAAGTCATGCAACACTCTTCCTTTTTCAGCTTCCACCATTTCATCCTCTGCTCTGCCTTTGCCATCGTCATCTTCCTCACCACCAGAATCATCCTACACACCACCATCCTATGCTGTCTGGCTACACTCTCACCTACCAGCCGCTGATCTCTTGCAGCACTTGCAGTCGCTGATCTCCTTCAGATTACACCGTCTACACAAGATGTAGTCTACCTGTGTGTTCCTACCTCCACTCTTACAGATCACCTTATGTTCCTGCCTCTTCTGGAAGAAAATATTCACTACAGCCATTTCCGTCTTTTTTGCAAAGTCAACCACCATCTGTCCTTCTGCGTTCCTTTCCTGGATACCAAACCTGCCCATCACCTCCTCATCTGTTTCCTGCACCAACATGTCCACTGAAGTCTGCACCAATGACAACTCTCTCACTTCTAGGTATGCTCTGCATCACTTCATCAAGGTCCGACCAGAATTTCTCCTTCTCCTCCAGCTCACACCCTACCTGTGGAGCATACCCACCCATTTCTAGCTTCAGACTCATCACTCTAGCTGACACTCTTTTTACCCTCAGGACATCACTAATAAACAACTCCTTCAAAATAACTCCTACTCCATTTCTCTTCCTATCTACACCATGATAGAACAACTTGAACCCTGCTTCTATACTTATAGCCTTGCTACCTTTCCACCTGGTCTCCTGGACACACAATATGTCTACCTTCCTCCTCTGCATCATGTCAACTAACTCTCTACCTTTTCCTGTCATAGTTCCAACATTCAACGTCCCTACTCTCAGTCCTAGACTCTTGGCATTCCTCTTCTTTTGCTCCCTACGTACACACCTTCCTCCTCTCCTTCTTCGACCAACAGTAGTCCAATTTCCACCGGCACCCTGTAGGTGAACAGCACTGATGGCAGTCTTTGTTATAACCCAGGCCTCAATCTGGTATGGAAGTCATAGATTCGATTTGCATGTTTGATTTGGCAAACGTTTTACGTCGGATGCCCTTCCTGACACAACCCTCAGTATTTATCAGGACTTGGGACTGGCACAATAAGACACAGGCTTGTGCCCCCCTTGCAGCATTAAAATTATGTGAATTTACATAATTTTAATTTACCATCATCCTTTACTCTCTGTGTAAATAAGTTTATTTATAGTCAGATGTTTCCTGTTTGTTGATTGAGAAGTAGATGTGAGTTTCTCAGACATCGGAAGTCAAGCATTTTTTTTTTCATGCGCCACTGTTTGAATGACCCAACACGGTATCCAGTTCTCTAAAGAGATCCATAACACCTACATGCTTGACTTCCACTGTATAAATGGAAATGTTTTTGTCACAAAAACAAATGGTAACATATGCTGTGAAAGTGCACATGAATATATATATATATATATATATATATATATATATATATATATTATATAGCTGTTGTACAAATGAAACACAAATGTGTCAATTTACTTAAATGTCATTTTCATCAAAAAAATGCATCTAAAAATACATGTATTGTTAGATATAAATATAAGCTGTATGTGAAAATGCATTTTTGCCTCTGATGCCACGTATAATCTGCATAGGAACTAGTAGCTAAACAAATGCTCATCTTTGGTGAATTCCTTAAGTATAAGGTTACAGAGACAGAACCAGAGAATAAAAATTTACCTAAAGATTGGACTTAAGCACCCAACTTGGTAAATGTACATCATGTGGTGATAACACATATGAAAGTGTGAACATATTTCCATTACTACACAGGTACAATCTGTATAGTAGCGTATATGAGTCACCGTAGAATGGTAGGCACTCTCCACAGGCACTCCATCCTTGTTCCACTGGATATGAGCTGCAGGCTTGGCCCCCCGTGTCACACAGGTCAGATTGTAAGGAGTTCCAGCCATCAACAGCAGCTCTGGAGATCCATCAACTATAGGGTCCTCAGGGGGGACTGGAGGGCACACACACACACACACACACACACACACCCACACATACACACACAAGTGTATTCAAATGCATATTTACAAACTGATGTACAGTCAGAAAAAAAATCTACTACAAGAAACTAGCTTTTAATCCAATCATGCAACACCATTTTTAAATCACATTTAAATTGACAAAGAGCTCCTTAGTGTTTCTTCTTTACACTCTTTTCCCCCTTTCTGGGAAGCATCATCTTTTTGTGATGGAGAGATTTGTTGCAGGAGGCCCAGTAATTGCCTGGGGCCCATTTCAGAAAGCGGATTTTCAAAACTCAGAGTTCAAACCTAAACTCAGAGTTGAAAAACTCTGAAATGTCCAACTCAGAAGAATTGGTTTAATCAACTCTGAGTCAGAGCTACCCCGAGTTACGGTCGTGCACAGAGAACTATTTACAAAAAGAGTAATTCGTCGGCAGTGGAAAAAGAGAGAGATCGCATGGCTGAAAATTACTGACCGAGAACATGTGTGATTTTGAAATGATTTAAAAAAAAAAGAAAGAAATGTTTGGTTTTGGTTGATCTCATTCAACATTTCTATTGTGTGTTTTACCCACTGGTGCAACCCAACAGGCACTAAATGGACTTGGCAGAAAGTTAAAATATAGTTAAGATATATAAAAATATAGGTCAAACATGTCAGATGTGATTTAAATACAAGCTATCGTAGTGTTGTTTAGCCTGTCCTCATTAAACAGCGTTCAATCGTTAGGTAACCCTAACCCTAACCCAGTACCAGTACTTAATATTGTCTATCTGAAAGCCTATCAGATCAATAAATTCTATCTATCTATCTATCTATCTATCTATCTATCTATCTATCTATCTATCTATCTATCTATCTATCTATCTATCTATCTATCTATCTATCTATCTAACTAACTATCACTAACCTTTTATGCCTGTCTCCAAACTTGAGTTTGCTGGATATGTTTAAAGGTTATCTCCATTATAGCCAGCAGAAAAAAGCTGAGGTGATCCAGCGCCATCTAGTGTTGGTTCACTAAATGACATCCATTAATCACAGACACAATGTGGCATAAGTTCTATGTAATTGGCTGCTGATACTTTCAGATAATCAATTTAATGATTAAACTGATACCTGCAATTCTGTGGATCACTTCCATGAGATGCTGGCTGTCTGTGACTTTTTAACACTACAAACGTGTTTCAAAATCCTTTGAATGCAAGAGTAATGTTTATGACAGCCCGACGGTTACCTTGGACATGCTCACCGATATTATATTAAAAAAAAAAAAAAAAAAAAAGAAACGCAATATAAAGAATTTGCTCCAAACTGGGAGCCTTTCCACGACATGAGCAAATAAACTATCAAGGACAGCCCTGTGGACCAGCCACAAGGGCTATATTTTCAAGCTCTGCCCACAGCAATCTCAGAACTAAAGAAGCGCCTTTCTACTATGGTTACTGTCTGAAGTCTTGCCTTCAGTGTTCACAATAAATCTTAGATGGCGGAAGCCGTTGATGGTCCACCAGAACATGACTGCAACTTTACACAAAAGCACTGGTGTCAATCTCTCAATGAAGAGTCCCGTGATTCTATTTTGGCATCGCAATTTAGCTTGCTCAGTGGTGGAGCCTTTATATATGCGTATGTTTTGGCAAGATGAGAAAATACTTCAGGCTGAATTTCCATTTATATTCCAGTTATATTCCAGTTTCAGAATATAAACAAGGTGCTACTGTTTTTTGAATATCCCCAAAGTCCAGTCCAGACATCAAAGCCTTACATTTTGTGTTTCATTCATTCATTCATTCAGTTCAAGAGTTTTTTCTTTTCCACAATACAGTTTGTGCTGTAGATAATATGAATGAGGATGATTTGACTTTTGCAGTTCTACATATATTTTAATAATATGACAGCGCCACTTTACTGTAGTCAATGTTAACATATACACGCACAGTCGTTATCAAGCTTTCAAATGAAAAAAAATCACATCTCACCCACACACACACACACACACACACACACAAATATCTTTGGTAGGATGTCTTACCCAGAACACTGAGTTTGGCTCGCCTCGACCGCAAGGCAGCCTCTGTGGCTTGACACTCGTATAAGGAGTCGTCTGATAGCTCAGCATTGGAAATCTCCAGGTTGTTCTGGCCAATGTCTAAAGACCGTAGCACACGATACCTGGGCCAAGCTGAAGAGCACACACAGTGGAATTCGACATATGATGACACATCCTGTCAAGAACTTTAGTCTGTAATTATTGTACAGGATAACCAAAACTTGGGTAAAATATATCATATTGGACAAATTATCAATTACCCAACTATTTTTTTTGTCAAATCAAACATCATATTCATTTGAATTGTATGAAATAAAATCAATATTTATTAATATAGCACTTTAAAAAACAAATGTTACTCAAAGTGCTTTACAACAGCTATACAAGCATATGCCAGACAACCCCCCCAAAAAAATAGCCAATGCATTTGCATTTTAAGGTGTGACAGTGCTGCAGGGTATTACATAATTATGAAAATAAGTAAAATTAAAGCTGGTGAAGGGCCCTCTCTCGCCTCAGCCCCTACCGTCCATATCCCCATTCCCCTATGACCCTAGGCCGAAGTCTCCATGGAAATTTGTTAGTTATAAGTTGTGACTACGCTAAATATACATGGTGTTACTAGGTATGTCTCAACATTTGAGCATTGTATTCTAATTTTGTTCTGTCAAATCTCAATTTTGCTCATTTTTGTTATTCTAAAGATTTTTTACACAATGTAAAATGTATTTAAAGGAATTGCTAGAAACTTTATGGTATGTGTAGACATGTTTGATAAGTCTAGAAATTTTCATCTGCCAAATCCGACAGACACCCTCTCTATGTTTGAGTAGATTTAAAACCCTGATTTTTGCCAAAGCCTATAGCTAGGACTCTTTGGGTTCTGCTGGGGGAGGTCTACCCAGCTCAGTACTAATCCACACTCTCCCCGGAGTGCTGAGCCGAAAAAGCGAAGCTCTCGATTTACTGGTCGATCTTCGTTCCTACCCTCACCTATGGTCATGAGCTTTTGGTAGTAACCAAAAGAACAAGATCGTGGGTACAAGCAGCCGAAATGAGTTTCCTCCGCAGGGTGGCTGGGCTCTCCCTTAGAGATAGGGTGAAAAACTCTGCCATCCGGGAGAGGCTCGGAGTAGAGCCGCTGCTCCTCCGCGTTGAGAATAGCCAGATAAGGTGGCTTGGGCACTTAGTCAGGATGCCTCCCGGACGCCTCCTTGCTGAGGTGCTCTGGACACGTCCCTCCGGTAGGAGGCCCCCGGGAAGACCCAGGACATGCTGGAGAGACTATGTCTCTCGGCTGGCCTGGGAACGCCTCGCGATCCCCCCGGAAGAGCTTGACGAAGTAGCTGGGGAGAAGGAAGTCTGGGCTTCCCTGCTTAAGTTGCTGCCGCAACCTGACCCCGGATAAGCGGAAGAAAATGGATGGCTGGATGGATGGATGAACTGAATTGAATTGACATACTTTTGACAATAAACGTATGCAATAAAGTGTTAAGTTCACTGAATGATTCAACAAGGCTTTCTAAATGTGAACATTATCTGTCCAAATATGAGGACCACTTCATCTTAACTTCAATTTAAAAGTGCCATATTTATTTTGTCTCCAACAGTAGCTTGAATCCCGCTTTCCCTGAAAAACCTACTAAAACAGCCACTACAAAGGGCGTATTGTTACTTTTTCCACAAAATGTCCACATTATTGAATCTATACAGCTGTGAAGTAAAGTACAAAAAAATAAAAAACAAAACAGCAGTGCTGAACCAGCACACATGCAAGCAGCCCTCACTTGGGTAACACAATCTTTAAATTGGACTGGACTCAAACCTTGCTCTGTGATCTCTACATTTAACTGGCCAGTGGCCATATGGCTAATACAATCACTGAAATAAAAGCATACATTACAAAAAATAAACTCTTTTACTCCAGTAAACAAAAATAGCCCTCTTTTAAAGTTCAACAAATTGAACTGAAAGAAAGACTGATGCTGACTATATGGGTTATGTAAGGGAGGAATAATATGAGGACTGATTCTTTTAGGCTATTTCAGCATCCAAGATGAAGGCTCCTCTTCTCCAAATGGGAAGGCTGGCAACATTACCAACCGGGCAATTGGTCGTGTGAGGATGTGTCCTTTGATGTTAAAATTGGTTGACCTGATGCAACAATTGACACTTTGATGACTCCACATGCCCAATCGGCCACTGGGCTTGTGGTGGTTGGGGCTCCACCAGCATGATGAGTGCGTTGTCCTGTAAGACAGAAGGAGAAGGCTGCCATTTCTGCCTGACCTGCATACCAGGTAAGTAGTCTCTGATAAACCTGCACCAGAATTTGGCCACTAGGAGCTGAAAATGTTGCCAGAGGCTAAGAATCTCAGTCCTGGTGTACACCACTTGGGGAAGCGAGCCATCAGGCCATGAGTAAACTACTTAGTGTCACGGGATCCAAGTTAGCTGTGTCAGCTGATACACAGCCCAGTGGTTTAGAATTAAGGATGGCCTCGACTTCCAGGAGCACGTTGAGTAGCATTTCTTCAGGAACCGCGTGTGATCCAATAGACGTGTGGAATGCCGACTTCACTGAGCGAACTTCCCACTCCCATACATCACTGAAATGAGGGGCTGCAGGAGGGTTGAAGCAGAATTTGATCCTTTGGCGTGCGAGCTGCAATACTCACATTGGCCACGACAGTGAGACCTGGGTGTGGGAGTGATTGGGAAGAACGGTCCAGCTGATCTTCAGCCAAGCGGTGTCCTGTTGTTGGACTTCTGTGCTTGTCACAGATTGTCCATAACGAACACCATGTTCAGGGATAAAGGTGTCCATATGTGCACTTGGCACCAGAGGTTTGATAATCGAATTTGTGGTCATATTTGCGGCCGCATGTCCTGGACACTCAGGTGAAGAGAGGGGCAGTCCATATGTGAAAGGGGTGTCCATATGTGCACTTGGCACTAGAGGTTTGATAATCGACTTTGTGGTCGTATTTGCGGCCGCATGTCCTGGACACTCAGGTGAAGAGAGGGGCGGCGCTGTCAACCGATCACCACCTGGTGGTGAGAGGGCTCCAATGGTGGGGGAGGATGCCGGTCAGACCCGGCAGGCCCAAATGTATTGTGAGGGTCTGCTGGGAATGCCTGGCAGAGTCTCTTGTCAGAAGGATCTTCAACTCCCACCTCCGGGAGAGCTTCGACCATATCTTGGGGGACATTGAGATGGGGGACATTGAGTCCGAGTGGACCATGTTCCGTGCCTCCATTGTTGAGGTGGCTGACTGGTGCTGTGGCCGTAAGGTGGTTGATGCCTGTTGTGGCGGCAATACCTGAACCCGCCGGTGGACACCGGTGGTGAGGGATGCCGTCAAGCTGAAATTGACGGAGTCATACCGGGCCAAACAGAGTCTATAGTGGTCGCTGAGGCAAAGACCCGGACGTGGGAGGAGTTTGGTGAGGCCATGGAGAATGACTTCCGGACGGCTTCGAAAAGATTCTGGACCGCCATCCGGCGTCTGGGGAGGGGGAAGCGGTGCACTGTCAACACCGTGTACAGTGGGAATGGTGTGCTGCTGACCTCGACTCGGGACAGTCGAGGTCAAAAAACTCCTCAGTGGCAGGGCCCCAGGGGTGGATGAGATCCGCCCGGAGTTCCTTAAGGCTCTGGATGTTGTGGGGCTGTCATGGTTGACACAGCTCTGCAACACTGCGTGGACATTAGGGGCAGTGCCCCTGGATTGGCAGACTCGGGTGGTGGTCCCTCTTTTTAAGAAGGGGGACCGGAGGGTGTGTTCCAACTATAGGGGGATCATACTCCTCAGCCCGCGACCCGACCCCAGATAAGCGGAGGAAGATGAATGGCGTGTGAGCTGTTGCCGCAATGCTGGAACCATATTTGTTTGTTTGTATTTAGCACATGTTAAAAACAATCATTACAATTACCATAATAAATTAACAATATACTGATATAACAATAAAACAGAAAAAAAGACAAAGACGAACATGCAAGGAGGTCATAAAAACCCTCAGGGGGCTTGACAAGACTTCCCTAGATAAACATTAAATTGGATATTGTCATATGCATAATAGCGAAAAATCACTCAGATGCTCACACACGAATGCACGAATGCACGCACACACAACAAACACAAACACACACACAAATCAGGTAAGTATTCATACAGCAAGAAATTTTTCACAGTTTTTTAAATGATTCATAAAGTTTAACAAAGTGGGGAGGAAGTGAATTCCGTAACTTGGATGCTCTGTAAGAGATTTTAAATTGGGATGATGTAGTTCGTGATTGTGGTGGCTGGATCTGGGATGCTTTTCAGGTCATATAATTGTGAGAAAAGAAATTGTGAAAGAAAGGGGGAAGTGTTTTATTTAAGGAACCATATTCAAATTGAGTAATTTGGAGACTATTAATCTGATAAATATTGAGAATACCAAATTTGCGAAACAAAGGTAACGTATGATTTCTTGTGGCTGAAAGGTAAATGATCCTAAGTGTTTGTTTTTGTTTCTTAAAAATTGTTTGCAGTTTTGTTTGTTGAGTACTGGCTCAGGCAATGTTGCAATAACTGATAAAGGGATAAATCATAGAATAATAATAGTTTAAGGGAGACATTTGTGTTTAAAAGATAATGAATTTTTCCAATTATCCCAATGTTTTGCAATTTTATAGATAGATAGATAGATATAAATATGACATTTCCCTGATTTTTCCTGGTTTTTATCAATTAGTACACCAAGAAAACAAATCGTACTGTCATTAGTTATTGAAACATTATCGATCAACACTGTCATATTCTTGTTTATGTGATTGTTACTAAACAGAATAAAATTTGTTTTCTTAATGTTAAGTCACAGTTTGTTAATTTTGAATCATTTAGAGATTTTATCTAATTCTTCATTGAAAACTTTCACAATTACATTAGGATTACATTAGGTGAGAAAAAACAGAATAGTATCGTCAGCAAATAAAATTTTGGATAGCTGATTTGAGACATTCGACAAATCAGCAAGAAATAACAATGGCCCGAGGATTGATCCCTGGGGAACATCACATTTTATAGTGAGAGGGGGAGAATTCACTCCTTTCAAGGTTACAAATTGTTTCCTGTGGTCCAAGTAACTGGTAAACCACATCAGTGCTTGCTCACTCAATCCAAAATAATTCAGTTTTTGCAACAAAATAACGTGATCTACGGTGTCAAAAGCTTTTGACAAATATAAAAAAATTCCAAAAATGTATTCCTTGTTATTGTTGGCTCTGTGTAATTCATTGATAGGTAATAGCCATGTAGGTAGAATAGGATTTCCTAAAACCATATTGATGTTTGTATAATTCTTTTTTTGCCAAGGTATTTTAGTAATCTATTATAGACTAGCTTTTCAAGTATCTTTAAAATAGAGGGTAGGATGGAAATTGGTCTGTAGTTGGTAAATATTGCAGGATCTTTAGCTTTGTGTATGGGAATGATTTTGGCCATTTCTAACTCTGGGGGCACAATTCCACTCAAAAAAGACAAGTTAAATATATGTGTCAGTGGTGTGACAATGACATCAGAAACAACTTTAAGTAGCTCTGCACTTAAATTATCATAACCTGGAGCTGAATTCTTCCAAGAGCCTACTACCTCAGAGACTTCAGTGCAGGAAACAGGGCTTAGTCCACCAATATTGTCGAAGGACTCTTGAAGCTCCCACTCTACCCCTTTAAAATAGGTCCCTCTGTCCGACTACAGCTCAGCAGGTCTGCCTCGCCTGGCGATGAATCATCTCAGTGCCATGACGTAAGCATCGGAGTCCATATTACAGAGGATGTCCAGATGCACAGCTCCAGTCGTCATGCATGTAAATATGACCCCCCAACGTTTCTCTTGACCCCTGCCTACTTTCACTATCATAGGTCCAAAACAATCCTCCCCAGTGGAGTAGAAAGCAGGTTCATACAATCTCAATCGTGCCTAAGGAAGATAAGCCATCCTGGGAACAGAAGGCTGACCTCTCCAATGTTGACACTCAGGGCAGGCTTGTTGGTGTTTACAGATGGAGCTCCCGCCCCCGATGATCCAAAAATGATCTCCGCAGCTTGGAGAAAACCCGTTTGGGACCTGGGTAATGAAGCTCTCTGTCGTACTTCTAGATGAGCAAATGTGTCACTGGATGAGAGGCATCCAGGACAACACGATGTAAGGGAACATCTACCATCTATCTTCCAACCATCTAAGCTGCCCACCCACTCTTATTAGGCCAGAAGTTGAATTGAGGATAGGTGCCAAGGTGAGGAGGCGACTTGTCGGTGATACCCGTTTCCCCGCACGAGGGCCTTGTAGTCCTCAGGAAAGGTTTGTCTCTGACCTTGCAGGAGGATTTGGCTTTCTGCGGGGTTTTGGGCTGAATACATGAAAACACGTACAGTGTCCTGTCAGCTCTTGAATTTTGGACACCCTTGCTCCAACAAACACCTTGAAGTGGCAGGATTGTGAATGAAGCCAGATGAGCACCGTCATGGAGTCGGACCACAGAATGGTATAAGCTACTTTTAAGGTGAGTTCTAGGCGTGGTATGGAATGTACTCACTTGGGGGCTATTCGGGAGGAGGCGAGGATGAATGCTAGATGGATTTGAACGTCTTTCGTCTCTGTTCTCAGGGAAACTAACTCCCAGTGCCAGCTGAGACCCAGGGTCAATTCTTGGGGATTGACCTTATCATTTGCTATCCTCAGGTTGAAGCTCTGCAATCGGGCTTCTTGGGGCAGGTGGGCTAGAATGCTTGGCCCATTGCAGGCCCACTGTCGGAGCTTGAAATGACAGAAGGTGAAGGTGAGCTGTTTGGCCTCCTCTGGGGTACGGACACTCTGGAGGCAGTTATCGACTTAGAAGCAATTCTCCACCGACGACCTCAGGGTGTTGTCAGACTGGCAGGGAGGGGCCACATGGACCTGTAGTACAACAAGGGCTGCAAGTTGCGCTGAAGGGCATAACTTGCCACTCAAACACTCTTGGGGGCTCATCCACTCTCAGGTCACATCACAGGAACCTCAGTAGGTGGTGATCCTCAGGAAGGAGGTGCACCTGAAGAAAGATAGCCTTGGTGTCTCCACTCATAGCTACTGGATGTTCCCAAAATTGCAGTAGGACACCCACCAAGGAAGCTCCGAGAGTGGGACCGGGCAGTTGGTACTGATTCAGGGTTTGCCTGTAATGGTGAGAGCAGTTAAAGACAAGCCAATTCTTACCTTTCCCATTAGTCAATGGAAATGGGATGGGAAATATACCAGCACTCCTCTGATGGATTCTCCCGAGTGACCACTTTAACTGATTCTGCTTCAATCAGTTTTTGTATTTTAGCTCGCTTGGCTATTGCTCGCTTGGGGACTTTTGGAGCCTCTGCTCTGTCCTCCGCAGAAGAGCCATGACTTGGGTGCCTGTACACATGCCTGTACAGGCACCCTGTACCCATGTACACATGCCTGTAGACATGTATATGTAACATAATACTGGTGTAGCATACCTCCTCACACAATCAACCTCGACACGGGTTGTCTTGGCTTCCAGAAATGTGACTGCTTGTTGCTCCTGTCTTGACCAGGTCACTTCCCTCTCTGGTCGATGCAGTACTGTATCCATCTGCCAGAGCGCTCTCAACGTGGTGGTACAGCTCATCCCCCGGTGGTGGGAGGGAGGAGAACCCCTGGTTTCACAGGGGTTATGAGGTGGGCTTGGTCAGAACCAAGAAGAAGAAGCAATGGCTCGGAATCCTTTGGGCCAGGTATAGGAAGACTATGGAGGTGTTTATACGTCTTTTGGAGGTGCTCTAAAGGGTAGGTGTGCTGGGCGAGGCTGAGGTGACTAGCCGTGAATGCACCATCTACAGTATCTTATAGTTAACCTTTGGGTTTGCCGCTGGGGAAAGATCGAAGGATACCTTTTGTCCGTGGCGCACCTGGATATCAAGCATCTCTGTACAACAATCCCAACAGTGACAAAAAACATTCCCAATCCCAAAAAAAGAAAAAAAAAAACTGTGATCAACCCTGTCAAATGCCTTCTCCTGATCTAAAGAAACCACCCCAACATCAATATTGTATAGTCTACAACTGTCCAACAGGTCCGTCATCAAAAATAAATTGTCCATAATGGACCTGTCTGGCACACAGTATGACTCTCTTGGTCTCTGTGGATGACCAAGTCCAGAAAGTTCTTCAACCTGTTTGCTAGCACTTTTGAAAGAAGTTTGTAGTCTGTGCACGGCAACGCCACAGGCCTCCAGTTCTTAAATAAAGCCAGGTCTTCTTTCTTCGGAATCAAGGAAAGCACTACATTACAACAGGACATTTGTAGTAGACCGGTCTTGGTGCACTCCTGCAGCACCCAGGCACCCCCAGAAACGTTTGTAGAAGTCTGCAGGCAATCCGTTCAGTCCTGGAGCTTGACCAGAAGCCATCTGCCTCACAGCAGCAGTCAGCTCCTCTAGTCAACATCCAGGGTGCCTCGGTCCCTGCAGTTCAGCTGCGGAAGTCCCTGCAGCAGCTCGTCCTGGTTTGGTCTGTGAGACAGATCTTTTTGATGGTCATGAACTGTGACCTCACCAAAGCCCCTTTCATCCGTTCTTGCAAAAACATGCTCAGTTCCTGTTTCTTTTGTTTCAGTGTGAGAGTGTCTGTGCAAATGTTTTCTTGTAGGTGTCTGATTTGGCCCTCTAATTGTTCTATGGCTCGTTTTACTCGTGTAGTTCAATGACTGGTGTACTGCTGACAGAAAGATCTGATGTGGTCTGCCAGCGACCCTGCCAACGACTCTCAGGTGACCACCCAGGTCGTTAACATGCCAACTCCAGACAGACTCGTCCACTATAATGACTTTATGTGTACTGACCACTAAACTAGATAAGAAATCTGAAAACTCAGATAGGAACTATGCGTAAGCAGCTGCAGGTGGCCAATACACAACAACTAATACAACTGGCTTTTCTGACTTCCAGTTGTGGTGAGAACTGAAGAAGCTCTCTTGAGAGAGGGCGAAACATTTTCAAGGAAACCTTTCAGTCCAGTTGAGACATCCATCTTCCTCCGCTTAACCGGGGTCGGGTCGCGGGCGCAGCAGCCTAAGCAGGGAAGCCCAGACTTCCCTCTACCCAGCTACTTCGTCGAGCTCTTCCGGGGGGATCCCGAGACGTTCCCAGGCCAGCCGAGAGACATAGTCCCTCCAGCGTGTCCTGGGTCTTCCCGGGGGCCTCCTACCGGAGGGAAGTGCCCTGAATGCCTCACCAGGGAGGCGTCCAGGAGGCATCCTTACTAGGTGCCCGAGCCACCTCATCTGACTCCTCTCAATGCGGAGGAGCAGCGGCTCTATTCCGTGCTTCTCCCGGATGGCAGAGCTTCTCACCCTATCTCTAAGGGAGAGCCCAGCCACCCTGCGAAGGAAGCTCATTTCGTCCGCTTGTACCCGCGATCTCGTTCTTTCGGTCACTACCCAAAGCTCATGACCATAGATGAGGGTAGGAACGAAGATTGACCGGTAAATCGAGAGCGTCGCCTTTCGGCTCAGCTCTCTCTCCACCACAACGGACCGGTGCAGAGTCCGCATTACTGCAGACGCTGCACCGATCCGTCTGTCGATCTCCAGCTCCATTCTTCCCTCACTGGTGAACAAGACCCTGAGGTACTTGAACTCCTCCACTTGGGGGAGGCTCTCCCCCCCGACCTGGAGAAGGCACTCCACCTTTTTCCGGATGAGGACCATGGCCTCAGATTTGGAGGAGCTGATTTTCATCCCGGCCGCTTCGCACTCGTTTGCGAACCGATCCAGCGAGAGTTGGAGGTCACGGGCTGATGAAGCCAACAGGACCACATCATCTGCAAAAAGCAAAGACCCAAACCTGAGGCCACCAAACCGGACCCCCTCAACACCATGGCTACGCCTAGAAATTCTGTCCATAAAAGTTATGAACAGAATCAGTGACAAAGGGCAGCCCTGGCGGAGTCCAACCGCCACCGGAAACGAGTTCGACTTACTACCGGCGATGCGGACCAAGCTCTGACACCGGTCATACAGGGAGCGGACGGCCCGTATCAGGGGGCCCGACACCCCATACTCCCGGAGAACCCCCCACAGGACTCCCCGAGGCACGCAGTCGAATGCCTTCTCCAGATCCACAAAACACATGTAGACTGGTTGGGCAAACTCCCACGCACCCTCAAGGACCCTGCTGAGGGTATAGAGCTGGTCCACAGTTCCACGTCCAGGGCGAAAACCACACTGCTCCTGAATCCGAGGATCGACTATTAGACGGACCCTCCTCTCCAGTACCACTGAATAGACCTTGCCAGGGAGGCTGAGGAGTGTGATCCCCCTATAGTTGGAACACACCCTCCGGTCCCCCTTCTTAAAAAGAGGGACCACCACCCCGGTCTGCCAATCCAGTGGTACCTCCCCCGATGTCCACGCGACGTTGCAGAGTCGTGTCAACCACGACAGCCCTACAACGTCCAGAGCCCTAAGGAACTCCGGACGGATCTCATCCACCCCCGGGGCCCTGCCACCGAGGAGTTTCTCAACAACCTCGGCTACCTCGACCTCGGAGATAAGAGAACCCGCCTCCGATTCCCCAGGCCCTGCTTCCTCACTGGAAGGCGTGTCGGTGGGATTGAGAAGGTCTTCGAAGTATTCCTTCCACCGATCCACAACGTCCCGAGTCAAGGTCAGCAGCACACCATCCCCACCAGTGTTGAAAATGCACTGCTTCCCCCTCCTCAGGCGCCGGATGGTGGTCCAGAACCTTTTCGAAGCCGTCCGGAAGTCGTTCTCCATGGCCTCCCCGAACTCCTCCCACGCCCGGATCTTTGCCTCGGCGACCGCCACAGACGCAACCCGCTTGGCTTGCCGGTACCTGTCAGCTGCCTCGGGAGCCCCACAGGCCACAAAGGCCCGGTAGGACTCCTTATTCAGCTTGACGGCATCCCTCACCGCTGGTGTCCAACAGCGGGTTCGGGTGTTGCCGCCACGACAGGCACCGACCACCTTGCGGCCACAGCACCGGTCAGCCGCCTCAACAATGGAGGCACGGAACATGGTCCACATGGACTCAATGTCCCCCACCTCCTCCGGGACATGGGAGAAGCTCTCCCGGAGGTGGGAGTTGAAGCTCCGTCTGATAGGAGACTCTGCCAGGTGTTCCCAGCAGACCCTCACAATACGTTTGGGCCTGCCGGGTCTGTCCGGTATATTCCCCCACCAACGGAGCCAACTCACCACCAGGTGGTGATCAGTTGACAGCTCCGCCCCTCTCTTCACCCGAGTGTCCAGAACATGCGACCGCAGATCCGAGGGCACGACTACAAAGTTGATCATCGAACTGCGGCCCAGGGTGTCCTGGTGCCAAGTGCACATATGGACACCCTTATGTCTGAACATGGAGTTCGTTATGGACAATCTGTGCCGAGCACAGAAGTCCAACAACAGAACACCACTCGGGTTCAGATCAGGTAGGCCATTCCTCCCAATCACACCCCTCCAGGTTTCACTGTCACTGCCAACGTGAGCATTGAAGTCACCCAGGAGGACAAGGGAATCCCCAGAAGGAGCACTCTCTAGTATTCCCTCTAGGGACTCCAAAAAGGGTGGATACGCTGAACTGTTGTTGGGGCCATAGGAACAAACAACAGTCAGGATCTCTCCGCCCACCCGAAGGTGGAGGGAGGCTACCCTCTCGTTCAACGGGGTAAACCCCAACGTACAGGCACCCAGTCGGGGGGTAACAAGAATCGCCACCCCTGCCCGCCGCCTCTCCCCGTCGGCAACTCCAGAGTGGAAGAGAGTCCAACCCCTCTCTAGAAGGCTGGTTCCAGAGCCCTTGCTATGCGTCGAGGTGAGGCCGACTATATCTAATCGGAACTTCTCAACCTCGCGCACCAGCTTAGGCTCCTTCCCCATCAGAGAGGTGACATTCCACGTCCCTAGAGCTAGCTTCTGCAGCCGGGGATCAGACCGCCAAGGTCCCCGCCTTCGGCTGCCACCCAACTCACACAGCACCCGACCCCTTTGGCCCCTTCTGCAGGTGGTGAGCCCACTGGAAGGGGGTCCCACGTCGTTCCTTCGGGCTATGCCCGGCCGGGCCCCATGGGCAAAGGCCCGGCCACCAGGCGCTCGCCAGCGTGCCCCACCCCCAGGCCTGGCTCCAGGGGGGGCCCCGGTGACCCGCGTCCGGGCAAGGGAGACCCGGCACCAAATATTTTACTCATCATAAAGGGTCATTTTGGGCTGCACTTTGTCTGGTCCCTCACCTAGGACCTGTTTGCCATGGGAGGCCCTACCAGGGGCATAAAGCCCCAGACAACTGAGCTCCCAGGATCATAGGGACACGCAAACCCCTCCACCACGATAAGGTGGCAGCCCAGGAGGGGTCCAGTTGAGACAGAAAGATCTAACTTTGGATACTTTTATTTACTAGATGAACTGTAGGAGGACAAGATACTGACACTATTTCTATTGAAT
Organism: Pao palembangensis; assembly: GCA_015343265.1. Lineage (NCBI taxonomy): Eukaryota > Metazoa > Chordata > Actinopteri > Tetraodontiformes > Tetraodontidae > Pao > Pao palembangensis. The sequence continues at coordinate 11,321,528 of CM027093.1, read as the reverse complement.
TTGAATTGAACTTAGAGTTACTGTTAGCATTTTTAATCTTATTATTTTTATTGGAGGGCGGCAGTCTTATGGAAGCAGCAGAGAAGTGTCTAAGAATGCGACTCTGCCTCCTGGCCTCAAGCCTGGGTTGTCAGAGGGTTTGTTGTCTAATGTAGTGGAAGTCGACCGTGAATGTTCCCGGCACCCAACACGGACTGATACGAGATTGCTATCTTCTTATGGCTGTCGCAGACATGGCAGCGCTGCAGGAAAAAGTGCTAAATTTTCTAACATCAAGACTATTACAATTCTCACAGGAATGTGCTAATGGACTTTTGGTTTAGTTTTTTAATCCCTTTTCCATAAAGATGTCGGGAAAATTTGTTTAACACCTGGGAACCTCCTGCCACGACCCAGCAGAGGAAAATAGGAAAATACAAAGCCAACATGAAACCGATCTGTTCACAGTTCATGGTAGAACAAAGATCGCAACATGTATTTTATAACTTCTCACAAAGATAAGAATGAGAATATTTGTTATTCATGATGAGTGTTTTAAAAATGACTTTGGAGGTAAGAAATACGTGACTGTTTTTATGAAATAAGATCTACAGAGAAGAAAAAACGGAGAAATCCAAACTCACAAGGAGGTAGATTTGCATATGCAAACGCTATCCGAGACCAAAATCTCCCAAGGCGGGTCAGAATATAAATATGTAAACCTGCCCCCACCTGTCCCCACGCTTTTTGCCCACGCTTTTGCCTTGTGCTTTCTTTGTCTTCTCCGTGTCTGTCTCTTGGCCATTTTGGCGCTCTTTTGTTTTTCAAGCCAACTTTTCAGAGTTAGAACCAAAGTTTTTCTTTTTTCCTATTTTGATTTTTCAATACGAGGAATCCGGAAACTCTGTTGAAAATAATTTTTCTTTAATTCATTCAAGTACTGCATCTGTAAAAGACCGTACTCTAAATTATTAGATTTTTGAACAGTTAGATTAATTCATTTGGCCAGATTAAATTAATTGATGCTAGTTTGAAGACTTCCAAGAAGTTGGTGTCCTTGGGCTGGACCAATCACGTCATTCTGCCTCCACTCCAAGGACAACCGTCTTCGCAGCCTGAACTCCTGTTAAGATCGTGAGTCCTCCAGCTAGGTGAGACTGATCGCAGACCCCGGACCCAATAAGAATCAACGCGCCTCCAAACTAAAGCTCCGGAGGTCTTCTAGTCACTGACTCATGTCTCAAATTAATGACATTAACTGATTCCAAATTTGACGATAGGATTTAGTTCTAATTAGGGTAGATTATTTACTGGATTTCTCACTGCCATCTAATCAGCAAGTTTATAATATAATCACCGTTAAGTTCCGTGCACATTTATAATCTTGTTCATTCACATTATCATTTATTTGTGTCTTAATAAATTGTCATTTATCGTCAGCATTCATAAGTTTGTTGATTGGGAAAATAGACGCAGAAATCACTGTTTTATAATTTGATGCTTTCAGTTAGAAACTTTTAACATTTTCTTACATACCAAAATTTCATATTTTGTTAGGTTTTTCCTCTAGTCAGAGGTGGTGTTCCTTTTCTTACTAGTTCAGTCTGATAATTAAGAATGCCATCTATTAATTTCAGACATTCTTACATGGTATGAGCTTTACGCTTGAAGAGATAAAATTTAAATGCTACATTTAAAATCCTGAGTTGTCAAAGCCTCAGCCTTAATCAGCTAATAATTTAGGCCATGTCTGTCTGTGAAAAAATCTAGTTTGCTCACAACTCCTAGCTCATGACTCCTCATATGAGCTTATGACTCCCCATGTACTTTACCAACTGTACTCATCAAAACTGCGTAAGCATGTGCTAGTGTCTGTGTAGATTCTCATTCATCCAGGTCATAGTTATCCAAAATTAGATCTCTCTGTCAACTGGACTGAAAGATTTCATTGAAAACGTTTCGCCCTCTCTCCAGAGAGCTTCTTCAGTTCTAAGCTTGCTGGGGGCAAAGCTTGAAAATATAGCCCTGTGGACCATCGCCATGTTAATGGCCCGGGTCGTCACCTGAGAGTCGTTGGCAGGGTCGTTCACCTAGTTTCAGTTGGGGTGCTTCCCCCTTGTCACATGATAATGAGTTGGGTGACATAATGAGTAACCAGGTCTTGTCAAACGGTGTGAATGTTTGGATTGCTGACGAAAAGGACAGGACTAAGCAGTACACCTACACCTAAAAGAAAGCGGACACTCCTTTGAGGACAGTCAAGTACGTGTGCTGGCCAGAGAAGATTGTTGGTTTGAGAGGGGTGTCAAGGAAGCCATCCACGTCAAGTTGGAAAAACCATCTTTAAACAGAGGTGGTGGACTAAGGCTTTCTGTCACCCATGTACAATGCAGTCCTCCACTCTTTTCGTCAGCAGTCCAAACGTTCACACCGTTTGACGAGACCTGCTGACTCATTAACATGTGACCCAACAGACAAAGGGGAATGCATATCTGTGTGTGTGTGTATGTGTTTGTGTGTGAAAACTACAGGTATAAACGTACTGCACTTCCTGCAGACGCACTTATCAACAGCTGTATAAAATCACACAGGCCAGCAGCCTTTTAAATGCCGTATACATAAGAAACACTCTGTTCCATCATAATATAAAAAAAGTATTATTTAATGGTTAAAAAAGCCTTTTTTAATGGTTCATGTTCATGTACAACCTAAACTATATATTAAAAAATGACAATGAATGAACTGAGTGTATCTCAGATGAAGGGATGAATGATTTAGGAAATAAATAAAATCCTAGACAACTGATAAAAAAAATTAGACTAAAATGATGATATGCGTATGAAACAGTATATGGGCCCTACTAGAAGAAAACTACAAGGACAAAGAGAGTATTACTTCTCTTGGAGAGAAGAGAGAAAGTGGAGACTACTAATTAAAAAAAAAAAAACACAAAGGAGGTGAGTCAAGTAAAACAAATGCAAGCATTGCATTAGAATGGAAAAGGGAGGAACCAGGAGGAAAGGAGGGGTGTGAAAGAAACATGCTGACCTGTGAATTAATTTTAGCTGACCACAAGATTCACAACACGTCATATTATCACTGTGTGTGTGTGTGTGTGTTTGTGCAGCTGGAATGACAGATGAAGGAGCAGAAATGCAACTGCAATTCCATTTGAGGCATCACAGATATCAGATGCCACACGTGGATAACATAATAACTAAAAAAAAAAAAAAAAAAACTTCAAAATTTCTATTTCTGTTTTTTTCATTTATTTATGGGAGTAAATGTTTGCACAATTCTATGTGAGCTTTTTCTACACAGCGAGTGCTGTTTCTTTTTATTGTGTTCACCTCTGCATTGACAGTACAATGTCCAAATTGCTTTCAGTGATTTTACTTACATGATTCTTCACGGACACGATGTCAATCAACTTTTCATTACTGACATGTTTTGCAAAAATCTGTCCTAGAAAAACAGAGGAGCAATATGAAGTTAACATAAAAGTATTTCAAGCTGTCATAGGTGGCTCTTTGCTCTTCCTCGCAGTTTTCTGCCACAGAGTGTAACAGACTGTTCTGTGGTGGCTTTGTACCTTAAATTCTTTTTGGTGGCATACAATGTTTTGCCAGGCCTGAAATAAATAAAGCACGTTCTTCTGTTGCATTATGCTGTGGATACCTGCATCTTAGGTAATGTAAATCTTACATGTAAATCTGAAAGTACGGCTTATTTGGTGAGCGCTGGGGGGAGTTTCTTTAATTCAGCCTTATAGACCGACTCTTGCTTAAATTACCACTCACATGCTTTTTGGCTATTAACTTTTTCATGTGTTCAGTCCCAGTTTACATGAAAATGGTTTTAGGATTAAATACATAGGTTTTTTTTTTTTTTTTTTTTTTACCTGGCGCCGCATGGAGTGGCAGCCTGTTACAGCAGCTCCCGTCTTTTTGTAGTGTTTTTGTTAATTTTCCTCTTTAACACCTCAACTTACTCTTTAACCTGTTGAGTGTAGTTCTGAACAGCAATGGATACTTGCTGGTTAGCCTGTTTTATTTTGGTCTTGCTGTTACTGCTCGTAACAGGGGACCACACGGAACGGAGTGAGAGCGTTGTTTTTTACACACGGGACCAGCTGATCGCGCTGTGTAAACCGGTGCTACTGCCTGGACCGAGGCCTGAAATCCCTGTGGAGCTTCGCAGGAGACGCCGGGGGTGCAGAGCCGGGGCTAAGCTTGAGGTTAAACGAAGGAGATATAAACCTTCGGTGCCGGCGATCATTATGGGAAACATGAGATCGTTAGGCAACAAGATGGATGAGTTAGCGGCGCTTGTTAAGACTCAAAGGGAATTCCAGGAGTGCAGCATTATGTGTTTTACGGAGACGTGGTTTCACTCGTGCTTCCCGGATTCCAGCGCTACTGTACCCAGCTTCAGAACAATACGGGCGGACAGAGATGTGGAGAGGAGCGGTAAGAAGAAAGGAGGGGGGGTTGCGCTGTTTGTCAATGAGAAGTGGTGCAACCCGGGACATGTTACCGTAAAGGAACGTTTCTGTAGCCCAGATATTGAACTGCTTTGTGTTGGGATGCGTCCATTCTTCCTGCCTAGGGAGCTCACCTCCGCCATTGTCGTCGCTGTTTACATCCCCCCATCAGGTGATGCCGAGGCAGCGTGTGAAACCATTCACTCCACCGTGTCAAAACTGCAAACCCTGCACCCCAACGCTTTCATAACCATCACTGGTGACTTTAACCATGTCACACTGAACAAAACTCTGCCAACATTCTACCAGTTTGTAAACTGCCCCACGAGAGACAATAGAACAATAGACCTCATGTACGCTAATGCAAAGGATGCATACAGTGCCAACACCCTTCCCCCACTGGGAAGATCAGATCACAACCTGGTTGTTTTGACACCAAAGTACGTTCCTCTTGTCCAGCGGCAGCCTGCATCCACAAGGACAGTTAGGAGGTGGAATCAGGAGGCCCAGGAGGCATGCAGGACTGCTTGAGGTCTACTGACTGGGACGTGCTCTGTGATCCACATGGGGAGGACATCAGCATGACTGACTGCATCACAGAATACATCAAATTCTGTGAACACACCACCCTGCCAGCCAGGACTGTACGTGCTTCCCACACAAGCCCTGGATCACCAGACCTGGAAGCTCTTCCTCAACCAGAAGAAGGCCTTCAGGTCAGGCGACAAAGAGGGGAGATGAGGAGGATACAGCACAACCTGGAAGGCAGAGCTGAGGAGGGCTAAGGACTCCTACAGGAGGAAGCTGGAGACCAAACTCCAGCAGAACAACACCAGAGACGTGTGGACTGGGATGAGGGAAATAACTGGCTTCAATGTCAAAGACAGGCGGCCAGTTAGCAGTTCGACAGGCAAATGAGCTGAACTGTTTCTTCAACAGATTTAGTTCACAGCCCTCCCACTGTGTCCCCTCCCGCACACTCTGGCCTCCAACACCCAGCCACCCTCCTCCCTCTACCCTGGGATGAGGGGGAAATAACTGGCTTCACAAAACAAAGACAGGCGGCCAGTTAGCAGTTCGGACAGGGCAAATGAGCTGAACTGTTTCTTCAACAGATTTAGTCTACAGCCCTCCCGCTGTGTCCCCTCCCCGCACACTCTGGGCCTCCAAACACCCAGCCACCCTCTCCTACTTCCTCACAACTCCACCGTGAGCCCTGGACCCCAAGCAACTGTGACTACTGGCCAGGTGAAGAGACAGCTGGAGAGACCTTACCAAGGCAAAGCTGCAGGCCCAGACAGCATCAGCCCTAAGGTACTGAAGACTCAGCCAGCCAAAGCTGTCTGTCATCCTGTGCCTCCTCTTCAACCTGAGCCTGACCCAGGAGAAGGTGCCCACACTGTGGAAGACCTCCTGTCTGGTTCCTGTGCCCAAGAAGCCTGGTCCCTGCGACCCCAAAGACTACCAACCAATAGCCCTCACATCTCATGTGATGAAGGTTCTGGAGAGGCTCGTCTTGGCCCACCTTCGTCCACAGGTAAGATCTTCTCTGGACCCTCTGCAGTTTGCTTACCAGCCCCGTTTGGGGGTTGAGGATGCTGTCATCTACCTGCTGCAGAGGGCTCACTCACATCTGGATGGTGCTGGCTGCACAGTGAGAGTCACCTTCTTTGATTTTCCAGTGCATTCAACACCATCCAGCCACTTTTACTGAGAGAGAAGCTGCAGACGATGATGGTTGACTCACCTAATGGCCCCTGGGTTACTGATCACCTGACAGACAGGCCGCACTTGTCCGTCTTGGCGCCGCTTGTCTGATGTGGTGGTGAGTGACGTGGAGCACCGCAGGGGACTGTGCTGTCTCCATTCTGTTCACCTGTACACTCAGATTCTCAGTACAATCTCTGAGTCGGCCCACTGCAGAAGTTCTCTGGATGACTCTGCAGGTCGGGGTGTATCAGTGGTGGACGGGAGGAGAGTACAGAACACTGGTGAGTGACTCAGGAGTGGCTTCCAGGAATCCACCTGCTGAACGTGGCCAAGACCAGGAGATGGTGACGACTTCTGTGGAAGAAGCAGGACGGCCACACAGCCCCTGAGCATCCTGGGAGAGAGGACACGAGGTGGTGGAGGACTACAAATACCTGGGCGTGCACATAGACAGCAAACTGAACTGGGAGACCAACACCGAGGCTGTGTACAAGAAGGGGATGAGCAGACTCTACTTCCTGAAGAAGCTGAGATCCTTCGGCGCAGGCAGTAAGATGCTGGACATCTTCTACCAGTCTGTTGTTGCCAGTGCACTGTTCTATGCTGTGGTCTGCTGGGGAGGCAGCATCGGAGCCAGCAACACCAACAGACTGAACAAGCTGATCAGAAAGGCTGGCTCCGTGATTGGCTGCAAACCTGACACACCCTGAAGCTTTAGAGAGGAGGATGCTGAACAAACTGTTAGCTATCCTGATAACCTGGACCAATTTCTCTCCACCACTCCTGGACAGGCAGCGGAGCTCCTTCTCAAACAGACTGATTCAGCTCCGCTGCCACAAAGACAGATACAGGAAATCTTCCCTGCCCAGTGCATATTTCTCCTCCTTTTCTTCTTTCTTCTCCTCCTTTTTATTTTCTCCTTTATTGGACATCTGGTCCAGTCTGTCGTTCTGTGTGTCTCCCCTTCTGTCTCTCTCTCTCTCTCTCGTGTTGTACTGACTTTGGCCTATGGCAAAACTCAGGGTCCGCTGTCGGCACCTGCCTATACTGTTCATCTCTTTATAACAACCTGCTATGCTGTATTATGTGTATATATGTCTGATATGTTTGTATTTATGATTGTATTTGTCTGTATTTCTTTTTGGTTTTATATGATTGTATCTGTTCTCCCTCTCTCTCTCTTTGTTTCTCTGTCCTGTCTCCTCTTTTATTCCTCCTTACCCAGCCAATTTCAGCAGGATGGTTCCTTTGTAAGCCTGGTCCTGCTCGTTTCTTCCTGTTAAAAGGAGTTTTTCCCTGCCACTGTGCTTACCTGGGGTTCAGGCTCTGGTTTCTACCTCTGTAAAGCACTTAGAGACAATTTTATTGTAAAAGGTGCTATATAATAAAAATTGAATTGAATTTAATTGAATTGCAATAACTCTGTTCAATAAGTCTGTTCGATGGAGACTCACAGCCTGTGCTGTGATGTGCCCAGTAGTACTTTCATGTGGCACATTGTCATAATTATTTATTGCATTGTATATGTTGTAAATATGTTAATACTAGCGAGGCTGCTGCTACAAGTCAATTTTCCATGTCTGGGATTAATAAAGTATTTCTATTCTATTCTATTTTATTCTATTCTATTTGTTACAAGCGACTACAAATAGATGGTGTTTGATTACCTTAAAAGGAAACTTTTGAATTTGGCCGCCAGAGTGGACTTTTTTGAATGCAACAACCCCCCATTGGAACTGGAGAACACTATTTAACATTTAGCTTTGTGCCTCTGCATTACATTTTTATTATAATTGCCATGTGCAAATCAGACAAAAACAACTATCCTCCGGGATTACTTTGTTCTCCACTCACCTCGTAGACCCTCTCCAATGCCAAGAGCCAAGCCATCCTTGGTCCACTGCACGATGCCGCTGTAGTTGAAGACCACACAAGATAACACTACACGCTCTCCCAGCACCACCGATTGGTCTGCAGGCTCTTGAGAGAAGCGAATGCACTTCACTGCAACAGAAGAACAAAAACGGAAATCATCTTTCAGCTCTGTGATTGTGACCTAGCCATTATTTAAACACATTGAAATATATGTTATGAGTACAGTCGGTACAACACAAGGCCAAATTATTTATTTATTATTTTTCCATATTTTTTTCTCATGGAGGGGAACCTTTTCTTGTTTGTATATAATTGAGAAACAGTGTTTTTATTTCAAAATTTTAAAGAAAAATAATCCAAATTGAAATGATTACAATGATTACTTGATGATAAGCTATTAAAAAACATAAATAAATTATACCTGATTGCCAGAAAGATTTTGTGCTACAGTTTTTTCATGAAAATCAAAGCCAAAAAATCAAAGGTATTTATGTACCAGTAATAATTATATAGCTACTGCATGTTCTAATGCAATAGTGAGTTCTAAGATTTAATTTTAAAGGTAATTTTAATGATCATTCATAAGCAGTTAACTGGCTTATATTTGCATTTTTGTGGTTTGGCAGTGCTCTGTGCCTCTATTTCATCTTTTTCACTCTTTTTCAATAGAAAAGATTTTGCTTACACATTTCCTCCAGCAAAATAAGCCTCTAAAATCTATGGATTTACAAGAGCAGTGACTGCATACATTAATGCTCTCTCAAAAAGAGACATCTTCAGGTAAGGCGGAAAGAATGAATTCACTAAAGTTTTCAGCTACTTAAATCATCAGGAAAGATTCTTTTATATACCAGTGAATGTCTTGCAGAAAGGCTCACAAATGAGGGCAGAAGTGAAGCCTTTGGACTTGTAGACATACATGGATACATGCCAGAGGACACACACATTTCAGTGCACAAGAAACACTGTAGTACCACCAGAACAATACATGCAATTCACACAAAATCATAGCTCAGTGAGTCATTTGTACACGTGAAATAATGAATTGTATTTCAGACCGTGGGTGCAGACACACATCTACGGAGTTGGTATTTGTCATCCTGAAGGCTATTTAGTTTTTGGATCATGATTAAAATGATCCTATTGGCAAATTAAGGCAATGCTGCTAAGTGAAAAGGATTTTCTAAGTTGTCAGAATTACACAACCTGTCATGATATTTGTGAAAAAGACTCCTTTAATAAAAGCAGGGACCTTCGGTCTTCACAAGAAATACATTGATCTTTAGGGTTAACTTTCTCTCTAATTACTAAAAAAAGGACACAATTGCTGTAAGCTTGTGAAAAGAAGCCTTGAAAAACATTCCAGGCCTGCATAAATGACGTGGTGTTCAAATATCAGCTCTTTTGTTAAATTCTGTTAACCAATGGTTCTATGATCTGTCTGCATTACTAACAAAATACAGCTCATGTTAGCATGCACAAACCTTAATCTGGCTCATTTAATGAGATGAGGTGTTGATGAGGTGTTGAGAACTGCATAACGTTGTGAAACAGTGTACTGTAGCTCACCAATAAACTGAATGAAATCTGGAAATGGTTTTCAGGAACTGTGTCAGGAATTGTGGTCATATTTTCCTGAAAGTTGAAAACACACTTTAAAAGTAAAATTATTCTACAGGTGATTAGTAAAAAAATGATGTTCTATTGATGTTTTATTCCTTGTAGCACCTAGATCAGGGGTGTCAAACTGACCAATCAAGCACAGTATGACCAATCAGCTGTCTGAAGACTCAGATCAGCTGATTAAATGACTTCAGTTTGGTGTGCTTTTGCTTGGTTGGAACAAAAACCTGCAGCACACAGCCCTTTGTGGAATCGGTTTGACACCCCTGACCTAGCTCATTCACACAGCTCGAGCATGTGAGTACATGCTTTGCTGGCTGGCTCTCGCACATGTTCAGGTGCTAACTCATTCCATTTATCTGTTGCTTTCTAGCCCAGAGAAATGGCTGACAAGGCTCTACACCCCAGAGCATTCGAGCCCCAGACGTGTCACTCTGGCAACTTCATTGCAGCGAGAGACTCGCATCAGACTTGCCCAACCTGCCTCGGGCTGGAACATGCCCGGCATTCGGTCGACAACCTGGGCTTGTGCCAACACTGCTCGGCCTTCACGGCCAAAAGCTTACGCAGGCGGCAGGCTCGCCAGGTCAACCTGTCTGGAAAGGACCCCTACCTCCCCTCCGCGCCAGACATCAGAGAAGAGCAGGAGAGGAGCAGGAGACGGCTCCCACAGCTCCAGTAGCAGCTGCCAGCTGGGGTTCCCAACTGGATCTGCTCTTGGGCTCCCAGGAGGATATCCTGGACCTCGAATAAGGGGGGACAGGGATGTCTGTAACCCCCTCATCTCTGAGGATGAGGACGGTGATGACATCTTCGTCTCTATGTCCGGGGGCTGCACAGCCCTCGGCTCTCTCTGATTTGCCGACTGAGGGCGCGAGTGGCGTGACCGTCGCCACACACTCTAGCTTGGTCATGCTGAATGCGCAGCGGCTCGGTTGGACGATCCCTGGCCAGTTGCAGAGGCTCCTAGGTCCTGCTAGAAGGGGAAGACATTGCTCTTGGCTAGGGAGATGGCGAAGCAGCCACTCCCCGTATTCCAGGAGCTGCTGGAGGAGCTGACACGCTCTTGGGCTGACTGCCCTTACAGTGGCAGGAGCACCATCCCCGGAGCCTCCGCATTAGATTGCGATGCGATGGACAGGTTGCGTTTGCTCCACCTCGTTGAGCTGCTCATCACTACCCATCTTCACCCGTGGACATCGGCGATGCCTTCCAGATCTCCCAGTGTCGGCCCCCGCCAACGAGCACCATGGGCCAACAAACCCTCGACTCCAGCTGCAGCTGAACAAAATATGAACAAAACTATAAGCAACAGGGTGGCGACACCTGCTGTCCCTTCCTGGGGATTGCCTCCCCGGGTGGGGTTGCTGGGGGTGACATCACCCCGGGCCCGCGCGCCACAGCCTACGTGCAGTACCCCCTATCTCCAGCAGATGGCGCCATCTTACCACAGATGGGCCTCGTCTCGCTGAGGAATCCCTCCGGACGGGGCTGTCAAGCCTCGCTCGGGCGTGCTCCTACCCTTTCGCCACTAAGGGGCTCCCTTGTACCAGTAATCGATTCCCCTGAGGTGGAGATGGCAGATGCGGTGTCTCCGCTCACTCTCAGGAGCGAAAGATGGAGCACCATCGCGGCATCTCCTTGGGTTTTGAGGACGATCACCAGAGGCGATCGTCCACAGTTTGCCTCTGTTCCTCCTTGGTTTGCCTGCATAGTGAGCTCGCTGGCTTGGGGGGAGTCGGCCCGTGTTTTACAGGAGGAAATAGACTTACTAAGTGTGCAATCTGCAATCTGCATTGTCCCGCCCGATCATCCAGACATCTCAGGAAATACAAGTTCAGGATGCTTACACAAGTATCTCTGTTGCGTCTTGTACAGCAGAACGATTGGTTCACGTCCGTCGATATGAAAGACTCGTATTTCCACATTCCAATGTATCCTCCCCACAGAAAGTACCTTTGGTTCGTTTTACAGGGGCTGTGTTACAAGTACCGCATGCTTCCCTTCGGCCTCTCTCTGAGTCCCAGGGTGTTTGTACGCTGCACAGAGGTGGCGATCGCGCCACTGAGGCGGCAGGGCATTCCCCTGGCCACGTACCTGGACAACTGGCTTCTGCTCAGTCACGGCAGGATGCAGAAGTGCATACGTGTGTTCTTCTGCAATACCTGCAGGATCTGGGTTATGATATCCCATAGTGAGACATCGAGCGATGTATTATGAAAAAGAACTTGAGGATATTTGCATAACCCCGGTTCTCTGAGTAATATGAGTGAGATGTCTCACCAGACAACCCTTCTTGCCTGGGTGAGTGAGAAAAGGTGTTTATCCTGAATGAGGTGGTGACGCGTATGACATATATAGCAGGCGGGTCTGCCTGCCGCGGACGGGTAAGTTCACCAGCCAATCAGAATTGGTGTAATGAGATTAGTACTTCTATGAGGGCTGACGGAGGTGTGCATCCCCATAATGAGATATCTCACTCATATTACTCAGAGAACCGGGGTTATGCAAATAACCTCAAGTTTGGAATTTGTCAGTGGTAGATTGCAACATGTATTTTATAACTTTTCACAAAGATAAGAACGAGAATATTTGGGTTATTTATGATGAGTGTTTTAAAAATGACTCTGTTAAACATGACGGTGAGAAATACTTGATTAATATTTTTATGAAATAAGGTCAACAGAGACAAAACAGAGAAACTTGTAGTCACCTAACCCTAATTTGCATTATGCATAAGATATCAGAGACCAAACTACCGGGGGGGACGTCAGAGTATAAAACTCCAGAACTCCAAAGAACTGTAATCCTCTGCGGGTTGACGAGCGCAGAGAGAGCTTGGATACTGAGTCCAAAAGCCTACATTGGAAGTCTGGACCCGCTGGGAGTGGAGCCAATAGAGTAAGACGAAAGCTCATCAGGTCTCCAAGTCATAGCCGGTGTCTCAAATATTTATTATTTAAATTCCAAATCGGACAATAGGAATATAGGATAGATTAGTCACTGATTTTCTCATCGCCATCCTCCAATCAGTTCATTTATAGTATCATAATTAACGTAATTAAGTTAATAATTAACACATAATTAAGTTCCATACACATGTATAATCTTGTCTATCTAGTCACAAATGGAGTGATACTGAAAACCTCCCCAAACTAGACAAATATGTGTTCGAAACATAGAATGCCATCCCGGACAATTATGTGAACATGAAAAAGTATCCGCTTGGACTCCTGTCAACCTTTGGATCCACATATATATGTGAGCAGGTCTTCTTCAGGACGTACTGGATTAAAAACAAGCATCATTCACAGCTCACGGACAGCAGCTTGCAATCCTGTGTGATGATGAAGGTGACGTCTTCCAGCCCTGGTGTGCATTTGCTGTGATGTCATGAGCTTTGGGTAGTCACCGAAAGAACAAGATCGCGGGTACAAGCAGCTGAAATGAGTTTCCTCCGCAGGGTGGCTGGGCTCTCCCTTAGAGATAGGGTGAGAAGCTCTGCCATCCGGGAGGAGCTCGGAGTAGAGCCGCTGCGCCTCTGCATTGAGAGGAGCCAGATGAGGTGGCTCACGCATCTAGTCAAGATGCCTCCCGGACACCTCCCTGGTGAGGTGTTCAGGGCAAGTCCCTCCGGTATAAGGCCCCCAGGAAGACCCAGGACACACTGGAGAGACTATGTCTCATGGCTGGCCTGGGGACGCCTTGGGATCCCCCCGGAAGAGCTGGACAAAGTAACTGGGGAGAGGGAAGTCTGGGAAGGGAAGTCACTGCTTAGGTTGCTGCCCCCACAGCCCGACCCCACATATGCGGAAGAAGATGAATGGATGGATGGATGGATGGATGGATGGATAGATGGAAGATGGATGGATGGATGGAAATTACATTAATCAAATGACATTTTCGGTTTGCTGCCGTTGTTCTTCAATAGAAGGACTCAAATAGGCATTTAGAATTTTATTTGAAGATAACTTTCAACCAAATGTCTTTTTTTCAAAGTTCAAAATACATTTATATTATTGTTACATGAAGAAATGCCTCCTGGTGATTTCTTTTATTTGGGAAAGGGGTCCAAATGGCTCTTTGAGTGATAAAAGTTGCCAGCCTCTGCTTTTGGGTAAGGGATGATCCTGCAGTTATTTTGTGTGTGTGTGTGTGTGTGTGTGTGTGTGTGTGTGTGTGTGTGTGTGTGTGTGTGGGGAGGGATTCAGGTATTCGGATCATGAGAGACCCCTACTGACAGAGACCAGAGATGTAATTAACCTTATGGCATACACTCATAGCATGCACACACATACGCCTACCTGCACAGTACACACAGACACAGACACACACAAAATAATTACAAAAACTTTTCATCAGTCCTCTTCCCTGTCAGATCACTTTTCTCTGCCTTCTTCATACATCCCTCCATGACTCTTGGAGTTGCAGGGTCCAACTATTTCTCTCTCTTTCTCCCTTTTTTCAATCTCTTGTTGTTGCTAGTCAATTTGAGTTTTTGCCTCATTCAGTCCTTTTTAACTTTTTTAATTCCAAGTTTTTTTTGTTAAATGTGCCAAAGAGTATAAATGTAATGAACAATTTTTATTTGGAATGATGGATTGTAAGGATTCCATTTAAGGTACTAGCATGACCACAACTAGCATTAAAGCCACATGACAATCTAAATTCAATTAAATATACACTCCTCAAAAAAATAAAAGGGACCACTTTACTTAGACAGGGAACACATAAAACACATATCCCAGATCCTGATGAATTTAGTGTAGGTGAAAAAAAAATCTAGTGGAAAAGAAAACACAAACTATTAACCCAATTGAGGACTGGGTTTAGAATCATTACAAAAGGTAATAAATTGCGATTACATACTTGTGTAGCTTATTTGATCTAACGGCTCAGCAGTATATATGGGCCCCATATGCCTGTATGCACTCCTTACAACATCAGTCCAATCCAAAAAGTCCTCCAATTAAAAAACAACCATATAGGTCATTTTTTCATGCACTGAAATACAACCTACTATCTTGGTCAGATGCTGGAGCATGTCGTAACAATCTAGCACTATGCATCGCATACAATACCGCAAATTGGGTGAGAAGAGAGAAAATAAAACATCCGGGAAATTGTCAAAATAAAAGGTCCTGTATTTAAAGCGATCATTTTCAACAGGTCCTAAGTCTTGTGAGGGTCATCCCGCAATCATTTTAGATAAGTGCGAAGAAAGACTCATCATCAAAGTGCATTATTTATGACGTGTCATATCCTTTTGAGAAGGATATTAAAAAAAAGACATAGCATAAAAGCAATTTCAGAAGCAACAGGAGTGAATAGTTAGTCACTGAATTTACTCAAATTATTACTTACAGTGTTTAATGTGGTTTTGATCTACATAACTACAAAGTGGTAATATCGCGCGGAAAATCGTATGGAAAATCGTATGTCGTATGATTTTCAGCGTCCTGCTGGAACTGCACAAGCGCCGACGCAGCCAGTGTACTTTGCTGGATGGCAGAAACAGACCGAAAGCCATGGCTGCAATGCAAATACATTTAGTGTATCTTCGGGGTTACAAGCACCGCCGCTGGTGGACCAAGGTACGACATGGACCCTCTGTATAAGAAATATAAATGTTAATATATGACTGTTACCGGTCACCAAATTCAGTTTTAACACCACATTAGGTGAGAACATAGTTGCATAAATTTGAAATGTGACGTTGGTTTATCTCGAGAAGACTGATTTTAAGATTTTGATCCACCATTTCGGTGATTGGTATGGCACGTCTCCATAGCTGTTAAGTCAGTAGGAACAGCAAGCAAACAGCCACATTTGAGTTCTTATGGTTTGCTGTCAACTTTATTCCTTCAAAAGAAGAAAAACCTTAATCTGGTGTTCACCATGCACCACATCTCCTCGCTACTACAGGAGGAGCCATGGCGAGCTGCTGCCGGTGCCGCCTGATACCGGTGTCACCTGTCGAACACAATAAATTAGACAACAGATCCAAACATAAGCCAATGTGTTATACCAATGCCACTCTGTCTTTTGTCGTGAAGACATCAGCGTGCTCCCATTGAATCCCATTTGCCCCAGTGTTCTGTTTGTCCATTCATTTATGTATCAACGGCGGAAATGTTACCTAGATTACGTGACACCACGTGACAAGTGTTTGAGTTTGACACTGAAAATAAGGCTTTTTGAAGTGCTTTAATAATATTTCTAATCCTACATATTTAAAACAAAGCCACATTGATTATCATTTTTAACTTAACAACAGACATTATACTCAGCTATATAAACTGTGTACTTTGTTCTGATCCATAACAACTCAAACTTTATGAACGCCTTTGTGGCATTTGCCTGCAGTTACATATTTATACCAGTATGTGGCATAATAATCCAGTTGTTGGATATTGCACCTAGAGAGTGAAAAAGGAGTTAAGAGAGTAATACATGGTGTTTGGAATACGCTGACTGATTGTCTTTTTTCCGACTAATTACTACACTACACAACATATTGGCGACGAGGGTGGCTCTATATGGGATTTCACCACCTCCGGCATTTTTGCAAAGCCCAGGTGAGACTACAGTTCCTTTTGAGATGTGGCTGTGCATGTTTGAAACTACGTGCTGACTAACAAAATGGAGGATAAGAGGAAACCTGCATTTTTTATTCACATGGTCGGCACGGAAGCACAGCGTATTTTTTACACTCTGCCAGTGACTGATGAGTCCTACGATGATGCATTGAAGGCTTTAAAGGATTTTTTTTGTTCCAAAGATGAACATCATTGCAGAACGGAATAAATTTCGGCAGAAAGCAACACGACCAGGTGAATCTACGGCCCAGTACGAAGCGGCCCTGCAGGAGCTCGTCGTGACATGTGAATTTGGAGCTTTATCTATCGATATGATTCAGGACCAAACTGTGGAGAAGATGTCAAATGCGTGCATCAGGCAGCGTCTGCCGCTAGAGGATACGCTAACGCTGGATAAAACGTTGAAGATTTCTGCTCAGATCTAGAATGCGGCTGCTGAAGCCATAAGCTATAGCTTCCTCAGGTGAAGGCGTTGACGATGTTGTTGGCATGGTATGTGGAACGGCTTTTTGTGAGGGGAAACAGAAGCAGCAAAAATACTCCAGTTCTCATTCCAGACCAAAACAGGCTGTTGCTCTCTCCAATGGACTAAAGGTGGCTGGTAAAACCTGCGACAGATGTAGATCGTTAGCACATGTTGCAAACCATTCCAAGTGCCCAGCTAAATCCGTTGCACACTGTATAATAAGCACGGACATTTTGCTAGGGTGTGCAAAAGCAGAGGTACTTCTTGCAGAGTGGGAGAAGTTTCCAGCAAAAATGTTACAGTGCTATTGGTGGATGAGAACGATGTCAATACAAGGAACAGTAAATCGTCACACAGCGTTTCCTTGGAGGCTGTTGGTGGTTCTTTGATTACTGCTGATCTGATTGTGGATACTGGCTCAGCTGTTTCCATTATCCCAGAGCACATAATGTATATAAGACCATACAGCTCTCCTGAAACCTAGAAAAAAACTGGCTATGAAAGAACCAATTACTGTTCTTGGCTGTTTGGAGCTGTTGGTAAAATTTCAGACAAACTGCGCATCTGAGTACATTCATATTGTTCCCACAGGTACACCTATTTTAGGCATTGCTCTTTTTACTGCTCTGCAACTAGAGATCAGAGATGGCCTGGTCACTACTAAAAATACTTCTACTTGCCCAGTAGAGTACAGAGCGGCTGTAACTGAAAATTTAGGCATTGGAACAATTTCCGGTAAATTGGAACAATTTTGTGGTAAAACCAGAAATACTGCCTATACAGCAGAAATTACGTTGTCTGCCCTTTGCCATACGTGATGCAGTATCTCAGGAACTAAAGAGACTGGAGAAGGATGGTGTGATCAAGAGAATAGACTCTTCCCCATGGGTGTCACCCACAATTGTGATGGTGAACCGAAAGTCGGGACGGCTCAGGATATGCCCAGACTCGAGTGAACTGAACAAGGCTGTAGTGGTGGACAGCCACCCACTGCTGCATATAGAGGAAGTGTTTCATGAGCTACGTGGAGTGAAGATATTCTCCTCTATTGACTTTCAAAATGCATATCATCAGGTGCCTCTTCATCCAGATAGATCTTACTGGTTTTATTACATGAGGGACTTTTTCGTTTCACTAAGGTGCCTTTTGGACTAGCATCTGCACCTAGTGCATTCCAGAGGATGATGTCCCAGATTCTCACTGGTTTGGAGGGGGTACAGTGTTACTTGGACGATATAATTGTGTATGCTGACACTTCTACACTGCATGAGATAGGACTCAAAGCCATGCTGCAACGTCTGAATGACAGTAAACTGGAATTAAATGTGGAGAAGTGCTTGTTCAGAAAAAATGAACTTTCGTTTTTGGGCCATGTTGTTTCAGGCATCCGTCCAAACCCTGACCATGTTACTGCCATTACAGTTGCTCCTCCGCCGCGTGATGCTACGGCCCTCTTTCCTGGGCCTCACCGGTTGGTATTCCAAGTTCATTCCCTGTTATGCATCTGTTGTCGAACCTCGTCGTGTTCTGCTTAGAGGAAATACTTCATTTACGTGGACTGATGCTGCCCAAGTAGCTTTTTCCTGTGTGAAAGAACTGACGTTGTTTGACCCTGCTCTCCCCACTCTGGTTACTACTGACGCCTGCGATTATGGAATTGGTGCAGTGCTCACTCAGCTGCATGGTGAATCTGAAAGAACTGCTGCATTCGCGTCCAGGTCCCTCTGAGATTATGAGAGGTATTACTCCATAATTGAGAAAGAGGCTCTGGCATGTGTGTGGTTGACTGAACATTGACGCATGTATCCCTGGGTAAGGCCTTTCACCCTGCGAACGGACCATAGCCCTCTTACCACCCTGCTGTCCAACAAAGGCTTTGGAACAGCAGGTATGAGGATTTCAAAGTGGTCTGCTCGCTTAATGTGCTTCAACTATACAGTGGAATACAAGCCTGGTTGAGAAAATGTAGTATCAGATTGCTTGTCACGTTAGTCCCTGTCGCTTCTAATCCACAGGAACTGGAGGAGGACAAAATTGCGATGGTGACTATTGAACTGACAGCTGTTACTATTGAACAGCTACAAAGTGCCTACAAAGATTGTCCAGTACTGCAGCAAGTGCTCAATCATCAGCAAATGGCTGGCCTCGTGCAGCCAAAGGCCTTGATCCTGCCCTTTTACCGGATACAGAACGAACTGCTGAGCTGGATGAGGTTCTCACAGAGTAGTGATTCCTTTAGCTTTGCGACCACGTCTCACTGAGTTAGCCCAAGGTATAGTCAGGACTAAACAAAGACTGAGAGAGCTTTATTCATGGCTGCTATTAGATCTTGTACTACTTGTTCCCAGCATGATAAGACAGCTAGAACTAGAACTGCTCCACTGCAACCAGTACCATTGCCCAATGTTGCCTGGGAAAAACTAGCCATGGATATTTTTGGACTATTTCATTCTGCTCCACCAGACTGCCGTTTTGCCATATAATATAATAATAAAGAAAGGACACTCACAGTACACGCGACCTCTTCAGGTGGTTGCTCAGAGAGGTCATGCGACCTACGACCTCTCAGATGGTAAGGTATGGAATGCTATACATTTATCTCACGCTAATTACCCTTTTCGTGTGGTGTCCTCACACAGTGATGGTGTGCAGACCGAAGACAGTTATGTGTCTCCCCAAACACTTTCACCTGCTGAACTTCCCTGAGGTGTCGCAGACAGATTCGTCTGCCTGTTTGGCTTTGAGACTTTGAGACTTGAGCTATCTGCCTATAAATGAAGATGTACTATGCATATTTCTCTGTTCATGCTAAATGAGTAAATGTGCAATTTCAGTTTGTGGTTCCAGGAATGTTATTCTTTAAAAAAGGGGGTATGTGATGCAGTTACATATTTCTACCAGCATGTGGCAGCGTTGCATGATATTCTGGTTGTTGAATATCATACCTAGAGAGTGAAAAAGAAGGATTGAAAAAAGTAAAATGTCGTGTTTTGAATACGCTGACTGATTGTCTTTTTTCCTACTAATTACTATCCACTACACAACAGCCTTTACATGTAACCACACCCATCTTGAGAAAGTCCCATATTTCTAATCTGAGCCATAGTCCTGATTAGTTTTCTTTAATGCACCTGGTCTGGTTGTACACCAAAAAATGTACCAATAACAGGTCCCAAAAACCACAATCATCCACATGTTAATGAAAACTTTTATAAATGGCTCCTGCTTTGGACTATTGACCCTTGAACCTCGATTTAAGAGTTTATACACTGATTTTACAAATGGCTCTTTGACTCTTAACCTGGGCAAGGCTGTGTCCATGAAAGGTGGAAATCAAAACTTTGTCAACCCTAACCCTAATCCTACCCCTAACCATACCCCATATCCCTACCCTATTTATATAAAACATTTTGTTTACAGTTACAGGGGATTACAATGGCGTAAACTGGTCCAAAGTGAGAAGAATGAATATGCGTAGGTCAGTCATCAATATCTTAAACACATTTGGCCAGTAAATACCCATGAAAACATGATTGTTCTGATTTTATCCAAGTTGACCCTGAAATCGGTGTGAGGTATCCATCCATCCATCCATCCATCTTCTTCCGCTTATCCGGGGTCGGGTCGCGGGGGCAGCAGCCTAAGCAGGGAAGCCCAGACTTCCCTCTCACCAGCTACTTCGTCCAGCTCTTCCGGGGGGATCCCGAGACGTTCCCAGGCCAGCCGAGAGACATAGTCCCTCCAGCGTGTCCTGGGTCTTCCCAGGGGCCTCCTACTGGAGGGACGTGCCCTGAACGCCTCACCAGGGAGGAGTCCAGGAGGCATCCTTACTAGGTGCCCGAGCCACCTCATCTGACTCCTCTCAATGCGGAGGAGCAGCGGCTCTACTCCGAGCTCCTCCCGGATAGCAGCGCTTCTCACCCTATCTCTAAGGGAGAGCCCAGCCACCCTGCGGAGGAAACTCATTTCGGCCGCTTGTACCCAGGATCTCGTTCTTTCGGTCACTACCCAGAGCTCATGACCATAGGTGAGGGTAGGAACGAAGATCGACCGGTAAATCGAGAGCTTCGCCTTTCGGCTCAGCTCTCTCTTCACCACAACGGACCGGTGCAGAGTCCGCATTACTGCAGATGCCGCACCGATCCGCCTGTCGATCTCCCGCTCCATTCTTCCCCCACTTGTGAACAAGACCCCAAGGTACTTGAACTCCTCCATTTGGGGGAGGATCTCCTCCCCGACCCGGAGAAGGCACTCCACCTTTTTCTGGCTGAGAACCATGGCCTCAGACTTGGAGGAGCTGATTTTCATCCTGGCCGCTTCGCACTCGGTTGCGAACCGGTCCAGCGAGAGCTGGAGGTCACGGACTGATGAAGCCAACAGGACCACATCATCTGCAAAAAGCAGAGACCCAATCCTGAGGCCACCAAACTGGACCCCCTCAACACCATGGCTGCGCCTAGAAATTCTGTCCATAAAAGTTATGAACAGAATCGGTGACAAAGGGCAGCCCTGGCGGAGTCCAACCCCCACCGGAAACGAGTTCGACTTACTACCGGCGATGCGGACCAAACTCTGACACCGGTCATACAGGGAGCGGACGGCCCGTATCAGGGGGCCCGACACCCCATACTCCCGGAGAACCCCCCACAGGATTCCCCGAGGCACGCGGTCGAATGCCTTCTCCAGATCCACAAAACACATGTAGACTGGTTGGGCAAACTCCCACGCATCCTGAAGGACCCTGCTGAGGGTGTAGAGCTGGTCCACAGTTCCACGTCCAGGACGAAAACCGCACTGCTCCTCCTGAATCCGAGGTTCGACTATCCGACGGACCCTCCTCTCCAGTACCCCTGAATAGACCTTGCCAGGTAGGTTGAGGAGTGTGATCCCCCTATAGTTGGAGCACACCCTCCGGTCCCCCTTCTTAAAAAGAGGGACCACCACCCCAGTCTGCCAATCCAGTGGTACCTCCCCCGATGTCCACGCAACGTTGCAGAGTCGTGTCAATCACGACAGCCCTACAACGTCCAGAGCCCGAAAGAAACTCCGGACGGATCTCATCCACCCCCGGGGCCCTGCCACCGAGGAGTTTCTCAACAACCTCGGCTACCTCGACCCCAGAGATAAGAGAACCCGCCTCCGATTCCCCAGGCCCTGCTTCCTCACTGGAAGGTGTGTTGGTGGGATTGAGAAGGTCTTCGAAGTATTCCTTCCACCGATCCACAATGTCCCGAGTTGAGGTCAGCAGCACACCATCCCCACCGTACACAGTGTTGACAATGCACTGCTTCCCCCTCCTCAGGCGCCGGATGGTGGTCCAGAACCTTTTCGAAGCCATCTGGAAGTCGTTCTCCATGGCCTCCCCGAACTCCTCCCACACCTGGATCTTTGCCTCGGCGACCGCCGCAGCTGCACCCCGCTTGGCTCGCCGGTACCCGTCTGCTGCCTCGGGAGTCCCACACGCCAAAAAGGCCCAGTACGACTCCTTCTTCAGCTTGACGGCATCCCTCACCGCCGGTGTCTACCAGCGGGTTCGGGTGTTGCCGCCACGACAGGCACCGACCACCTTGCAGCCACAGCACCGGAAGGCCGCCTCAACAATGGAGGCACGGAACATGGTCCACTCGGACTCAATGTCCCCCACCTCCTCCGGGACATAGGTGAAGCTCTCCCGGAGGTGGGAGTTGAAGCTCCGCCTGACAGGAGATTCTGCCAGGCGTTCCCAGCAGACCCTCACCATGCGTTTGGGCCTGCCGGGCCTGTCCGGCATCCTCCCCCACCAACGAAGCCAACTTACCACCAGGTGGTGATCAGTTGACAGCTCCGCCCCTCTCTTCACCCGAGTGTCCAGAACATGCGGCCGCAAGTCCGAGGACACGACTACAAAGTCGATCATCGAACTGCGGCCCAGGGTGTCCTGGTGCCAAGTGCACATATGGACACCCTTATGTCTGAACATGGTGTTCGTTATGGACAATCTGTGCCGAGCACAGAAGTCCAACAACAGAACACCACTCGAGTTCAGATCAGGTGGGCCATTCCTCCCAATCACGCCCCTCCAGGTCTCACTGTCACTGCCGACGTGAGCATTGAAGTCACCCAGGAGGACGAGGGAACCCCCAGAAGGAGCACTCTCTAGTACTCCCTCTAGGGACTCCAAAAAGGGTGGATACGCTGAACTGCTGTTGGGGCCGTAGGCACAAACAACAGTCAGGATCCGTCCCCCCACCCGAAGGTGGAGGGAGGCTACCCTCTCGCCCACCGGGGTAAACTCCAACATATAGGCACTAAGCCGGGGGGCGACAAGAATCGCCACCCCTGCCCGCCGCCTCTCCCCGTCGGCAACTCCAGAGTAGAAGAGAGTCCAACCCCTCTCAAGAAGGCTGGTTCCAGAGCCCTTGCTATGCATTGAGGTGAGGCCGACTATATCTAATCGGAACTTCTCGACCTCACGCACCAGCTCAGGCTCCTTCCCCATCAGAGAGGTGACATTCCACATCCCTAGAGCTAGCTTCTGCAGCCGGGGATCGGACCGCCAAGGTCCCCGCCTTTGGCTGCCACCCAACTCACACAGCACCCGACCCCTTTGGCCCCTCCTGCAGGTGGTGAGCCCACTGGAAGAGGGTCCCATGTCATTCCTTCGGGCTATGCCCGGCCGGACCCCATGGGCAAAGGCCCGGCCACCAGGCGCTCGCCAGCGTGCCCCACCCCCAGGCCTGGCTCCAGGAGGGGGCCCCGGTGACCCGCGTTCGGACAAGGGAGACTTGACACCAAATGTTTTATTCATCATAAGGGGTTTTATGGGCTGCGCTTTGTCTGGTCCCTCACCTAGGACCTGTTTGCCATGGGAGGCCCTACCAGGGGCATAAAGCCCCAGACAACTGAGCTCCCAGGATCATAGGGACACGCAAACCCCTCCACCACGATAAGGTGGCAGCCCAGCAGGGGCGGTGTGAGGTACTACATCGGAAAGGAGCCACCTTGCAGCAAGGTGACAATTTAAACTTTGTCGTAGGACAACAATGAAGACATCATTAGAAAGGATTCGGCCGTCCACTGTGTTAGGGCAAAACCCACAAAAAACACAATTTCACCATCTACATTATAAGACAGACGAAATTTGACCAGACTTTTCTCTTTTCCCCTATCAAAAAGTTCAGGAGAGCCTCCATGCTTCCTGTAAACTTTATATATTGTTTTTTAGACACAGGACCAGCTGATCGCGCTGTGTAAACCGGTGCTACTGCCTGGACCTAGGCCTGAAATCCCCGCGGAGCTACGTAGGAGATGCCGGGGGTGTAGAGCCGGGGCTAAGCTGAAGGCTAAATGGAGGACATATAAACCTTCGGTGCCGGCGATCATTATGGGAAATGTGAGATCATTAGGCAACAAGATGGACGAGCTAGCGGCGCTTGTAAAGACTCAAAGGGAATTCCGTGAGTGCAGCGTTATGTGTTTCACGGAGACGTGGTTTCACTCGTGTTTCCCGGATTCCAGCACTACTGTACCCGACTTCAGAACAATACGGGCGGACAGAGATGTGGAGAGGAGTGGTAAGAAGAAAGGAGGGGGGATTGCGCTGTTTGTCAATGAGAAGTGGTGCATGTTACCGTAAAGGAACGTTTCTGTAGCCCAGATATTGAACTGCTTTGTGTGGGGATGCGTCCATACTTCCTGCCTAGGGAGCTCACCTCCGCCATTGTTGTTGTTGTTTACATCCCCCCATCAGCTGATGCCGAGGCAGCATGTGAAACCATTCACTCCACTGTGTCAAAACTGCAAAACCTGCACCCAAACGCTTTCATCACTGGGGACTTTAACCATGTCACACTGGATAAAACTCCAATAGGTGAAACCTGTCCTGTCTGCCAATATTCTACCAGTTTGTAAACTGCCCCACGAGAGACAATAGACCTCCTGTATGAAAATGCAAGGGACGCATACAGTGCCAACATCCTTCCCCCACTCGGAAAATCTGATCACAACCTGTTTGTTCTGACACCAAGGTACGTTCCTCTTGTGCAGCGGCAGCCAACATCCACAAGGACAGTTAGGAGGTGGAATCAGGAGGCCCAGGAGGCACTGCAGGACTGCTTTGAGTCTACTGACTGGGACGTGCTCTGTGATCCATATGGAGGACATCAACAGCATGACCGAGACCCATCACAGAATACATCAAATTCCTGTGAACACACCACCCTGCCAGCCAGGACTGTACGCTGTTTCCCAATAACAAGCCCTTGATCACCAGTGACCTGAAAGTTCTTTCTCATCAAGAAGAAGAAGGCCTTCAGACTTGGGGGACAAGGAGGATGAGAAGGATACAGCACACTGGAAGGCAGAGCTGAGGAGGGCTAAGGACTCCTACAGGAGGAAGCTGGAGACCAAACTCCAGCAGAACAACACGAGAGACGTGTGGACTGGGATGAGGGAAATAACTGACTTCAATGTCAAAGACAGGCAGCCAGTTAACAGTTCGGACAGAGCAAATGAGCTGAACTGTTTCTTTAATAGATTTAGTTCACAGCCCTGCTGTGTCCCTTCCCTGCACACTCTGCCTTCAAACATTTAGCCACCCTCTCCCTCCTCTACCCTCCCCCACTCCACCGTGAGCCTCCCTGATCCACTCCCGCTGACTGACTACTGGCCATGTGAGGAGACAGTTGGAGAGACTCCACCAAGGCAAAGCTGCAGGCCCCGACGGTATCAGCCCTAAGGTACTGAAGACCTGTGCCAGCCAGCTGTCTACTATCCTGTGCCTCCTCTTCAACCTGAGCCTGACCCAGGAGAAGGTACCCACACTGTGGAAGACCTCCTGTCTGGTTCCTGTGCCCAAAAAGCCTGGTCCCTGGGTGACCCAAAGACTACCGACCAGTCAGCCCCCACATCTCACGTGATGAAGGTT
Source organism: Pao palembangensis (assembly GCA_015343265.1). Classification (NCBI taxonomy): domain Eukaryota; kingdom Metazoa; phylum Chordata; class Actinopteri; order Tetraodontiformes; family Tetraodontidae; genus Pao; species Pao palembangensis. Next base: position 11,295,888 of record CM027093.1, on the reverse strand, counting down.
CTGGAGAGGCTCGTCTTGGCCCACCTCCGTCCGCAGGTAAGATCTTCTCTGGACCCTCTGCAGTTTGCTTACCAGCCCTGTTTGGGGGCTGAGGATACTGTCGTCTACCTGCTGCAGAGGGCTCACTCACATCTGGATGGTGCTGGCTGCACAGTGAGAGTCACCTTCTTTGATTTCTCCAGTGCATTCAACACCATCCAGCCACTTTTACTGAGAGAGAAGCTGCAGACGATGATGGTTGGATCACCCACGGTCTCCTGGGTTACTGGATCACCTGACAGACAGGCCACAGTTTGTCCCGCCTTGGCGCTGGCTCTGTCTGATGTGGTGGTGAGTGACGTGGGAGCACCGCAGGGGACTGTGCTGTCTCCATTCCTGTTCACCCTGTACACCTCAGACTTTCAGTACAACTCTGAGTCGGCCCACTTGCAGAAGTTGTCTGATGACTCTGCAGTGGTCGGGTGTATCAGTGGTGGATGGGAGGAGGAGTACAGAACACTGGTGAGTGACTTTGTGGAGTGGTCTGGGAGGAACCACCTGCTGCTGAACGTGGACAAGACCAGGGAGATGGTGATCGACTTCAGGAAGAAGAGGACGACCACACAGCCCCTGAGCATCCTGGGAGAGGACATCGAGGTGGTGGAGGACTACAAGTACCTGGGCGTGCACACAGACAGCAGACTGAACTGGAAGACCAACACCGAGGCTGTGTACAAGAAGGGGATGAGCAGACTCTACTTCCTGAGGAAGCTGAGATCCTTCGGCGTGTGCAGCAAGATGTTGGATATTTTCTACCAGTCTGTTGTCGCCCTTTGCACTGTTCCATGCTGTAGTCTGCTGGGGAGGCAGCATCGGAGCCGGCAACACCAACAGACTGAACAAACTGATCAGAAAGACTGGCTCCGTGATTGGCTGCAATCTGGACACCATGGAAGCTGTGGTGGAGAGGAGGATGCTGAACAAACTGTTATCCATTCTGAATAACCCGGACCACCCTCTCCACCCACTTCTGGACAGGCAGCGGAGCTCCTTCTCAAACAGACTGATTCAGCTCCGCTGCCACAAAGACAGATACAGGAAATCTTTCCTGCCCAGTGCAATAACCCTATTCAACAAGTCTGTCTGACTGAGACTCACAGCCCTTTGTGCTCTGATGGGCTCCATTAGTATTTTCATGTGGCACATTGTCATAATTATTTATTGCATAGTCATACCACTCATATTGCACATTATTGTATTGTAAATATGCTGTAAATATGTTAATACTGACGATGCTGCAGGGACAAGTCAATTTCCCATGTCTGGGATAAATAAAGTACTTCTATTCTATTCTATTCTATTCTATTCTATTCTATATATAAATATTACGGAAAAAAAAACCACATTAGAACTACAAAACAAGCGGCGTGACAAACGTTTGTGTATTGCAACTCTGTACAAATTGTAGTTCTTCCGGGTTAGGGATAGGTTTGTGACATTAGGGTTTAGAAAATATCTATCTGCTCATTGTTCAACGGAAAAAGTCAAACCATATCATATATATATGTTTTTATTCTAAGAAATGTGGTTATATAAAAACATCAACTTAAACATTTCATAGTGCTTTTTCGCACTTATTTCAGTCTCTCCATTTTGCCGCGCTTAAGGGGGTGTGTTCAAAGGTGGAACTGATTCAGCAACGTTTGAAAACATAACTTTTGGGGTTTGTGACATGTTGTTTGTGTTGTTATTAAGTGACCATGTAGTTTAAAGTTTGTTAGATATAAAGTGCCTTCCTTCTGAGAAAGAGCTCCGTACAGGTCAATAAATCAGATCGAGTGATAATAGACGATGCTGCTATTGAACTTACCCTAAGAGCAATGAAACAATAGAAATTTAGAAGGTCTCTATCCCTACATGCAGCTAAGTGTAGCTTATGTAGTGGAACATCTCGGACGTCTCCCCTGGATCTCCTGTGTTCCAAACAAGTGGGAAGAAGAGGCACCTCTCCAACCAAATGGAGAACAGAGGTCAATAGGCCATTAACACCTCTACAGACGGATCAGCTGGATTCGAATCAAAGGTCTTGCTGGATTGAATAAACATTGTGGGCTACTTTCTTCTTCTTTTATTCCTTCTTCTTCATATAGAAATAGTATAAGCGTATAATCATGTATACATATATATGTATATGAATTCACAAACAGAGTTCCTGCAACAATGTCCTGCATTCCTATCTGTGACTTTTATGACTGATGAAAAGATTAATTCTGACGGTTCTGGTTGGCGTCATCGGTAACGTATCGCGTCATTTCCTGTTTCTGCTCCGTCCTACTCGTTCACTTCTCCTGGTGTTTGCTACGGTGGATTTACTGTTCTTAATTATTTGTTGCTTTTTGTTTATCCTGTTTAATAGTACACAAGCACCTTGGTGAAAGTTTAGTAACTGCACGATCTTTTGGTTTCTATACTTTGCTCTCTGTCTATTTCGTTCCGCGCAGCTGCGCTCACTGCTAGCATGGCTAACCTCGCTTCTCCCACTGTTTCTCCTCCGGTGTTCTGCAAAGTGTGTGAAATGTTTAGTTACTCCTCTGCCTCCCTTACTGAGAGTCAAGCGTGTAGAAAGTGTAGCTTATTTATAGCTCTAGAGGCGAGGCTTAGCGAGCTTGAGGCGAGACTCCGCACACAAGATAGCAACTTAGCCACTGTAGCTAGCCAGCACCAGTTAGCCTGTGCGGACCAGCCCAGTTCAGCTACTGTTAGCTGTTCCCCCGCAGCCTCCGAGCAGCCGGGTAGTCAGGGTGGTTGGGTGGCGGTTCGAAGGAAGCGTAGTCTGAAAGCGTCTGTGGTTCACTACCAAACGCTTGGCGTCGCGAAAAACCGCTTTCTCCCCACTCAGACGCACTCCACTGGAGAAACCGGACCCTGGTTATTGGCTACTCTATTTCGCCACGTGAAGCCGACACCAGAGAGACCATAGTTAAATGTATCCCGGGCTGAGCGGCTATTATAGAGGAAACTTAAAGCAGCTGGTGAAAGATAAGCCAGTCACAGCAAAATTATCATTCACGCCGGCGTTAACGACGCGCTCGCCGCGCCAGTCGGAGATTGGCTAAAGTTAATATGGAGTCGGTGGCACCGCTAAAACGGTATGTCGGACTGAAGCGTTTCTTGTCCTCCCGATCTGGCCAGTGATGACATGTTTAGTTTGATGTCATCGCCTCCGTCGCTGGTTGTCGCGGTGGTGTCCAGAAAATAACGGCCTTTATAGATAATTGGGAGACTTTTTAGAAAACTCAATACCTTTAGCAGAGACCGCATCTATCCCACCCCGGGTGGTGCAGCTTTATTTCCTAGCAATATAGCAAAAGTTGATTGACAACCAACCTTCTGACAACCCAGGGTGGAGGCCAGGAGGCAGAGTCGCTGTCCCACACGCTTCTTCTGCTGCTTCTGGTAAAACTGCCGCTCAACAAAAAATAAAAAATAACAATAAAACTAAAAACGCCACAGTAACACGACATCTAAGTTTAATAATACAATAGCTGAAAATAGTACCCTCGCCCTCCCATAGTTCATCTAGTAAAATAAGTCTAGAGGTGAATAATAATAATAACCTTATGTAATGGCTACAGCAGTAAACACTCAGAAACAAATAGAACAGTTAGATGTGGTCTGTTGAACATACGATCTCTACGGCCCAAATCTCTAGTTAATGAGATTTAGTAACAGATCATCTGTCTGATATTTTTCTTTTTCTCACGGAGACTTGGTTGCAGGATGAAGAATATGTTAGTTTAAAAATGAAGCAACCCATCAAGTCATATTACCATCATGCCTCAAGTGCAGGGCAGAGGAGGTGGAGGGCAGCACCCACCGCCTCCAGCCTTCAAGTCAATCCCAAACCTAAAGTTACCTGTAGTTTGAAAGTCTCACTTCAGCCTCTTTCTCACCACAATCAAGTCAGAAAAGCCAGTTTTTTATACAGGTGTATCGCCACCTGCAGCTGGTTACACACAATACCCTGAAGTGAGTTTTCTGTGATTTCCTGTCTAGTTTAGTGGTCAGTACAAATAAAGTCATTATAGTAAGTGATTTTTAATATCCATAGGATGATGATACTGGACAGTCTTAAGATCTACAAGTTAACTCACCTTGGATAGATGCAGGTTTCTTCAGTTAGTAAAATGAACCGACGACTGTCATAATCACACCCTGACTCTGCTCCTCACCTATGGTCTAGAAACTGAGAACCTGGTAGTTGTTCCCAAACCCCCTCCTCTCAGACCCTACCACTTATAACCTTTTGACTTTGCCCCAGCAGCCCGAGTGTTACGACAGGAAGGTTTACTGGCAGCAGGTGTCTCTGAAGATACTAGAGACAGATTTAGAAGGAAATTGCAGCGGTGCCCCCTCTAGCGCCTCCTACTGGTGCAACAGGATCATTCTGATCTAAATGTTACTCCTGCAGATATTGACTGCTTTGTCAATGTCACTGCAGCTACACTGCGATAGTTTTAGATTCGCTGTTCTGCACTGAAGAGAAGGTTCACACACCATAGAAGACTGGCTCGTGGTATAAATACATATATCCCAATCCTTAAGCAGGCATCAAGACGGATGGCAGGAAGTGGTATTCAGCCAGACTGCTGATCTCTAAAGCGCCTGGAAAGAAAGCTTACTAACATATAAAAGGCCTCCCGTAGCCAGAACAGCTATCACACTTCATTAATAGATGTAAACAAGAACAACCCGCGTTTTCTGTTTAACACCATAGCCAGGTTGACAAAGAGTCACAGCTCGGTTGAGTCTTCTATTCCTGCAGCTCTTAGCAGTGAAGACTTTATGAGTTTCTTCACCACTAAAATCACTAACATTAGAGAAAAGATCATCAAGGTCAGCCCACGAAAACTGATGAGCTGCCTGTTTGCAACTCCATCTAGCCTGATCCACCTTCTGACAGCTTCCCTGCCCATAGATCTCCTGAGCTGACCTCCATTAATGGATCTAAAGCAACCACATGTCTCCTGGACCCCATCCCAACTAAGCTACGATGTCTTTCCAATTGGGGCGTCAGTATTAGATCAGATCAACTTATCTTTGACAACAGGTTATAAAATTCTCAGGCATTTTAAAACTGGGCGTTATCAGACCTTTACTTAAAAACTCTCACTTGACCCAGGCAACGAAGAAATTATAGATCGATATCCAACCCCCATTCATCTCTAAGATACTTGAGAGGCTGGTTGTCGTCAGCTAACCGTATCACCTAAACAGGAATAGTCTATTTAGCAGCTCAGTCTGGTTTCAGGAGTCATCACAGCACAGAAACAGCACTGGTTAAAGTCACTAATGACCCCTATGGCATCAGACCGTGGACTTATTTCCATTGGTTTTACTGGACCTCAGTGCTGCCTTTGACACTGTAGATCACAGCATTTTATTGCCAAAGGCTGCCAAATACGAGATTAGGATCACAGGACAGCTCTAGACTGGTTTAAATTCATCTATCAGATCGATTTCATTTTGTTCATGCCAATGATGTTTCCTCCGAGTAGCCAAAGGTTCATCGGGTGTTCCACAGGGTTCAGTGCTTGGGCCAACTCTGTTCACTCTTTACATGCTCCCTCTAGGAATATAATTCAGAAACACGGCATATAAATTTTCATTGCTATGCCGACAATACGCAGCGTTGTATCTATCCATGAAATCTGATGAAATGAGCTATTAGCCAGACTCCAGGCATGTCTCAAAGACATAAAAGACTGATGACCCCACCCCCCCTTCTTTAAACTCAGACAAAACTGAAGTCATTGTTTCGAGCTAAACATCTGAGGACTAGATATCAGATAGCATTCTCTCCTTGGATGGCATTACTTTGTCCCTCCAGTACGGCTGCAAGGAACCTGGGAGTTATTCTTGACCAGGACATGTCATTTCTCCCTTGCTATTAAACAGGTTTCTAGGACCGCTTTTCACCGTAATATTGCCAAGATCAGGAGCATCCTGTCACAGAGTGATGCTGAAAAACTGGTCCACGCTTTGTTACCTCTAGACTGACTACTGCAACTCATTACTGTCAGGTGTCCAAATTATTCCATTAAAAACTCTGCAGCTGATGGGCACAGAACGCTGTAGCCAGAGAGCTCCTGACAGGAATCAGCAATCTACAGGAGCATATCTCTCCAGTTTTAGGGGCCTCTTCACTGGCTTCCAGGAAATTCAGAATAGACTTTAAGATTCTCCTTCAACATATAAAAGCCCAATGGATCATTCCATCATACCTGCAGGATCTCATGTTCAAAGATATACCTAAAAGAACACTCAGACTGGCTGAGAGGCTTTACTTGTAGTTCCTAGAATTCATCAAAGGAAAGACTGGGAGGACGTAGCTTTTAGCTATCGGCAGCTTTTACTGTGGAACCAGTTACTCAACCCAATATCCAAGAGGCAGACACTATGTTCAGCCTTAAGATCAAACTAAAACCTTTCTGTTCACTAAAGCATATAGCTAGCCTCAAACCAAGTGTGTAGGGCTGACAGATCTAGTTTTAGTCAGTTTTCACAGTTATAGCTAGAATAGGCTCATCAGACTCTTTATTTCAATTTTTAGCACAGCTATGCTATAGGCCTACGCTGTTGTGACAAACACATGATCCACTGAGCAGTTCCTCACTTCCTCAACACCAACCACCCCTCACGTCCTCCTTTCTTTCTTTCTTTCTCCTCCTTTATTTTATCTGGGGCCTAGTCTTCTTGTCGTTCTGTGTGTCTCTTTGCAGGTTTTCCGTCTCCAGGCTTTCAAAGGTACGCCGGACTTTAGCCTATGCAGTAAACTCAGGGTCCGTCGGCACCTGCTCATACTGTTCATCTCTCTTTTATAAACAACCTGCTATGCTGTATTATGTGTATATGTCTGATATGTTTTGTATTTCTATGATTGTATTTTGTCTGTATTTCTTTTGGTTTTATGATTGTATCTGGTTCTCCCTCTCTCTCTTTTTTATTCTCTCTGTCCTGTCTCCCTTTATTCTCCTTAATTAGCCAACTTTCAAAGCAGGATGGTTCCTCCCCTGTAGCCTGGTCCTGCTCAAGGTTTCTTCCTGTTAAAAGGAGTTTTTCCTTGCCACTGTGCTTACCTGGGGGTTCAGGCTCTGGGTTTCACTTAAAGATTTAGAGACAATTTTATTGGTAAAAAGGTGCTATATAAATAAAATTGAATTGAATTGAATTGATGAATGCCAGCCCCCTCTTGGTCAAACAGTAGGGAGTGAAAGCTGAATAACATTTTCTGGAAAGTATAATATAATTATAAAGTATATATAATTTCATCAAAGTAAATTATAACCTGGCTAATATTGTTCTTCAGGGATTAGCAAAATATTGATGTGTTTCCTGTGTTTGTAGCAGTTCGTATAGCCAAGTTGAGAATTTGGAGGTTAAAAGTTATTCTCTGTCATGGAACCAACAGTGCCACCAGAATCTGAGAGGGTAACGGTTCAAGCCTTTTATTTGTCACACTCAGCATGTGTTGTGTTGTTAATTTTACTATCGTCACTCGAGATACCATGTGTATTGTATACCAATCTTAAGACTGACATTGTTAGGGTCCGGCTTGCCGGCCCTTTAAGAGATACGTGGGTTGCCCTGCTTTCCCCTGCAGAGGGCGCGGGTTCCCAGGATCCAGCAGGGACCGCACACCTGTCGCTGATCACCTCATCAGTAACAGATATAGGGAAGCTGCCAGCTGGTCCCAGTGCTGGATCATTTTCATTGTGTGTGCCTGTCACTGTGTCATTGTGTCTCTGTGTTGGTTGCAGAGTTTTCAGTTTCTTTTCGCTCTTCGCGCCCTTAAGGAAGCGAATCTTCTATTTTCTCGTACAATCTAATAAAGGGTTGTTTTTGTTTTTTTTCAGATAATTCCTCGTCTGCGTTTGGGTCTCACCAAACCATAACATAGTTATATATGTTATATATGTTAAAATTCCAACGGAGTCTGAAGACCTCATTCCATGAAAAGGAAAAATTTGAATATTCATAAGGGTGGCAGAAAACTATAAAAACTTAGGAGTCTTTTGTCCGAGGCTTTTGTCTCTGTCGTGGCTTTTTTACCTTTTTGTCTCTTTTTGCTTTTTGTCTCTTTCACGTTATCTGTGTTTTGTCCTTTTGTTATTTTTCCAAGTCAGTTTTTGAAGTGAGATACTTTTTGTTTAATTTCCATAAGAGCTTAATGTAGAACTCCGATGGAAATTATTTGCTTAAGTCGCTATCGCATTGCATCCTAAAGAGCATATCCCAAAACTATTTTTGTAAGTTTTGAGAATTTTACTCTGAGATCAAATCCGTGGTGGCCACACGGTTTGTCAAATTGAGTTTGAAATCTGAGACCAGTAGACCTTCAGACGTATTTCCGCCTCATATCCAAGCCCTCATATCCAAGCCCATATGTATGTCTGAGATTTGGCAATGGAATTATAGTGTATGTCAGTAGTAATAAATTTAAAATCATCGAGGCAATTCTCGTTTCTTTCAACAGTTCAGTAGTGATATATTTAGATCAAATAAATCATTAAAAACCATGGAGAGAATACTATGATTTTTTTTTTTTCTTTACTAGTAGTGGTTTCTGTTAATGGTTGTGACTGATGCTAAATTTGAACTGATTGGTGCTCCTTGGTCACCAGTCCTGATTGAGGGGGCCGAAAATGCACTTTGCCACTTTGAGTGCTCTCAATTGGGGTGGTGTTGTCCCAAAGGAGTTCTAAGGATCAGAGGGTCCTTTTTCTCCAGAAAGCTGCCGGATGTCGACCCGTCCAGGAAAGCGCAAGCAGGGAACCCATCCTACCAGCATCCTGCTTTTTTTTCTGTCAAAGCAGTCTGGGATATTGGAGAGGTCTGTCCCAGGGCCCAGCAGCAAGTCCCTGACCCTGGTTCCAGCCCAAACATCGCTGCCTTTCAAGGCTCCGCTGTATTGTAAGTGTAATATACTGGTGGATGCTTTATTTTGTGTGTGTTTATTTTGTGTGTTTTAGTTTCTTTCTGGTAGTTTGCCATTAGTTTTACTTCTTGTGTTTTGGACTAATTGTGCACACCTGAATTCAATCTAATCAGTGGCATTATTTAAGGCTGGGTTACTTGTGGCCTTGCTAGAGTGGTGTTGTTCTCCAGCCGTCTCCTCTTGGATTACTTCATGTTTCGTGTGTTCCTTGTGGCTGTTCGCAGATTTTTTTTCCTTATGGATTTTGTTTGTAAGACTGTTTCTGGCATGGCTAGTGATTTTGGTTAAAACTCTGGCTTATCTAGCTTTTTGCTTTTTTTTTTTTGTAAGACTGTTTCTAGCGGCTAAAAACGAAAACGAGTTGTTGTTGTATTGCACCATCCGCAATGACTTTGCGTACACAATGCTTCAGACCTGATGAGATTTGATCGAATCAAAATTCGTCACGTCCAGATTGGAAAATGCTGAGCCTTGTCTGAAAATAGAAAAGTAATGATTCATAAATGAGGATGTCTTTTTTATATCAATATTTTTTTCTGTCTGTAGACATATTCTGTCAATCAATCCTGTTGCTGCTGCCAGAATGCCGTGTCTACATGCATCAGTGTGCTTTGTATGTGACCCTAAAAAATCATCTCCTACTGCTTTCCCGCTCTGTATAATCGGCCCCTCGCCTTTTTCTTGTAGCCCTCAGCCCGTTCCACTGAACAGTTCAACCTGTTTTGACTAATTTCTGTATACAGTATGTGTATTTTTACACAATACATAACCGTGACGTCAATAAAACATGATGTCACAGCTGCCGGTCTGCCACTAGTGTTTTTCCGCTCCACACCGCTCTGCCTGCGCCACACCTACCAATGTGCCGTACCTGCAGCTTGTTTACCACAATCAGCGCAATAGGCGGCCCCGGATTTGACTGGCTCAGTACCAGATTTCAGCGTCCATATCATGCGAGACATTCCAGCGTTGCTTTCCCTGCCCGCCTGCCTGCTCCGCCTGCCCGTGATCGACTCAGCTCGGTCACGCCCAGATCGGCGTGTGCTTGAATGCTGCTCGCCTGCGGCATACTACAGCTATTAACTTAGCAAAGCTATGCAACAGTTTACCCTGCTTTCTGCTGTGTTAATCAATAAAACTGAGTTCTTATCATCCAGTTGTGCTGTACTTGGGTCCTTCTAAGAACCAGACAACTGATATCTTTTTTTTTCTTTTCCCCACCCCCACTTTCCTCAATCAAATGGTGCTCTCAAACTTTATAAAGAGGGTGACATAACGATAAAAATATTTGATTAAAAATGATATTGCAGCTGAATGAAAAAAGAATTTGCTTTTGCTCCACATTATTTATGGCCTCCCAATAGATGGTGAGCAGATAAAGAGTCTTGTTGATAATGTTACAATTGGTTTGGTACTATTTAGAAAATGTAAAATTATTAGTGATATTAATGAGGAAAAAGCATCCATGTTTCCTCTTCTTACTTCATCTCTTCCTCCTCTGCCTTTCACTTATTGTCTTCTTTCCTATCATTCCTTTTTTGTTTTTTGTTCCTTCCTCATTTTCCTGAATTTAATTAGCCTGAGGTTAGCTGCTCCTATGCATTACCACACAGACACGCACCCGCACAGGCACACACACACACACACACACACACACACACACACACACACACACACATCCACGTAAAGTTGGAAAAACCATCTTTAAACAGAGGTGGTGGACTAAGGCACTTTCTGTCACCCACGTACAATGCAGTTTCCCACTCTTCACAGCATTCCAAAACACATTCAATGCTTGTTTGACCAGACCTGAGACTCATTAACATGTGACCCAACAGACAAAGGGAAGCACCCCAATCGAAACTGAATGAACGACCCCTGCCAACCACCCTGCTAAGGACTCTCAGGTGACCACCTGGCCACACATGCCAATGGTCCACAGGGCTATATTTTCAAGCTCTGCCCCAGCAAACTTAGGAATTAGAACTGAAGAAGCTCTCTGGAGAGAGGGCGAAACGTTTTCAAGGAAACCTTTCAGTCCAGTTGACACAGAGAGATCTACTTTGGACACACACACACACACACACACACACACACACACACACACACTTAAAAAGGTGTATGTACTGTATACTGTATGAATTTATGTTTGTGCGTGTGTTGTGACAAGCAGAATTGGTTCTTCTACTTAACTCCTATAGGAGATATGTTTATTCCTTCCATCTTTATGTCCAGTGTAAGTGTGCATAGGTATGTGTTTTTGTGCATGCATGTGTAGAAGGCAGCCCCCAGGCAGTTCTTGTGTCCTGTGACATATGCAGTGACACAAAAAAATGCAAGAGTTACACATGCATGCATGCACACACAAATAAACATTACAAATACGTAATGACCAGCTCCACTTCTGTAAAAAAGAAGCCTGGATTTATCCTCCAATTCAATTCATTTTTAATTTCATTTTTCTGTCAGTGAGAAAAAGTGATTTTTTTGTGACAGACTGCTGCGGGTAGGAGAGAAATGAAAGTGATCTCCATGCTCAAGCAGTGATCTTGCTCTTTAATGGCTGCTCTTTGCTTCTAGAAATGGAGCTGTGAGACAAATGACTCTGTGTACACATCAAATACTACCACATGTGATTTTTTTGGTTTCATTTTTTCATAGTAGTAGGTTTCCTTCATGTCAGCATGTACACATATGTTATATGTACTTAAATACATGTCTAAATAAGAGTAGTGTGGCCAGAAAGTGTTAAAGGTTCCATATTATACTGTTTTTCATTTATTTCACACAGCTGTCAAAGGTCAAAAACACTGCTGTTGAAATATATTGCCGCAAACCCATCCCTTGTCCCAAATTTCAGCTATCTAGAAGTGGCTCAAGTGTGCTCCACTTTCCATGTCTGGGCCTATAAAGACTGAGGAGCTCCTTCTGCCAACATCTGCCTTGCCTGCTACATATCCCTTTGCAGCCTGCAAGAGAGGGGCATATCCCATCAAGTGTAGGGGGCATGGTCTTCCATTCACTATACCTGCTTCTGAAACACACCAAATAACCCCGAAGTTCCTGCAGTGGAAAGGCATCTACAGATTAAGAATTGGTTAGGGTTCCCTTCAAGTAGCCGTTATAGTGGGCATAACATAGTAGTGATGTAACTACATGCCGTGTTCCACCCATTCGACAGGTTACGCCCCTTTATTGCAGGCCACAGACAGAGCCATCTTGCTACATTCCCCTCTCAGGCATATACTGTATGTGTGGGGACAAAGCGGGTGGGCTACAAGAGATGATGCAGGACTTGTTGATGCAGGACAAGTCTTAACTAAATTTTAGAAAAAATTAGACAAGGGTTGTAATGAACGGAAGATGATAAGACCATTGTGCAAACCCAATAGGGTGTTGCGGACCTAATTACAATCACAGTAGGGTTCCTGTACACTGATAGTGGTTGATAAAGTTAATAATAAACATTAAAAATTAAAAATGCAATACGGTCCTCACTGGACCACATGTACATTGCCCTGGAGTGAATAAACATTTCAGGCACCATAGGATCTAAGCCACCAAGCACAAACGGCAGACGAGGGCTCTATTGTAATATTTTATTATTATTACCTCTGCCAAAGGAGGATGTCATGTAAGGGCTGAGATTTATGTCTGTTAATCTATATTTATATTTTAGCAAATAACTTGAAAAGTTATGCAAGAATTTAAATAAAATTTTCAGGAAAAGCTCATAACTGGCCCAGTAACATTTTGGTGATGTTCTGGATTCCAGAGGGACTTTGACCTTTGATCTTCAAAAGATCAAAGCCAATGGGCTTTGATTATAAATCAACACTGTTATGTAACCTATATATGCTTGACCTTAAGGGCCTTTTCACATTGTACTGCAAAGTGAAACCATTTATTGTGAATGTACAATAAATGTAAATAGGGGTTAAAATTTTCAATTCAGCTGAAAATGGAGTTGAAGTGCTGCATTGCACATTGGCCCTTAGTTATCAGTCTTGCGTAGAAACATGCGCAGATCTCAGGGGTTGTGGTATAAAAAGATACATCTATTATTCATGAAAATTTCGTATATGGCTAATCCCCGCGTACGACTCAGCAGGTTCCTGATAAATGCGACGGCTGAAACCGATCATCATTAACATGTTCTGCCCTTAAATAGTCATGTTTCAGGGGCTTCACCCACTGAAGTCAAATGAGAGGTGAAACCTGCGAAATGAAAATCTTTTGAGCTGGAAGTTGATGCCCTCAACTCTCGGGTGGAGGTTAAACAAGGATGCGCTGTTTGGAAGCATAAAAACTGGTATTAAAGAAACCCAGAACAACTCTGGAAAACCTACTGCTTTGTGGTAGGTTCACCACTTATTAGATATTCTGTCAATTAGGACAAAAAGGATTGCTTAAAAAACAAATAAAAAGAAAGAAATTAAGTCAGAAAAACAGAAATAATTAAACCAAAAAACAAACCAAACAAGAATTTCTAAGGAAATTCTTTAGGTGAATATTTTATTAGGTGAATGCAAAACGCTTCCGTAAAAAACAGATATATTAATTTTAGTCAGTGATATTGGTTTACGTTTTAATCTGTACGGAATATGTGGCTGCCTGTGCTTAATGATCAGTTTGAGGTTTGTTTAATCATTCTTTTTACATTTTTTAAGATTTTGCTGCGCTGCACCACAAATCTTCATAGACTCTAACTTAACCGTCAAAACCAAAGAATAATTAGTCCCAGACATATCAAGTACTGACGCAGTTTAAACATGTTGAAAGCACCTGCTGCTCATACAAAATCTTCAGCAGCAAATGACAACCTAGGCGACCACAGCGGCGAACTCGGTAACTGTGTAAATAACATTACACATAGTGAAGGATGCTTCAAGCTGAAGAAGGAGTCAAATCGGGTCTTTTTGGCCTGTGGGACTCCTGATGCAGCAGAAGGGTACTAGCAGGCCAAGCAGAGTGCAGCTACGGTGGTCACCGAGGCAAAGACCCGGGCGTGAGTCCATGGAGAACGACTTCCGCAGCCTCCCTGGTAAGGTCTATTCACATGGAGAGGAGGGTCCGCCGGATAGTCGAACCTCGGATTCAGGAGGAGCAATGCGGTTTTTGTCCTGGACGTGGAAATGTGGACCAGCTCTGCACCCTCAGCAGGGTCCTTAAGGGTGTATTGAAGTTTCCCCAATCAATCCACATGTGTTTGGTGGACTTTGAGAAGGCATTTGACCGTGTCGCTCAGGGAGTCCTGTGGGGGGTTCTCTGGGAGTATGGGGCGTCGGCCCCCCTGAAAGGGGCCATCCGCTTTCTGTATGACCGGTGTCAGAGCTTGGTCCACAGTAAGTTGAACTTGTTTCCAGTTAGGAAGCTCTGCCAGAGCCGCTCTTTGTCACCGATTCTGTTCATAACCTTGGACAGAATGGACAGAATTTCTAGGTGCAGCCATGGTGTTGAGGGGGTCCGGTTTGGTGACCTCAGGATTGGGTCTCTGCTCGTTGCAGGAGAGACTATGTGTCGCAGCTGGCCTGGGAACACCTTGGGATGCCCCCAGAAGAGCTGGGGAGAGGGAAGTCTGGGCTTCCCTGCTTATGCTGCTGCCCCTGCAACCCAACCCTGGATAAGAGGAAGAAGATGGATGAATGGATGGATGGATGGATGGATGGATGGATGGATGGATGGATGAATGGATGGATGAACATTACACAATTTTAGGCATTTTTTAGAGGAATAATTTTCTTAAATTGAGGTAAAAGATTCTTTCTACAGGATGAATTGCCTCTTGTATCTACCTAAAGCAACATAAATATTGGAATTCAAAAACTCCCTGTGTATCCTGAAGAAGCACATAGAGGTAGTTTAAATGAATTTATATAAATCCAGTGAAGTTATGGCAATTTGATTTTAGTTATCATGCTTATTTTGGTATCTGTCTAACATGACGACCAGGCTAACGTGTGCTAGCTTTGCACAGGTTTACGTTATAATCCTAACAACTAAATTAATATAATGCTCCTGCTAATGTTGTAGCAGTATACTATAGAGAAAGCATGTCAGTAGAGCGGTGGTTACCTTCAGTCTTATGTTTTAATAATGTCACTCTGCAACTGGCAATCATGAACATAATTTACTGATAAAGCTTATATAAAGTTGTCATTCCTTTAATTTATAATTATCTCAAGAACACGACATTATTTTGTCAGTAAGATAATTTTGTCATTTCAAATTTGTCTTATAATAGCAGTATGATCATTATTGAGTGCATTAACACAAAAATATATTTTCAACATACTGTAGGTTAAATGTACTAACTGCACTACTGACAAGTTGATGTATATCTTTAACTTACTCATTTTTGGTAAAGATAATGTTAAGTTATCATCATTTGATCTTTTTTTTTTTTTCAAAAGTCAAACTCAAAGTCAACTTTAATGTAAAATATGCTACACATGCTGGACATACTGTACAGCATAAATGAAATTTCAGTCCTCAGGCCGGCAAAGTAATAAATAAATAAAACTACAAATTAAATAAAAAACTACCTTAAAAACTACAACTAAAAAAACCACAATTTACAATATGAATTGTAAACTGTATATGACACAGTCATGAGGTATATAGACACGATAGTGCAAATCCTGTTTAAATCCTTTAAATCATGTTGTTCGATGGTGGCGCGCATGCACGCAGCGGCTCAGGGCTCTTGGTCTTTGTTTTGTTTGTGTTTTTGCTGCTATTCCAATCACTGGAAGCATTAATTTAATACGGCAGAGCTGAATTATTGAACATCAGAATAAACTGCCAACTTCATGCAACTCCAGAGTCGGATTTCATACCACCAGAGGTGGCTCAGACCTGGAGGCGTACACATCCATCCTGGGCTATGTGCTGTTCTACACACAAAGTCCATCTAGGTGTTTCCAAACCAGAAACCATAGTGTGACAGCACGGCGCGGTCTCTGCTCAGAGCTCGGAATGCAGCCTACAGGTCAGGTGACAGGCTGGCCTACAGCAAGGCATGAATGGAACTGAGGAAGGGCATCCAGCAGGCCAAGAACAGGTAAAGACAGCGCGTTGTGGAGCACTTCGCTGACAACAACCCACGTGAAATATGGAGAGGTGCTCCACATGTGCTCAGCTCCGACAGCTGAAGGAGCTGCCCTAGCCCCTCGTCCTGCAGCAACACCAGGTGACCTCCTCCCTAAGGAGGATCAATTCCAACAAAGCAGCAGGACCAGATAAGGTGTGAGGTCGAGTCCTGAAGCTGTGTGCACATCAGCTGGCCGGAGTTTCTCTGGAAATCTACTTGTTCCTGCAGCTTACTTCAGTTCCAGTGTGCCTCAAGTCCTCCATCATTCAAAATTCAAGATTCAAAGCTTTGTCATATGCACAGTAAAGAAGCACGTTTCCCTGTACAATGAAATTCTTACTTTGCCGCCTACACTGGATGCCAAGAATAAAAAGAAGTATAAAAGTATAATAAAACAAGACAGAGAGGCATGAAAAAAGAGAAAAATCCAATAAAATAGGAACAATAAAATGCAAACCAGTAAAATAGGAACACAAGCCTTATACTATGTACTTGTGCTTTATACTATGTTTATATCCCTGCAGATAATGTGCCACATACACTTTTGTGCGCAACTGTCAGTAGTAAGTAGTGTGCAAAATGTGCAACTGCATGTAGTGTAAATTATTCATGTGCAAAGAGTATAAGTAGATGTCCAGGAGAGGGGGGCTATCGCTCAGCAATTCCCACGATGGCTGTGGGAAAGAATGAGTTCTTAAGTCTGGTAGTCCTGCATTTCACACTTCTGTACCTCCGTCCTGAAGGCAGGAGTGTGAATAGTCCGTGTTGGGGGTGGGTGGAGACTTTGATGATGGAGGCAGCTCTCCTGTGGACTCTGTGATGGTAGATGCTCTGCAGAGAGGGTTGGGGAGTCTTGGTGATCTTTGTGACAGTCTTAACCACTCTCTGCAGGCGTTTGCAGTCCACAGTAGTGCTGCCATATCACACAGTGATGCAGCTGGTCAGGATGGACTCAATAGTGCAGCTGTAGAAGTTGCGGAGGATTTTGGGCGACATGCCAAATTTCCTCAGCCTCCTCAGGAAGTACAGCTGCTGTTGAGCCTTCTTCACCACCTGGGTTAAGTTGTGCTTGTGCTTGTAAAAAAATCTGCCGTCACCTGCCTCAATGATTGCACTGACATCAGTAATCATGAAGTGCTTTGAGAGGATCATCTTAAAGCACATTAAGACACCATCCCAATGACCCTGGATAGACATCAGTTTGCCTACTGGCAGAACAGATCAACAGGGAACGCAGTCTCACTAGCACTGCACGGACCTGACTCACCTGGAGCATCCCAACACCTATGTCAGAATGTTGTTTGTGGATTTCATTTCAGCCTTTAAAGCTGACATTGAAATTCCACAACCTAGGACTTGCTGCACCTTTGTGCTTCTGGATCAGAGACTTTCTCACCCACACAACTCAAGTGGTGAGAATTGGGGACTGCACATCGTCCACACTGATCCTGAACACAGGCAAACCGCAGGGGTGAATGCTCAGTCCGGCCCTTTTCACCCTGTTCACACATGAAAGGCCCTCCGTAAAGCCAGAACAGCTTACTACACTTCATTAATAGAAACAAGAACAACCCGCGTTTTCTGTTTAACACCATAGCCAGGTTGACAAAGAGTCACAGCTCGGTTGAGCCTTCTATTCCTGCAACTCTTAGCAGTGAAGACTTTATGAGTTTCTTCACCAATAAAATCACTAACATTAGAGAAAAGATCGATCAAGGTCGCTCCATGAAAACTGATGAGCTGCCCTTGTTTGCAACTCCATCTAGTCCTGATCCACCTCTGGACAGCTTCCTGCCCATAGATCTCCCTGAGCTGACCTCCAGCATTAATGGATCTAAAGCAACCACATGTCTCCTGGACCCCATCCCAACTAAGCTTTTCAAGGATGTCTTTCCTCTAATTGGGGCGTCAGTATTAGATCAGATCAACTTATCTTTGACAACAGGTTATGTACCTCAGGCATTTAAAACTGTTGTTATCAGACCTTTACTTAAAAAACCTTCACTTGACCCAGGCGTCTTAGCAAATTATAGACCGATATCCAACCTCCCATTCATCTCTAAGATACTTGAGAGGCTGGTTGTCAGTCAGCTAACCGATCACCTAAACAGGAATAGTCTATTTGAAGTGTTTCAGTCTGGTTTCAGAGCTCATCACAGCACAGAAACAGCACTGGTTAAAGTCACTAATGACCTCCTCATGGCATCAGACCGTGGACTTATTTCCGTACTGGTTTTACTGGACCTCAGTGCTGCCTTTGACACTGTAGATCACAGCATTTTATTACAAAGGCTACAACATGAGATTAGGATCACAGGGACAGCTCTAGACTGGTTTAAATCTTATCTATCAGATCGATTTCATTTTGTTCATGTTAATGATGTTTCCTCTGAGTGTACAAAGGTTCATCAAGGTGTTCCACAGGGTTCAGTGCTTGGGCCAATCCTGTTCACTCTTTACATGCTCCCTCTAGGGAATATAATTCAGAAACACGGCATAAATTTTCATTGATATGCCGACGATACGCAGTTGTATCTATCCATGAAATCTGATCTGGCATTACTTTGTCCTCCAGTACGGCTGCAAGGAACCTGGGAGTTATCTTGGACCAGGACATGTCATTTCTCCCTCATATTAAACAGGTTTCTAGGAC